>JALGBA010004145.1:0-150466 GCA_023970755.1 Azemiops feae | reverse complement strand
CGAGGAGGTAACGCTACACATACAAGGTGGGATATAAACATTTTTTTGTGTTTGTACAAATAGTGACATCCATATATAACATCTTTTCTAATTAACTTATGTTTCAATTGCATTTGTCATCTTGTTAGGTCACTACGTGTCCTGTTTTCAAAATTCTTATTAAAACTTAATTTCCCCTCAGTATTCAAACCATTCTTATCAGTCATAGTTTTCTCAAAATTGATTACCTAAATATCCAAACTTTTCATTTACATACACCATCCCAATATTTTCATATTTCATATATTATAAAAATACTATACTACTTATATATCCTATAATATCCACATATAACATCTTTTCTGAACGGCTTATATTTCAACTATATTTGTAAAAGTTATCTTGTTAAGTCACTATATGTTCTGTTTTTAAAATTCTTATTTAAGCTTAATCTCCCCTCGGTATTCAAATCATTCTTCTTGGTCATAATTCTCTCAAAATTAATTACCTTTAAATATCCAAATTTTCCATTCACATACATCAGCCCAGTATTTTAACATTTCATATATTGTAAAAAATACTATACTACTTATATCTCTTATCCCTCTTACTATATATCCAAAATTTATATCCAAAATTATCTGTTCTTTTAACCATATTCAAACTAATGTTTAATCATGTAGTACTCCATCTGGTAAGTCGAATCAAATCTCTTAAGTCTAACTCTAGCCTTCTTCTTTTGCCATATAGCTTTCCAAGTTAGTATATTCTGCTTGCCAGGAAGTTCCTGTATTTTTGTAAGTGTTATTGGGAGTGAGAAGGACAAGTTGAGTAGGATATATGATTTTTGTCTCCCAGACTCTGGTGATTTTCCTGGCAGCTCTATAATCCATTTTGTTAAATCTTCTTTCTTATCCTCGAATTTGTTTTGAAGTCCTGATGGATAAAATATCTTTTCCATTTTCATTGTTGTGGTAAAATCTTGTAGATTTTTTTCTGTTTGTGTTAAGTTGTACTTCTCTTCATTTGTAGCTTCCCTATTTAAGTTACTTTCTTCTAGTTTGTGTTCTGTTATCTGATTTGTTTATTCATTCTTTATCATCGTTTTCTGAGAGTTTTTTAATTGTAAGTTTAGATTGAAGATGTGCTCATTTATGTCATCAAAGTTGTTTTTTATCTCATCATGGTTTGATACTATTGTCATTTGAATCTGTCGTAGCATTGCGTACATTTCCTCCTGAAAAGTACTTGTCTTATCTTGGAGTATTACCCCTGCAGATCTCTGATGTTCCAGGCTAGATCCTTCGGAAGGGTATATTAGGTGTGGTTTCCTGTCCCTTTTAGATAAATACGCAATATCCATTTCATCTCCCCCCTCCAAATAGTCTTTCACCAGTACAATAATCTCTGTAGTTAGCCTTATCAAAATCCAAGCAACCAAATCTTATATAGTTCTTATCTTTATATATGGTTTTTGTAATCCAATGCATTGCCAATTGTCAAGGCATCAGTGAAAGCAGTATTTTATAACAATTCTTCTATTCAGGGGTCAATTATTAACCAGTCAGAGTTGCAATCCAGAATGTTTAGCCACCTGAAGCCTTCTAGTAAATTCCCCCCTAGAAGATTAGCCAAGAGTCAAAGTTTTTCTTTTTCAGCAAACAATTCTTGAGCTTAGAGAACAGTTAAAGTTTTCTTTTTCTGCAGACATTTTTTAAGCTTAAAAATGGCCCAGTATGTTTTCTTTCTTTGTTCCCAGCTGTTTTCTATTTAGCTGAAGGTTATTAAAGTTCAAGGGAACAGATTATTCTTTGTTTCTGGGCGTCTTGCCAATTTCTGAGTCAGAGTTACTGTTGTTCTATGCTCTGATTCTCCACTAGATGTCAGTAGTTATTTTCCATTTTTTTCAAGTAAAATTGTTATTTTTTTATATATAATTTAATCAAAGCTCTTTAGGGTGTAAAATCTTAATGGTTTTCATAATTTTCAGATTTATCCAGACTATAGTGTTATTAATTTCATTTCAGTATATTTCTTTCCCCCTTGGAAATTAATTTGCCGCTTCCGTCTATGGAGGGGTGGGGATTTAGTCCCCTCCCTCACTTTTGGAGGATTCCCGGGATCTTTTCCAGGGAATCAGTTACAAAATAGAAGAAAGAAGATCGATATTCTCACCCAGTTTCAAGCACACTGTTCACTGTTGTTCTGGTTCGTGCTTTTGGACTTCGGCTGCTGGTAGCTTGGGCTAGACACTGATGTGCAGCTAGCCTTTCCCCTGTCAGGTTGGAGGGCTTCCCCCAGATCGAGCGGATCAACCGCCATCGTTCCATGATCATCGGGGCACCCCTCCTTCTTTGTCACCTCTCCGGGGCGGCTTTTGACCCATTTAGGGTCCCCTGGCAGGGTGAAATCAGCCGTGGGGTGCCGAGCCCCATGATCCCTCAGCCGCATTGCTACAGGGTGGAACCATAAGTCCTACATTCACAATTTTTAAGAGGTCAAGTTTTGGATTTTTTCTTCATGGATACTAACAAGGTCGAGAATCCTTTGAGAAAGAAAGATATGAAAGACATCTCAGAGAAGAAGACTTTTTTCTATGAGGAAGTGCTCCAGGTTAATCTACAAGGTCTAACACAGGGGTGTCAAACTGCCGGCCCGTGGGCCGGACGCGTCATGAGGAAACTGCACCCACCCCATTGCCGGCAATGGGGGAAAAGTTCCAATACGTCGGCAATGTCACGTGACGTTGTGAGTTTGACATGTCTGGTCTAACAGAACAACTTTGGGACTCTTTTTTCATGGATATTAATAAGGCTGAGAATTTTTTTGAAGAAAAGAGATTTGATAGACACTCCTGAGAAGAAAAAGATCTCATTCTACAAAGATGAGTTGCAGGGAGTGACTTAAATTTAATGACTTAATTAGTCAGGATGGATATAAACAAATAATATAGAAATAAATAAAGTTATAACTAGTAGCCAGCACGGGTTTGTTAAAAACAGATCATGCCAAACCAATCTTATTTCATTCTTTGACAAAGTGACTAAATTAGTAGACCAGTGAAATGCTGTGGACATAGTGTCATGGTTCCGATAGATGAGACCAATTAAAGCAGAAATCCGAGGCTTGAGTTTTCCTCTAAGAACATTTTTATTGGTTATAAAGTATCGGCATGGTCAAAAGTGAAACCAAGACTAAAGTTCCCTCCCAAAGCAACAGTATTACAAAGTTAAAATTCCCACCCCCAAAGGTATGCAATCAACTACATTTCCCAATAGAATAGACTGGCGGGTTTTCTGACATTAGGCTCAACCCCTCAGCTGAGGGAACAGAAATGACCTTGGTTCCCACGGGACAGAGAATTGTTTAGGTTAGCATAAAACGTCTCATTCCTCCCCCCCCCCCAATCCTGTGGCAACTGAAAACGAACAAGATGGCTTCAGTCAGGTTCGTTGCAGGTTTGACACATAGTATATTTAGACTTCAGCAAGGAATTTGACAAAGTAGACCACAATCTACTGCTTGGTAAGCTAGAAAAATGTGGGATAGACAGCATCACCACCAGATGGATTTGTAACTGGCTGACAAATTGTACTCAACGAGTAGTCCTTAATGGTACTACATCTACATGGAGGGAAGTAAGCAGTGGGGTACCACAAGGTTCCGTCTTAGGCCCAGTGCTCTTCAATATCTTTATAAATGACTTAGATGAGGGAATAGAAGGGGATCTCATCAAATTTGCAGATGACACTAAGCTGGCAGGAATAGCCAATGCCCCAGAAGACAAGCTCAGAATCCAAAAAGATCTTGACAGACTTGAACAATGGGCCCTATCGAACAAAATTATATTTAATGTGGAGAAAAGCAAGGTTTTACACCTGGGCAGGAAAAAACAAAGGTACAAGTAGAGATTAGGCAAAACCTGGCTCAAAAACAGTAGCTGTGAGAGGGACCTTGGAGTCCTAGTGGACGATCACTTAAACATAAGTCTGCAGTGTGCGGCAGCAGGCCAAAAAAGCTAATACAATCCTTGGTTGTATAAATAGAGGCATAGAATCAAAATTATATGAAGTATTAGTACCGCTTTATAAAGCCTTATAAGACCATGCCTGGAATACTGCATCTAGTTTTGGTCACCACATTACAAAAAAGATGTTGAGACTTTGGAAAAAGTGCAAAGAAGAGCAACTAAGATGATTAAAGGCCTGGAGACTAAAACACATGAAGAACGGTTGCAGAATTTGGGAATGGCCAGTCTAGAGAAAAGAAGGACTAGGGGGGACATGATAGCAGTATTCCAGTATTTGAGAGGCTGCCACAAGGAGGAGGGGGTCAATTTATTTTCCAAAGCACCAGAAGGCAAGACAAGAAATAATGGATGGAAACTAATCAAAGAGAGAAGCAACCTGGAATTAAGGAGAAACTTCCTAACAGTGAGGACAATTAACCAGTGGAACAGCTTGCCTTCAGACGTTGTGAGTGCTTCATCACTAGATGCTTTTAAGAAGACACTGGACAGTCATTTGTCTGAAATGATATAGGGACTCCTGCTTGAGCAGGCAGTTGGACTAGAAGACCTCCAAGGTCCCTTCCAGCTGTATTCTGATTCTAGATTTTTATGTTTGATATATGTGTAGCGGAGTTGGGGCGGAATCGGCGTCGGCTGAGAGGCTTTGCTGGAGCCCTGCTGATTCGGCAGGGAAGTCAGGAGCCCTGGCAGCCTCCATTGTGGCTGGCGGTGGGACGCGGCTCTGGGGGAGGTTATCAAAAAGGAGGAGGAAGTTGGCTGGAGGAGGAAGGAAAAAGCGTGGGGATTTTGATGTCTGGTGGAGCAAGCGGGACAGAGAGAGAGAGAGAGTAGGTTGGTGGAGTTTTTATTTTTTTTTCCTTTGTTGGGGGCAAGCCGGATGGAGGAGGAGAGAAAGAGTAGGTTGGTGGAGTTTTTAATATTTTTTTTCCTTCATTGGGGCAAGCCGGACGGAGGGAGAGTGAGGGAGGAGGTTGACTGGGGTGAACTTATCCCTTTCAGTGGGGAAAGGCCAGAGAGAGAGGGGGAAATAGAGAGGTTTCTGTAGAGCAAGCTGGAAGGAGACAAGGGGATAGAGAAGGAGAGGATTTAGTGGAAAAAGGGCAGAGAGAGAGAGACGAGGGGATAGAATAAGGGAGGTTCCTGTGAGCTGCAGAGAGAGACTGACCATCATCACTCCATATGAGTTGCCTGTGAGAGACTGACCACCACCACCCCATGTGAACTGCTGTTGCCAGAGACTGACTACCATCACCTCACGCAGGCTGCTGCTGCCAGAGACTGACCACCATCATCTTATGTGAACTGCTGCTGCCAGAGACTGACTATCATTATCCCATGTGAGCTACTGCCGAGAGAGACTGACCACCATTGCCTCACGTGAGTGGCTGCTGACTGAGACCGAGTACCACTGCACTACGTGTCCCTGTCAAGCAGAGGTGCCCAAGTAAGGGACCCCTTGGACCGGCAGCCAGGCCAAGAGAAGGCCAGGAGGACCCGGACTTCAGCGGTCCCTACGGGGGTGGCGCTACATATGTATTGAAAGAAAGCTTTAAGGTAGTTTTGTATTGTAAGGATCTGCCTCAGTTAATCCTCCCAAGAAAGCAGAACTCTTGAAACTTGCATGGTCTCAACAGGAACTTTTATTGGAAGGTATTGATAGAAGGATAGTAAGGCAGGATCTGAGGAGTTCCAGCACAAAACGTTACATTAAAAGAACCCTTTCAAACCCCACCCCAACTGTCCATCCAGCTGGTATGAATTGAAGCAATCCATAGGTGCTAAGTTGTGGGAAAGAACCGATAAGGCGCCGTTCTCAACGCTGCCAGGTTTCTCCGTGGCTTCTTCCCATCCACCTGGAGATAAGGCAGATGGCCGGAGGCACATTCCTTTCACACCCCAAGAAAGATAATTCAAAGAGGTTAGAACAAAGCAAAGTGTCATGGAAAAACCCAATGAAAAAAACAAGAGACGGCAACACAAAGCAATACTTCTTACTTTAAGATTCAGAGGTTTATTTCAGCAATAATTTGGAACACACACATAAACATCACTTACATTAAAAACCCATTGCAATGAGGTCCAATGACATAGCAGTTCCAGTAAGGACAGCTATAGGCCAATGGCAAATCAATCAGGTCCAGTCCCAACTTTTTATACCCTTTCTCATCCTAAGACCATAGACAGATGGTCAGCAATCTTACACTTTCTGCTGACTTTTTGCTGAACATAACTTTCTACATACTCATGTACATTGGAACCCACATCCATCAGTTACTTTCAGTTTCCTATTTCTTACTGTTCCAGTCCTTATGTTCTAAATATATTTGAAACAAGCAAGCTTAGCAAAATCATATTAAGTAAAGTACAGTTGCAAACTGCAAAATTAAGCATAGCACAGACTTTGGTTCAATACTTTTTCCATGAGGCCTGATTTAATTCACCTGGGCCTAAACCTTGCATAAAAGAACAATAGACAATATTTTCATCTTCCACAGTCCCCACTTCTTGTCCATAAGGACAACACAAATCATAAGTAAAAATATAAGATTAAAAGGACTCTGGGGTGAAGGGTCTACAATCGTTTCATAAGGGCATATAAGGAAAGTATTTTATTGGGAAACACATACAACCTCAGTAGGCTTAAGACTCATGATAAAAGAGTACAGAGCTTTATATAAATTGAGACAAATGCCAATAAACAACAACACAACTACAGTCCATACAGCAGGCATGAGGCATTTCCCTGATGCAGATCGTTTCCTTCATGCACCTCTGGGCTTCCATTGTGTTGGAAAAGATGGTATGAAGTTTTTCAGTTGTCTGAGGAAGGCAAATCAGAGTTCATTCTTTTTTTTCTTTTTTTTAATTTTTTTTAATTTATAATACAATTAAAAAAAACATTGGACATGATGTAACATTCCAGTTTGAACATTTCCATCAAATTATTTCTCCTCTTAAATTCAATTCTTTATCCCTATAAATATATACAAACTTTTTATACAATACTAAATACATTTTCTCTATTTGCTAACCTAAGAATATATATATTTCCATCTTATCACTAATCTATAACCCCAACAGTCCTCCTCGATTCCCACCAATGGTACAATTTATCCCAGATTTCAAAATATTCTGATCCGCTTTTATCTTTCAATTCCATCGTAAGCCTGTCCATTTCAGCACAAGATAGTATTTTATGCAGTATCTCTTCATCTGTGGGAGTTTCTTTATTCTTCCATTTTTGTGCAAAAGCCAGTCTAGTAGCAGTCAAGATGTGCAACATCAAATAGACTATTCCCTTGTCGTATTTATCTGTGGTAATACCCAGTAAAAAAAGTTCAGGTTTTAGCTCTATCTCCAACATTAATATTTCTTTCAACCATTTTCTTATCCTATTCCAATAATCACGGGCTTTAGGACATTCCCACCACATGTGATAATAGGTCCCTATTGCTATTTTACATTTCCAACATATAGGTGAAAGATTTGGGCCCATTTTGGCTAACCTCGTGCGTGGGAAATGCCATCTGTAAAACATCTTATAAAGATTTTCCTTATAAGAAGTGGCTAAAGTGTGTTTCCTGTTTCTTTCCCACAATTCTTGCCAAATATGTAAATCAATATTAAAGCCGAAATCCCTACTCCACGTTAACATAGTTTCCTTGACCTGCTCTTCAAACATTGCCTGATCTAGAAGGTAGTGATATATTCTTTTAATCATTTTATCTTCGGTTCCTAATAATATTTTATCTAACTCTGTCGACTCTGTTTTTATACCCCAATCTTTTTTATCTTTCCTATATCGTGATTGCAATTGGAGATACGCCCACCATTCCAGTTCTATCCCTTCTTCCTGGAGATTTTTCCTTGATTTCAATTCTCCTCTCTCGTCTAATATGTTTTTATACGTTATTACTTTCCCTAGTTGTATGAACATTGGATGTATGTACATTTCCAATGTTGAAATCCAATTTGGAATTTGCATATAATTTTGTTGCCTAATTTTAACCCACACGTCTATTAACGCTCGTCTAATATAATGCCTCCGGAAGTACTGGTGAACCTTGTATTTCTCATCCCATAGTATGGCGTGCCACCCAATCTGCATATCATGGCCTTCCCTTGCCAAATAAATTTGAGTATGGTTTGGTTAAAATTTCAAAAAAATTCCTTATCTACTTTGATCGGTATGCATTGAAACAAAAATAGTATTTTGGGTAGCACGTTCATTTTAATTACAGCAATTCTTCCCATAAAAGAAAGCTGTAAGTTTGTCCACCTGCCCAGGTCAATTTTAATCTGCTCCACTAATTTGTCGTAATTGTCTCCTTTAAGTGTGGCACATCTAGCTGTTAATTGTATCCCTAAATATCTTATTTTCTTTGTAGTCTGGATGCCTAATCTATCAACTAATTCATTTTTCTGTGCTCTGGTCATATTCTTAACAAGCATTTTAGTTTTTTCTTTGTTTATCTTTAGGCCTGCTATTTCACCATATTCACCCAGTACTTCCATTAGCCTTATCCCTGATTGTAGGGGCTCTTCAATTATAAAGACAAGGTCATCTGCAAAGGCTTGCATTTTAAATATTTCTCTCTTAATCTCCAATCCTTTAATTTGATCATCTTTCCGAATTGTTCTAGTTAATACCTCCAGGGACAGTACAAACAGTAACGGGGATAGTGGACAACCTTGCCTTGTGCCTTTTTGAATTTGGAAACTTTCAGTTGTTTCTCCATTGATTATTACTTTGGCTACCTGTTTGGGATAGATTGCTTTAAACACATTTAAAAAATTCTCCCCAAAGTCCATATACACCAGTTGGTTAAGCATAAAGTCCCATTTAACATTATCAAATGCTTTTTGCGCGTCGAGAAAAATTAGCCCCATTTGTTTTTCATTATGAACCTCATAATATTCCAATACATCTAATACAATCCTAACATTATTTCTTATATAACTTTTGGGCAAAAAGCCATTTTGGTCTGTATGTATAAATTCTACTAAGAATCTTTTGAGTCTCTCAGCCATTATAGCCATAAAAACTTTGTAATCCGAATTTAGTAATGAGATAGGTCTATAATTTTTAATAAACGCCGAGTCTGAGTTTTCCTTGGGAACCAATGTAATGATTGCTTCTTCCCATGAGGCCGGTATTTTCGCATTTTTTAGGACTTCATTGAATAGTTCTATTAATATTGGACCTAAAGATTCTTGTAGAATTTTATATATTTCTGCTGGTAAACTGTCAGGACCTGGGGCTTTGTTGTTTTTTTGTTTCTTAATTGCATCTGATAATTCTAGAGGTGTTATCTCTTTATTCAACATATTTTTAATCTCTTCTGGGGACTTTCGGTAATTCAGCTATTTGCAAATATTTTAGTATATTATCTTTGTTTTTCCGTTCTTCATCTTCGTATAATTTTTTATAGAACTCATAGGCCACAATTTTCTTCCCTCCATTCTGATATACAATGTCACCCTCTTCATTGTATAGTTTACTAATCCTTTTTTTATCATTATGTTTCTTTATTCTGTAAGCCAACCATCTCCCCGGTTTGTTAGCATTTTCAAAAAAAATTTGCTTGGTGCGTTTTAATTGCTGCGCCAGTTCTTCCTTTTCAATGGCATTCATCTTGTGTTTAATTAGGTCTATTTGTTGTTTCAAGTCACATCTTTGCGGTTCATTTTGTAGTTTTGTCTCAGCTCTACTGAGTTCTTCTTCTAGATTTCTTTGCCGCTGTAGTTTGATTTTATTTTCCCTGGCCATATAGGCAATTGCAACACCTCTCATGTAAGCTTTGGCTGTGTCCCATAAATCTTGGCAGTTTGTATCTTCCTTTTTGTTCATCTGGAAAAACAGACCCATTTGGTCTTCCATTTTGAGTTTAAATTCTTTATGTTTTAAAATTGCTCTTTTCAAAGTCCACCTCCTTATTTTCTTTTGTCCTCTCCATCTAATTCTGACTGGGTTGTGGTCTGCCCAAGAGTTTGTGTCGATTGTAATGTCTTCCACTTCCGAATTTAAAGCTACTGACAGCCACGCCATGTCGATTCTGGACCATGATAGATGTCGACCTGAATAATAGGTATATTGCTTTTTCCCTATATTCCTCTCCCTCCAGATATCTTGAATATTAAACTCCTCCGCCAGTTTAAGGAAGGTACTAGGTAGTATTCTTCTAATTCCTTTTCTTTCTTTTTTTTTCTAAATATATTTTATTAGATTTTTATAGGGGTAAAAGGGTTACATCAGAGTGCTTAGGAACCACCGTGGAGGTGGGTATATTGAACATCCAAAAAAAGAGAAAAACAATCACAAATATATAGCCCAAATCAATTCATTTAAAATTCCCTCTCTAATTCCCTCATTTAGTCTTGCATATTCAGATTAATACATTTCTATATAAGCTTCAAACAATCCTATCAAATATCACTCACATTTCAATTCTAAAGATCCAGGTCCTGTTTTTAAGCTTTACTAACTTACAATTACCATATTCCAATTGGCCTTAGATAGACATATTATTAACACTTCGGGTATCCTTTTTTTTTTACATAGTAATTATATCTGGTATATTATTTCCGCAGTAATATTCTTATATTTTCTTCATTAATACCATTTCTTCTCTTGTCACCCATCCCTCTTATTCTCCTTCTATTTCAAAATAATTATCTTAAAGTAAAAATATCAAACCAACAAATAGATTTCTATCTAATTTAAGTATATATTCTATCAATTCATCTATATCTATGAAAATCTTTTTAAACCAGTAAATAAAGTTTACCTCTCCAGTAATTATCATGTCTAAAACAAAGTATTGTTACAAAGGGTATCCTCTTAGAAATTTCACGTGCTCCATTAGTTATTAACTCAGTCAAAAAATCAAAGCCTTTTTAAACCCATTAAATAAAACTTTAAAATACATTTTTAAATCTAACTCTAGGTTTCTTTCTGTGCCATAACGGTTTCCATAATAAAATTCCTGCATCATCAAACCACAATATTAAAAGGTCCATATTCTTTAACGCTTCAAAAATTGGTCAAAGTTCTCTTTCCTTTCTTCTAGTAGCCTTTGGATGGTAAAAGCCGTTTTATTCCATGTTATATTTGCCAGTTGTTTATCCACCTTTTCACAATTTTCAATAACTTGTATCTGAGTGTCAGTCTCTGTTGATGTTAATGCTTCAGACATCTCCGTTAAAGTTATTCTTTGATCATCAGGCTTCTCCATAGATTGCGTTTGAAGTTGTATAAAGTTAATTTGTTCTTTGGTTTCCACAGTTTCTCTCAGTGTAGTTTCATAGTTGAGTTGTTGACGTGGTTCCTCTTTAGGTTGTACATATTGTTCACTAATCTCTTTGGCGCCAATCTGCTTCTTCTGCGCTGTCTTTCGGTCTATATTTGATCTGTCAAAGTTTGAAAGTAAGAGTTCATATCCTCTGTGGCTTCCAGAATTTTTTCCAATATGAGCTCATAGTCCAGCTGTGTGTTAGGTTCCATATCAGTAGTAGAAAGATTTTTTAATCTTTTAGAGAAGGCTCTATTTCGTAGAAATCAAACAAATGTTCACCTCCAATTTTCAATAGACCAGCTGTTTCAGTTATCTTATGCTTATCATCTTTTGAAGGTCATAGCCATTACCAGCCATAAAAAAATATACAGTTGCAGTACCACTTTTCGACACAAGATGTCCTCAGCAGACCATAAAATCTTTTTTTTCTTTCCAAATTAATAGATTTTTTATTTTTCGTGTTGAAAAAGATGAAGAAAGGCCTCTCCAAAGTAATAGATGCGTAGTTATAACAATAATAATCAAGAATAAAATGTTTTTTTAGACTTCCGGTTCCGGTCGCAGCGCCCGCGGACGTGCAGAGAACTCGTTCTCTTGGCCGTCCGGTTTCCCCCCGCTGGTAGACCCTGGATAGGGTCAAAAGTCACCCTGGAGGGGCGACTACCGTAGAGGAGGGCACTCGTTGATCGCGGAGGGAGCGGCAGCTCCCTCTGCGGTCCGAGAAAACCACCTTTGGGCCGACGGGGAAAAGATCGGCCAGTAACATGGCCGATCACTCAGCTGCTCCAGCCGAAAGTCACAGCAACATCTAAGCGAAAAGAACCACCGTGGAAGATCCGGGTGAGACCTTTCCTTCCCTCTTGTTAATTTACCTTTTTCCCTGCTAACAGCTTTAAGAACTATTTCCCTATTTTGAGAAAGCAGCGTTTGATTACTGGGGAAAACGGGCTTTGGAAAAACAATTATTGTTTTTTTTACTATTTTATTTTGTCTACATAAGCAGTTGGAACTCGAGCATCCGGGTTATTGTGACTTTCTCTTTTGGCTTGTTTATCTTCAGTTTAGGTGAAAATCCTTAGGGAGGGGGTGGAATGTTCTTTTTTTCTCCCCCCCCTCCTGAACAGTACTGCCTAAAAAACTTTTTGCTCTCTGGGCGGACTTATGTAGATTCTTTTGGATACAATGCATCCTGGGACTTGGCATGAAGCCCAGAAACTATGACTGATACAATGTAACTTTCTCCATTTGAACTCCCACTTCCTGATTTTGGCGTGATGCCCAGACTGGATTACAACATAACAACTGACTGCCAGTTTTTATCTCTGTGCTGGACTTGACTATTGGTTTTTTTTTCTCTATCTTTCTTTGGAAATATATCTCTGTCTGCATTTTATATTTTATAACGCTGCAATCTATTCTTTAAGCTGAATTTCTTTAAAAAAAAAAAAGAAGAAGATGGAATCCTACTCACAGATTAATTATGGACTTATATTAGAAAAAATCTTGGAAACGAGACTGGAACTTAAAGAACATATTAGATCGCTTAGTTTCAAGGAGGACTCAGAATTAAAAATTGAAGCTCAACCTTTGATTGACTATGATACACAATCAGATCTACAACTTAATGAGATGGATGGAATACATTTACAATCTATTGAATCTACTGAATTTATTGAAGAGGAAGAGGACACATCCTACATGATGGATTTCTTTGATGATCAAAGGCAGAACTCAACTAAAACATTTACAACTTTAAAAGCAACAGGATTGGACTTCCAAATACGAGGCACAAAAAACGTTGACAACATGACAGTACAGACAACACTGGATAAAAGAGAAAAAGAATATGATTGGACTCAATGGTGGGAAAAGGCCTTTAGCCGGTTACTAAGATGGGAGGATTTAGAGGCCCTGTTGTGGAAACCTACCTGGCACAAAAAGAAAGCTAGAATTAGATTTAAAAATAAGAGTTAAAATTTTATTTGATGGGTAAAAAGGGCTTCTGGACGTTGATTGAACTAATATTTTTGAGATCTTTAAGGTTACTTTGGTATGAGTCAACACTAGATTTAAATTATGGATTTGATTATGATTTGGAATGGCAATAAGAAAAATTGGAAAATTTATAATTAAAGGAGTTAGATTGAGATTGAGACTGGTGAAATATTATTGATATTTTTATTTATAAGAATTGAATGGTAATTAGTGAGGTATTAAATGGATTAAATTGAAACAATTGAGGAATCTTTTAGGGACGTGGACTGATCTATGAAAATATTGGATAGAATATATGAAATAGAATATAGTTGAGAAATATTAAGATATAATAGTTATATTACTTGTTTATGATAGAAATAATTATTGTCCTATTATTATTATTATAATGTTATTATATTACTATGTCTAATGCAATAGTTTTAAAATATATAAATTCATGTTTATTTACATAATATGTATGTGAAATAGAATAAGAGATATAATTTGATTGAGAAGCATAAATTGAAATTGGAATAATAGATAGAGGTGAGAAACAATTTATATTTTAGGAATGCTCAAATTGTATACCATAAGAGGGAACTTTTAAAGTAGTAGTTTAAATTGTATATGTATGACTGTATTTTTTGTTGTGTTCTATGGAGTGCCCTATCTCCACGATGTGTTATAAGCACTTGGCTGTAAAACAAACAAAAACTAATAAAACTTGTTATGGAAAAAAAAAAAAAAGAATAAAATGTTTTCAGGTCCCCTCAGTATTCCAAAATTTAAGTAGTCCATAAAAATTAACTGGTTTTTTTTTTTTTTTCCAAAGCTGTTTTTCCCGAATGCCCAAACGCTGCTCCCTCACAGCAGGGAAGTAATTCAAACACAAAAGCTTTTGACAGGAGAGTAATTAGGGAAAAAAAGGGGTAGGAAAGGTCTCACCCGGATTCTCCACGGGGGTTCTTTACGCTTAGTTGTTCTTCTGGCTTTCAGCTGGTGCGGGGAAGTGATCGTCCATTTTGGTGGCCGATCTTTTCCTCCGACGGCCCTAAGGAGATAGCTCGAACTAAGGAGAGCTGCCGCTCTTCCCCAGTCAAGCAGGAGCCTCCTCAAGCGGTGGTCGCCTCTACGGGGCGACTTTCGACCCGGTTAAGGGTCTACCGGCGAAGGGAAAGCAGCCGGTGGGAGAGACGGCTCTCTCCGTGCGACTGTGCGTGCCGCAATCCAAAACCGGAAGCCTCTTCTAATTCCTTTTCTAATCTTGTCACTTTTATAATCTAAGTGTCTATCCACAATTGCGTTAAAATCTCCCATTATACAGATATTGTCATATTCAAACTCACCAATGATACTATGTAGTTTTTTATAAAATTGTTTCTGCCCCTCATTCGGGGCATAGATTCCCACAAGGGCTATTTTTATTTTATTCAATATTACTTCTATTATTACAATTCTGCCATCTTCACCTTTGAAAATTTGTTTCGTCGGAATTTCCTCTTTAATATATGCTACAACTCCTCCTTTTTTCTGTTGTGACAGTGATGCAAACATATTCCCCAATTTGGGGCAATTTAGTAGATGTTGATGTTTTTTTATATGGACTTCTTGTAAAATTATTATATCCAAATTCATCTTGCTAAGTTTGTTTAGAAATTTTTTCCTTTTTAGTGGGGAGTTAAGGCCATTAACGTTCAAGGATAGAATCTCAGCTTCCTCTTTTGTCTCTTTATCTATATTTGGATCTTGTTGTTCTTGTCGGTCTAGCCTCTTTAACTTCTTTGAGTCTATCCTCATCATATGTTTCATTATCTGTATCCTCTCCTCTCCCAGCTCCCTTGTCTTTGATTTGTAGTTCCTTTTCTTCTATGGCCTGTGCTAATATCTCACCTTCTTCTCTTTTCTCTCTTTCCACTAATGTTCTTGTCGGTCTAGCCTCTTTAACTTCTTTGAGTCTATCCTCATCATGTTTTTCATTATCTATATCCTCTCCTCTCCCAGCTCCCTTGTCTTTGATTTGTGGTTCCTTTTCTTCTATAGCCTGTGCTAATATCTCACCTTCTCTTGTCTCTCTTTCCACTAACTCTTCCTCACTACCAAAATTTTGTCTATAAAATTCTTCTGCTTTATCTATTGTGTCTAGTCGAAGCCTTTTTTCCTGCCACACCACCATGATCCCTTCCGGTGTCAGCCATCTGAAATTAATATTTTTCCTTGTCAATTTGGAGGTTATTCGTTGGTAAGGTCTTCTCAAATCCCTCACCCTTCTAGGTACTTGCTTAAGTACAATTAATTGCCTGCCTCGATATTCTAATGGATTGTCTCTAGTCCTAAATAATATCTCATCTCTAATAGATTTCTTGACAAATGTAATGTGGACTTTAGGGAGATTATATCGTCTCGCGTAATTCGTATGAATTCTATAGATTTCATCGATCTCATTCGCCATCTCTTCTTTACCAATCCCTAAAGCTCCCGCCAGTAGGTCCGTCATCATCTCTGGTAGATCTTCACCTTTCTTCTCTCTAACGTTTTGGAACCGTAGAAAATGGGCAGCCTTCTCTAATTCCAGGGAGATGACTGTCGATTCCAATTCTCTGTTAGCCTGGATTAACCTCTCATTCATTTCATCTACTCTCTTTTCTTCTTTTCCCATTCTTTCTTCCATATCCTGTAACTTTTGTTCATTTTTCATAATCTGTTGCTGAAAACACTCAAATTTCCCGTCCATTGACTTCATCTTTTCCTTAAGTTAATAATAATAATAATAATAATAATAATAAAGTTGGAAGGGACCTTGGAGGTCATCGAGTCCAACCCCCTGCTCAGGCAGGAAACCCTATACCATTTCGGACAAATGGCTGTCCAGTCTCTTCTTAAAAAATTCCAGTGTTGGAGCATTCACCGCTTCTGGAGGCAGGTTGTTCCACTGGTTAATTGTTCTGTCAGGAAGTTTCTCCTTAGTTCCAGGTTGCTTCTCTCCTTGACTAGTTTCCATCCATTACTTCTTGTCCTGCCCTCAGGCGCCTTGGAGAATAGCTTGACTCCCTCTTCTTTGTGGCAACCCCTGAGATATTGGAATACTGCTATCATGTCACCCCTAGTCCTTCTTTCATTAAACTAGACATACCCAATTCCAGCAAACGTTCCTGATATGCTTTAGCCTCCAGTCCCCTAATCATCTTTGTTGCCTTCTCTGCACTCTTTCTAGAGTCTCAATCTTTTTTACATCGTGGTGACCAAAACTGGATGCAGTATTCCAAGTGTGGCCTTACCAAGGCATTGTAAAGTGGTATTAATACTTCACGTGATCTTGATTCTATCCCTCTGTTAATGCAGCCCAGCACTGTGTTGGCTTTTTTGGCAGCTGCAGCACACTGCTGGCTCATATTTAAGTGATTGTCCACTAGGACTCCGAGATCCCTCTCACAGTTACTACTATTGAGCAAGGTACCCCTATACTATACCTGTACATTTGGTTTTTCTTGCCTAAATGTAGAACCTTACTTTTTCACCATTGAATTTCATTTTGTTAGATAGCGCCCAGTGTTCAAGTCTGTCCAGGTCCTCCTGTATCTTAAGCCTGTCTTCTGGAGTGTTGGCTATTCCTGCCAGCTTGGTGTCATCCGCAAATTTGATGAGTTCCCCATCTATCCCTCGTCCAAATCGTTGATGAAGATGTTGAAGAGCACTGGCCCCAGAACAGAGCCCTGGGGCACCCCACTGCACACTTCCCTCCATGTAGATGCGGTTCCATTGAGGACCACACGCTGAGTACGGCCGGTCAGCCAGCTACGAATCCATCTGGTGGTGATGCTGTCTAACCCACATTTTTCTATCTTATCAGTAGTAGGTTGTGATCTACTTTATCAAATGCCTTACTGAAGTCCAAGTAAATTATATCCACAGCATTCCTCTGATCCACTAATTTTGTCACTTGGTCAAAGAATGCAATAAGGTTTGTCTGGCATGATCTCTTTTTGACAAACCCATGTTGGCTTTTAGTAGTGATTTTGTTTGCCTCTAGGTGTTCGCTGATTCGTTTTTGATTATCTTTTCCAGAATCTTCCAGGTATTGAGGTCAGGCTGATAGGTCTGTAATTTCCTGGATCCATTTTTTTTTCCTTTTTTGAAGATGGGAACTACATCAGCTCTTTTCCAGTCCTCTGGTAGTTCCCCAGTGCTCCAGGATCTTTGAAAAATATAGTTCAGTGGTTCTGAGATCACATCTGCCAGTTCCTTGAGAAACCTTGGGGTGTAATCCATCTGGTCCTGGTGATTTGAACTCGTCTAGGCTGGACAGGTGCTCACTTACCATTTTCTTGCCTATCTTAACTTGTGTTTCTATTCTGTTTTTTATGGCACTATTTTTGATAGGTTGGTCTGTTTTTTTCCCTTTGTGTAAAGACAGATGCAAAAAAAGTTAAATAGTTCTGCTTTCTCACTATTGCTTGTCACCTTCTTGCCACTTTCACCCACTAATGGACCAATCATTTCCTTCACTTTTTTCTTATTTTTACATGTTGAAAGAAGCTTTTTTTGTTATTTTTGACTTTGGTCGCAAGCCTTAGTTCATTATGAGCCTTAGCTTTCCTCACTTCATCTTTGCAGGCTCGGGCTATTTGCTGATATTCTGACTTTGTTATGTGCCCCTCTTTCCACTTTCTATACTTGTCCTTTTTATCTTTCAATTTATCAGAGAGTTCTTTATGCAGCCATGCTGGTTCTTTTGAGAGCTGTTATTTTCCTCTTTGTTGGTATTGTGCTAGACTGGGCTTTTATTATCTCGCTTTTCAAAATTTCCAAGCTTCTTGAGTTGTTTTCCCCTTGAGGATTCTCATCCATGGAATCCTTCCCAAGCCCTCTCTAAGTTTATGAAATTAGCTCTCTTGAAGTCCAAGACTCTAGTTTACTGTGTTCTATTGCTTGTGCTTCCATAATGTTGAATTCCAATATTACATGATCACTACCTCCCAAGGTTCCTGTGGCTTCAACACCTTCTATCATTTCATCTGTTAGTGAGAATTAGATCCAGAATGGCTAATCCCCTAGTTCCCTTCTCTACTTTTTGGGAGACAAGTTGTCTGCTAGGTTTGTCAGGAATCTGTTTGATCTTCCACTTGGTGCAGAGTTTGTCTCCAGTTGATGTCAGGGTAGTTAAAGTCCCCCATTACTATTGTGATGTGCTTCCTACATACCTTAGTTAGCTGACTAGCAAAAAGTTCGTCTATTTCCTCTGTTTGGTTGGGTGGCCTATAGTATACACCTATGGCAATGTCATTTTTCTCCCTTTTATATTGACCCAAATGCATTCAAGACAGTTTTCATCATTGTTGTGCTCTATTTCTGTAGAGATGTAGTTATTTCTTATATAGAGAGCAACTCCACCTCCTCTTTTATTTGTCAATTTGTTTTATTGGTTCTCCTGTGTCATTTCTCACTTCCCCTATTTCTTTTTTAGGTCTTCATGGTTTTTACACATTACCTCTTGCATTGATTGCAGCATTAATTGTAGGTCTTTAAATGAATTCGCTCTATCTCTTTGAGTCACCTCTTCCAAAGATCTTTGCCTAGCTGGGCTTGGTTCCATTGTTATGGTTTGTGTTGTCTGTTTCCTTCCTGTTCCAACTCTCGTGAGATTGGGAATACTTGTCATCTTTCTCAACTCTTCAAACCAACCTCCCCACTTATTTACAATTTTTATATTTCTCTCCAGTATATCAAGGTTATCACAATTAGATCTAAGTATGTTACGTTTTGTATATAGTAATAGGCTGTCAATTAGATATATTAAATACAAATATTAATATATTTAACAGTGAATATTAAAGCATTTTAAAACAAAAATAGATAGATGTTTAACTAATTAATTTTAGATACTTATTATTAAATTAAACTTATTTAAGTTTAAATCTGAATCACCAATTTTTTGCAGCAATCAGTATTCACAATAAACTTTCAATAGATAAAATTAACAATCATTCTTTTAGTTATATGCTGTCAGAATTCAGATAAGTTCTTTGCCTATTCCTCTGTATTCAGCCTACAGTCTAATTCAAAATGTCTACTTCCTCGGCTTCGTCAGCACTTTCACTTTATGGCTTTGAAGTGCACTTGCCTCTGTGTTAAACTTCTTTAAAAAAAAAGAAGCTCCTCTAGTCTTTTCACATTTAAGTTTCTCCAGCCAATACAATTCCGCAATGCAAGCCCTTCTGCGCCCAAACTTTTCTCTCGCCGCTATTTCTTTCCATTTCAAGAGAGAGAGAGAGAGAAAAAAAAAACTTTCTCTCCCCTCTCTCTTCTGAGCTCCTTTATTCTTCTTTCCTTTTTGGAAATCCTCCGGCAAGTTCTTTCGCCCCAGATCACTTCCACTGAATCTTCAGGATTACTGTCAGGATTACTTTTCACTGGATCTATCACGTCTCTGTCCCGCTATTTCATCGCTATCTTTCGGCCCGCTGTCAGCTGTCATTTCTTTGTGGCCGCCATTATGGGCCGTCTCCTTCCTCCGCTCGACTTTTCCAAGGCTTCTCCTGTGTTCGCTGATCTCGACCGCCGCCAAAGATCGCTCCTCAGGACGCCTCTTTTTTCCGGTCCCCCTCCGAGGGACCTGGGACCCCAAAAAGTCCGTCAAATGGTCGGAAGCGGGGGGAAAACGATCCGGAGAATCGTTCAACACACCCGTTCATCTTGACAGCTGGCCCCACCCCCCCTCCAGAGTTCACTTCTTGTTGGTGTTGTCTGGGCTGGAGATTACATGCTGGTGGGGAGCAGAGGTTACTAGCACTTGCTCCCTTGTCGGGCAAAGCTTCAATCTTTGCCTTGGTGCAGCCAGGTGATTGGGGCTGGACGTCTTCCTTGTCTGGGGCTGGTACTTTTTTGCAGTGCAAAACATGCATCCAGGAAGCCAGTTCTTGACACTTCACAGCAGTGTTGGTGGTCAATAGAATCTGGAACGGTCCCTTTCAACAAGGAGCCAAGCAATTCTTGTACTGAAATGCTTTTATCAGGACCCAATCGGCAACCTTAAGGCATAACAAAGATGTAGTGGTTCCTTGGGTGGAGCAGTCTTCAGGGAAGCTTAAATATCTCAAACAAAATCTTTATAGGTGGGAGAAGGGGAAGGGGAAGAAGGTAGAAGGAGAGGGAGGGGAGAACATTGTGACAGGAGCAGGAGCAAGAGGGTTGTAGGTAACACCCCACCAATAGGAGTACAGGGTCTTGTTTACACTCAAACCTTCCCTCGAGGGGGTGAAGCTGGCTTGGCTCTTCATTTCCGGCCCTTCAGGAGGCTTTCCCCAGGCTTGTAGTCCTCCATGTTCTCCCTCTGGCAAACTTCTTTGCACTCCAAGGCTTCTAAAATTTATTTTATGATGGTATAATGTCTGTGGTTGCAAATAGCAAGTGTGAAAACTTCAGGTTAAGGTGCGCCTCCTGATTCACCTTCAGGGGTGCCTGCCACTGGCATGACTTGCACCGGTCTCCTGCAGGTGGCATAAAGACAAGGGAGGGTGTCGGGGCAGAAGGAAGCAAGTGAGGCAGGGTTGAGGGAAGGGTGAGAGAAGGAGGAGGGGAAAGAGGAAGAGGGGTTACATAGGGGGAGCAGGGGCCAAAGGGCAATCTTTTTGCACAGGAGGGCTACAGAAACCTGTGAATGACAGTCTTTGAGAGCAGTGATGAGAGCTTGGCAGTAGTCCAACATTGCATCTTCTGATGCATGGATGTCTTGTAGAGAAGCTGACAGTCTCATAGACCTCACAGGCACACACAAAATAGACCCAAAATAACAGATTTTTTTCCCTCACTTTACAAGTTTACTCCCCCTCCCTTTCCTTTATTAGTACAGCATTCGATGACATGCTTCCCCTTTTTCTAAGTTTCTCCTCTGCCATGCATGAACCATGACCCAGGTTTTTTTGTAGCATAGCATAAGTCTTTTTAGTTTTATTTCTGTACTTCCTCTACCTGCTGCCTAGCTGCCTATCTAATATCAGAGCAGCTTAGAATTTTCCATTTAGCATATATATTAAGCTGTTACTTTAAAAACAATAGAAATTCCATGTTCTAATAAGTGTGTTTCCTTAAAATCCTTTTGTACCTTAGTTTGCAATGCAATAATTTTATCACACTGATGTTCAATTTCCCAACTCATAATGCAATGTTCAGATAGCACATTTCCCCCCTTTATTTAGGAAAGCAGTTTAATGTTTTAACCAAGCAAAAATTAAAAGGAACAGAAACCGCTCCCCCTTTTCCTTCCTGCCTCTTCTTCACTCTTTCAAGGCATAAAGTCCTTAAGCAAAAAGAAATAGCAACTAGCAAAGGAGACGGAAAATGTTGTAATTTTTTTTAAAAAGATTACACAGAAATTTCAAATGAATGGAGGCAGTGTCTGAGTCAGTGTGTTTTGCTTCGAAAGCTTCTGAGTCATCTGTGCAGGGCTGAAAAGCATGAAAGCAGGGTCCCCTTCCAGACTGGGAACTTCTCATTGCTTAGCAAAAAGTTATAGATTAGAGCGAAAGAAAAAAGCCTTTAAAAAAAAACAAAGGTAAATGCATGAATGGACATGGAGTCGTATAACAGCGGCTTGTCCAATCAGGCTAAAAATGCTTGTGGTAATGCTTGTGTTATTTTTCAACCCATCATACCCACTGTCATGGTTCCAACAGATGAAACTCTTCAAAGAACCTTGAGGCATTGTTTACCTTAAAGAATCTTTAATCGAGCAGCATAGCTTCGGCACGTATATAGTCGAAGCCAAAATCTGACTTCCCCTCCCTTCTGCACATAGATCAAAGCACAATTCCCTCCTCTAATTAACAGTCATAAATCACATTCTCCAATTAGTTTGAAATGCTGGCTTTCTGCCCAGTTTTTTTATCCCGCCATGCCTTATCATCTCTTATTACAATATTGTATGTCTAACTAACTCCCATCACATTCCTCCTCCTCCCCCCAGTATCATCTAATTCTAAGAGTAAAGCATAAGAAAGAAAAAGGCTGCATCTCCATATGTTGTCAAAGCAAGAACATCCAATGTTAGCAGCGTTGACACCCACTTTCTTTTAAGGCAAAAAGTCCATAAGCAATAAAAAATAAAAAGTACAAAAAATTGTTTGAAAAACTACACAGAATTTTCACTCCCTTTTTCCATTCAGCATTCTTCCAACTAAATAGCCATCTCTCTTTTCTCTCTCTCTTAAGTAAATCACATGCTTTTTTCTTTCTTTCTCCAAAATCTCTATTTGTTTTCTTCTGTAAGACAGTCTAGGGACCCAATCATCCAGGGGCAATAGAAGGGATTTGAACCCTGCCAACACAGGCAGTCCTTATGTATGGAAGAGGTCCATTCCCTCTTCGTCAGTAGAACTGACAGCAGCAATAGAGACATAACATGCTACCTCAGCAAAAAAAAGGCCAATCCTTATCTACGGGAAAGGTAGCAGGCACAAAAATTGATGGCAATCAACAATGGAACACATTATCCCAGCAAACAAGCTGACCCTTATTTATGGGAAAGGCAGTGTTCACCTTTAACTAAAGGGTGGACACAACTACAAAAACACAAAGAATGCATACAAGAATGTGCACGTACAATAAAGAAAAAGAAAAAAAACCATTAAGCAACAATGGGTGTCGCTACGCCCCAAGACATAGAGAAATCAGGAAGCAAACAAATTTAATACAGGAAAAATTCAATGACAGGTTCAAGATAAGGAAAGAAACCACAAACCACTGGAATACAATTCTAAAAAGCAGTTTCATAACTTCCAAAAATACCCATAGTAATGCACCAAACCAAAACTTTTATTCAAGTGCCCACAACACCACTGTCGTAATTTCTAGTCTTGAATAAAATAACACAACTGCCAAATTTAACAAACAATTAAAACACTATATATATTTTTTCATACAAAAAAATCTCCACTGCACAATATCAGCTAGGGGTGAAAATAAAAGAAACATACCTTCATCTTCACACAGCTTAAATAAAAGCCCAAAGTACAAACTTCAAAATGGCAATCTCAGAGCTCAATCTGCAAATCACCAGCAACCAGAAAAATGACATAACCATATTTCCTGCCAAGCGTCATTGATGAGGGAGCAAAAAACCCCTCAGAAATGAGGCTGCAAGAGATAACACATGAGAACACGACTCTCGCTCAGAGGTACGACCTCTAATCAATACAAGAGGGTGATCAGCTCCCAGGACCGTCAGCCCTTCACCGGGTCCCAGCCACGAGACCAGCTCCGACTGTTTTGCCAGTGAAGTACGACACCTTCACATAATCAGTCTGTCCCCAAAGCAAGTCCGGTTGTGACCCTTCCCTTGCTGCCAGATTAGGAGGACAGGATTAACTAAGTAACTAAATCACAACAACTGCCCTATCTACCTACCCTAAGGTCCCAAGGAAAGGGGCCTTTTGCTTACCTCTGATCCAAAGTAGATTGTGAGTGCTCGGAGAGAGTGGGCTGGTTACCTGTGGCCCAAAGCCAGGAAGCAGTCAGAAATCCCAGCTGGACAGCAGGTCCCTTCCAGCATCCGTCTCTTCCTGGCCAATGCACCAAAACTGTCGTGGAAAAACCCAATGAAAAAAGCAAGAGACAGCAACACAAAGCAATACTTCTTACTTTAAGATTCAGAGGTTTATTTCAGCAATAATTTGGAACACACACATAAACATCACTTATGTTAAAAACCTTTGGCTTGCGCCCTCGTGGTGACTGGGGCGGATAATTGCTTTGCGGGCAACAGCGGTTTGACTATTTCAGCTTTCGTGCTGTTGTATTGTGGCATCCATGATAGGGTGTCTGCCCAGGTAAGTACTAGAGGGTAAAATTGAACCGGTGGAAGTGCTGGGCCCATCGAGCCTGCTTAGGGGACAGTTTCCTGGGTTTTTTTTAATGCCTCAAGGTTTTTATGATCAGTCCATATTTGGAAAGGGATCTTGTTCCCTTCCAGGAAGTGCCTCCAGGTGAGGAGGGCCTAGTGCACAGCATAAGCTTCCTTCTCCCAGACGGCCCATCGCTGCTCGGTTTCTGTGAGTTTCTTTGAAGTGTAGACGCAAGGTTACAACTGGCCTTCCTGGTTTTCCTGGAATAGAACTGCACCCACTGCTACGTCACTCGCATCTGCCTGGATGACAAACGGTTTTTCCGGATCTGGGTGTTTTAACATTGGCTCAGCGGAAAAAAGTCTTTTTAATTTCTCAAATGCCACTTGGCACTCCATAGTCCCTTTTAGTGGCTGGCTAGGTTTTGGTTTGTTTTCCCCCTTGGTTTTTAGTAAGTTAGTAATGGGGAGTGTGGTCTGTGCAAAGGAGGGTTTGAATTGCCGATAGAAGTTTGTGAAGCCCAGAAAACTTTACAGCTGCCTCCGGGTGCGTGGTAGGGCCCACTCCAAAACCACTCATACCTTTTCTGGGTCCATTTCTACCCCTTCGTGAGAAATCCGGTAGCCCAAATAGTCAATTTTTTCTTTGTGGAATTGACATTTCGAAAGTTTGGCATACAGTTTGGCTACGCGAAGCTTATTTTGGACTGCTCTGACTAATTTCACATGCTCGGCTTTCGTTTCGGTGTAGATTAATATGTCGTCTAGGTACACCAAAAACCCCTTGTACAAATGCTCATGGAGAACCTCGTTAATTAGTTGCATAAATACTGTGGGTCCTCCCTGTAGCCCAAACGGAAGTACTTCGAATTGGAAGCACCCTAGGGGGCAGTTGAAAGCGGTTTTCCACTCATCCCCCTCCTTGATTCTAACCCGGTAAAACGCTTCTCGCAGATCTAACTTGGAGAAAATCTTTCCCTTTGAGAGGTGGGCTAGCATGTCTTTCATGAGCGGCAAGGGGTAGACATTGTCCACGCACACGGCGTTCAAACGTCTATAATCCACGCAGACGAAGAGACCCATCTTTTTTTACTTGAAATAGCACTGGGGCGGCCAATTTCTATCTGACCGGTTGAATGAAACCACGCGCCAAATTCTTATCTATGAATTTGCACAGTTCCTCTAACTCTCAGGGGCGTCATCGAATAGAGCTTGGGTTTTGGCAACTTAGTTCCGGGGACAATCTCAATGGCAGTCTGTGGGACGGTGGGGGGGCAATTCATCAGAGCTCTTCTTGCTAAAGACCTCAGCCAGGTCCCAGTACTCCCTGGGGATGCCTTCTAATTCCCGATCGTTGATTGCTGCCACCACTTCATGCTCAGGCTTCACTTTGGGGCCACAGTGACTATTGGGCATGTGGGGTTTCCCTTTTGGGAGTCTCAAGTCCCCCATTCTCCAGTTCACCCACGGGTTCCATTTTTTTAACCAGGCCAGTCCTAGGATTAGGGGCCATTTCATGCCGGGGGTCACTATAAAAGTCAAAGTCTCAGTGTGGTCCCCTATGGTTAATTTTACGGGCATCATGGTGAGGGTGGTTGGGATGCCCCCTGTGATAGACCTGTTTAATTGACCGAACAAATTTGACTTCTTTAGTCTCCTTACAGGAATCCCCAGATTTCCCACCAGGGTTGGGCTTATTAAACATCTGGTGCAGCCCAAGTCCAGTAAAGCCTTTAGGGCCACCTTTTTCTCCATACCTGGGATTAGCAGTTCTATGGGCCTGGTAATTGGTGCGATGGGTCCACTTACCAAGGGTTTGTCATCAGAGTTGCTGTCGGATGTCTCTGGACCCTTCTCCGGTGGGGTTGGAGTTCCCCCTCCCGATTTCTCGGTGGGTTGGAACTCCACGACCTCAGCGCTTTTCATCGCCATCTCTCTGGGATGCTGGGGGGATTTTAACGGTTCTCCCCCGTAGGCCGGTCTCCTTTTCTCACCAGAGTCTTTGAACGACACTCTGCGGCTCGATGGGCCTGTTTGTCACATTTAAAGTTGAGCGTGAGGTCACTGCGGGGGGTTTCATCGCCTCTCGCTTCCTCTCCGGTGGGGAATGTTTCCACGCTCGACCGAAACAGTGTTGATTTCAGGCTTGGTCGATCTCTGCTTCCTCGGCCAGGATGCACCAGTCGTGGAGGAAGGCAGGGGCTCCTCAGGCAATACAAGCATGGTAAAGGTCATCATTCACCCCATCCTTAAAACAGCTCACTAGGATGTCCTCTGGCCAGTTGAGACAGCAAGCCAGATCTCAGAATTCTTCGGTGTATTCGGCCACAGGGCGTTGGCCCTGTCTGACAGTCTTAATGCAATCCCTGGATTTCTGGTCAGCCAAGGGATCTTCGAACCGCCGCCTCAGCGCTGCCATGAATCAGTTGAGGTTTCAGAGCTCGGGTGCCTCGGCATTGTGCAGGGTCACCATCCACCGAGCTGCTGCGCCTTCCAGGGCCAGGGTGGCAACCCTGACCCAGGTGCCCTTGCTAGGGAGCTTTCGCCCATACTCCTGCATATAGGTCAGGACGTGGGCCAGGAAGAATCACAGTTGCTTGGGGTCCCCATCATATTTCATGCCAAGGGGGGAGTCTTGCGCTTGTGACGGTGGGCCCCCTCCTTCTGGCTCTGCAGCCATCATCGCCGGCTGGTGTGGCTCGAGCTGGGGTTGTTGCTGCAGTTGCGACTCCTGCGGTGTCTGCGGCGCTGGTAGAGGTACCTGGGTTAGAGTGAACTGCTCTCCCCCTTTCCAACTTCCTCCTCCAGCCTCTCCTCGACCTTGTCTTGGCAGGCGTCTGTCTCTTCCTTCTTAAGGTTTTTAAAAGCCTCCACCATCAGGTTTATGGCTTGCTTAAGGAAGCAATCGACTTGCGTAGGCCTTTCGTCCTCTTCTTCGCTAAGGTTGAACGAATGCTCCATTTCATGTTTCCAGCCCGGCTTGCGGCTGCTGCGGTCGATGGTCACTTTCTGGGACCTTCCTTCCCAGTCCTCCTTCTTCCCGACACCGATCGACCACCTTGGCTTTGAGAGGCCCTCCCCAGTCGCAGCCTCCTCTTCTGAGTCCACGGAGTCGAGGGAGCTGTCACTGGGGCAAGCCTGCAGGGGGGCTCTACCCAGCGCTCGCTCTCTTCTCTTTCACTGCTGTGGTTAGACATCGTGTGCACAGTCCCCACAGTAGGGGGCGACTCCATGAGGATAAACATGAGGGAGAGATTTGAATCCAATGAGCTAATTGGAGCTAATTGGACTTATATTGGAGTTATATATATAATTGAATGAAAGATTTGGGTTTTGGGTTCTGGGTTTAAAATGAAGGTTTTCCCCCCCCTTTTTTGTATAATACTGTAAAAGTAAAACGTTGAGGTTGTAACGTTGTTATCTTCTACTGTGCTAAAGAGAGTTGGAAGTTGGTGCCTTTTTCTTTCCTTTTCCCTCTTTAGAGCATTTTTTCCCTTTTCCCTCCCCCTCCTATTTTTCTATTACTTTTTTGAACTTCTCTTTGTATTTTATATTTTGATAAACTAATAAAAATGTGAAACTGAAAATTCAGCCATCAATGGTAATCACTGGCAATGGAGACTTCAGGGGAACTGTGGGGAGCTTAAGTTTCTGGACTGTGGCTAGGCTTATAAAGTCTGAGGTTATCCCAGAATCTATCAAAACAGGGATGGTGGTTTCCTGACCACTGGGAAGTGTCAGGATAGAATCAAATTTTATTAACATACCTGAGCATGGAAGTAATTGGGTGCCCCCCAATGAGCTCATGGAGGGGGGCATTTCTCGTTTCCCTGGCCTTGGGGCTTGTCGTCCAGGTGGTGAGTAGTGGAGATATTGCTTGGCTGTCAGTTGCCTCTCCTGGGAGGTTTAGTAGGGCAATTCTTGACCATGTGGCCAGGGTCTCTGCAATAGAAACAAAGGGTGAGCTCTCTGTGCCATTGCCATTCTTCTGCTCCTGGGGCTTGTCTGCCCACTCCAATTTGCATCGGGTCTTCAGCGTCCAAATCCAAGGGGGCTGTTAGGTTCAGGGTAGTGATGGGAGGAGTCAGCTTTGGAAGCAGTTGGCTGGGGCTGCTGAAAAATGTTTTAAGTTCTGCAAGTCGAGAGTCAGCTGTTATAGCAGCTAGGTCAGTGATGGGATTCAGCCAGTTCGCACCACTTCAGCAGAACCGGTAGCTAATTTTTTGTTGCCCAGGCCCAGAATGGACTTCCGGAAGTGGCATCCACACAGAGAACCGGTTGTTCACATATTTCAATCCCACCACTGAGCTAGGTAGAGGTCTTGTAGACCCTGGGGAATACCTTGTTGTATCAGTTGTGTCATTATGGCCTTGTTCTGCCTGTTCTTGAATTGTGATCTTAAGGCTGGCTCATTACAATCCAGATCTGCTGCAATGAGCTTGAAATCTTCAACATATGTTCTCACGGAGTTGTTGCCCTGGCAGAGCTGGTGGATGCATTGTTCGCAGTTTCTCTCTGAATAGGGTCTCCAAAGTGCTCTCTAAACCTATTGAGGAAGTTTGGGAAAGTATCCAGGACATGGCCATTGGGTTTTGATGAGTGGAAGCACCCATTTGGCAGTGGAGTCAATTAAAAGACTGAGGAGGAAGGAGACTCTCGATCATTTGTTGAAAATTGGCTGCAAGATTCCTGATTTTGTCTTCAATGCCATCTTGGCATCTGCTGATAGAGTGGAGGTCTGGCTTGTCCACTATTGGTGCAGCTCTTGGATCTGAAGGCTTGGGTATTCTGGAGTCTGTGAAAACTTTTGGTATAGGGAGTAGTTCAGATTAATGTCAAGTGCTGGGGAAATCAGGAGATCCAGGCAGTTTAAATGAGTATAAAGATTTATTACAAGCTTAGGCTCTCTACAACAATCTGAACTACTAACTGTCCAAGCAAATTGGTGGTAGATAACAGTCACAGGAATTCAGGGTGGGCTGGACTTAGGTCTCTTGTGGGCACAAAGGGACTCATGACTGATGACACATTTGACCCCTCCCTCAGCCTGGTCATCTCCTACAATCCAATCTGGAACTAAGGAGAAATTTTGTGCTGGTAGGAACAATTAATCAATGAAACAGCTTGCCTCCTGGAGTTGTGAGTGCTCCATTGCTGGAGATCTTCAAGAAAAAATTGGACAGCCATTTGTCTGGGATGTATTAAGGTCTCCTACCTTGGGCAGGGTGTTGGACTAGAAGACCTCCAAGAAAGACCTCCAAGCAAAGGATCCAGGAGTTCGCTTATGTAGCGGATCCTTTGCTTTGTACTCTGACGATGTCGGCAGTTTGGCCGACGAAAGCTAAGTAGTGTTATATATTAAACAGTTTTGTTTATACTTTATCCTGGTGCTCGAGTTTTTCTGTTGTTTTTGTAATATGTGTATACCCAGGATTCATATTTTTAACATAATTATTTATATATCCTTCATGGATTACTGCCTTGTTGTGGCGAAGGGGCTTGCGTAACTCAATGAAGCTATGAGCTATGCCGTGCAGGGCAACGCAAGACAGACGGGTCATAGCAGAGAGTTCTGACAAAATGTGATCCACTGGAGAAGGAAATGGCAACCCACTCCAGTATCTTTGCCATGAAAACCCCATGGACAGTACCAAAAGGCAAAAAGATATGACGCTGGAAGATGAGCCCCTCAGGTCGGAAGGTGTCCAATATGCTACTGGGGAAGAGCAGAGGGCTAGTACTAGTAGCGCCAGAAAAAGTGAAGCAACTGGGCCAAAGCCGAAAGGATGCTCAGCTGTGGATGCATCTGATGGTGAAAGGAAAGTCCAATGCTGTAAAGATTTTTTCTCCATAGGAACCTGGAATGTAAGATCCATGAATCAAGGCAAACTGGACGTGGTCAAACAAGAGATGACAAGACTGAACATCGCATCTTAGGAATCAGCGAACTAAAATGGACAGGAATGGGTGAATTTAATTCAGAGGACCATCAGGTATACTACTGCGGCAAGAATCCCTCAGAAGAAATGGAGTAGCCTTCATAGTCAATAAAAGAGTAGGAAAAGCATACTGGGATACAATCCCCAAAATGACAGAATGATCTCAGTGCGAATCCAAGGCAAACCATTCAATATCACAGTAGTCCAAGTCTATGCCCCAACCACTGGTGCTGAAGAGGATGAAATTGACCGGTTCTATGAAGCCCTACAGCACCTTATAGAATCAACACCAAAAATGATGTCCTTATCATCATGGGGGATTGGAATGCTAAAGTAGGAAGCCAAAAGATAAACGGAATAACAGGCAAGTTTGGCCTTGGAGTACAAAATGAAGCAGGGCACAGGCTGATAGAATTTTGTCAAGAGAATACGATGGTCATAGCAAACACTCTTTTCCAACAACCCAAGACTCTCTACACATGGACATCACCAGACGGTCAACACAGAAATCAGATTGACTATGTGCTCTGCAGCCAAAGGAGAAGCTCTATACAGTCAGTAAAAACAAGACCAGGAGCTGACTGTGGCTCAGATCATGAGCTTCTCGTTGCAAAATTTAGGCTTAAATTGAAGAAAGTAGGGAAAAACTAGGCCACTCAAGTATGAACTAAATCATATCCCTGATGAATATACAGTAGAGGTGACAAATAGATTTAAGGAATTAGATCTGATAGACAGAGCCTGAAGACTATGGACGGAGGTTCGCAACATTGTACAAGAGGTAGCAACTAAAACCATCCCAAAGAAAAAGAAATGCAAGAAAGCAAAATGGCTGTCTGAGGAAGCTTTGCAAATAGCTGAGGAAAGAAGGGAAGCGAAAGGCAAGGGAGAAAGAGAAAGATACACCCAATTGAATGCAGAATTCCAGAGAATAGCTAGAAGAGATAAGAATGCCTTCTTAAATGAACAGTGCAAAGAATAGAAGAGAAACAACAGAATAGGGAGAACCAGAGATCTCTTCAAGAAAATTGGAGATATGAAGGGAACGTTTCATGCAAAGATGGGCATGATAAAGGACCAAAATGGCAGGGACCTAACAGAGGCAGAAGAGATTAAGAAGAGGTGGCAAAATTACACAGAAGAACTATACAAGAACGAGCTTAGCATCCATGATAATCACGATGGGGTGGTCACTGACCTCGAGCCAGACATCCTAGAATGTGAAGTGAAATGGGCCTTAGGAAAGCTGAGCAACAACAAAGCTAGTGGAGGTGACAGTATTCCAGCTGAGCTATTCAAAATCTTAAAAGACAATGCAGTAAAAGTGCTACACTCAATTTGCCAGCAAATTTGGAAAACTCAGCAGTGGCCACAGGATTGGAAAAGGTCAGTTTACATTCCAATTCCAAAGAAAGGCAATGCCAAAGAATGTTCAAACTATCGCACCATTGCACTCATTTCACATGCAAGTAAAGTTATGCTTAAAATCCTACAAGCTAGACTCCAGCAGTATGTGGATCAAGAACTTCGAGAAGTACAGGCAGGATTTCGAAGAGGCAGAGGAACTAGAGATCAAATTGCCAACATACGCTGGATCATGGAGAAAGCTAGGGAGTTCCAGAAAAACATCTACTTCTGCTTCATTGACTATGCTAAAGCTTTTGATTATGTGGATCACAATAAATTGTGGCAAGTTCTTAAAGAGATGGGAGTACCAGACCATCTTATTTGTCTCTTGAGAAACCTATATGCGGGTCAAGAAGCAACAGTGAGAACTGGACACAGAACCACTGATTGGTTCAAAATTGGGAAAGGAGTCCAGCAAGCCTGTATTCTGTCGCCCTGCCTACTTAACTTATATGCAGAGCACATCATCAGAAAGGCAGGGCTAGATGAATCAAAAGTTGGAATTAAGATTGCTGGGAGAAATATCAACAACCTAAGATATGCAGATGATACCACTCTAATGGCAGAAAGTGAAGAGGAACTAAAGAGCCTCTTGATGCGGGTGAAGAAGGAGAGTGCAAAAGTTGGCTTGAAACTCAACATTAAGAAAACCAAGATCATGGCATCCGGCCCTCTCAATTCCTGGCAAATAGATGGGGAAGAAATGGAGGTAGTGACAGATTTTATCTTCCTGGGCTCCAAGATCACCACAGATGGGGACTGCAGCCAAGAAATTAAAAGACGCTTGCTCCTGGGGAGGAAAGCTATGGCAAATTTAGACAGCATACTAAAAAGCAGAGACATCACCCTGCCAACAAAAGTACGTATAGTCAAGGCCATGGTTTTCCCAGTTGCAATGTATGGCTGTGAAAGTTGGACCATAAGAAAGGCTGAGCACAAAAGAATTGAGGCCTTTGAACTATGGTGCTGGAGAAGACTCCTGCGAGTCCCTTGGACTGCAAGGCGATCAAACCGGTCAGTCCTAGAGGAGATCAACCCTGACTGCTCCTTAGAAGGCCAGATACTGAAGTTGAAACTCAAGTACTTTGGCCACCTAATGAGAAGGAAGGACTCACTGGAGAAGAGCCTAATGCTGGGAAAGATTGAGGGCAATAGAAGAAGGGGACGACAGAGAATGAGGTGGCTGGATGGAGTCACTGAAGCAGTAGGCGTGAGCTTAAATGGACTCCAGAAGGTGGTAGAGGACAGGAAGGCCTGGAGGAACGTTGTCCATGGGGTCGCGATGGGTCGGACATGACTTCGCAACTAACAACAACAACATATATATATATATGCTCCTAGGTTGGGGCTGCAAGGCAAAAGTGATCATAATAGTAGAACTGCAATATAGCAGTTAAAACAAAAAACAAAAAACAAAAACAAGGTGCATCAACCAGACCGGTCTGTCCGGAAAAAACTTACCATAGATTCCCTTGGCTCAGCTGACAAAAGAGGGGGGGGGGAGAGCTGGTGGCCTGGAGGTTAATACAGTTGCCTAGTATGCAGGCTGCCTAGGTTCGAATCCCATAAAGGATATGGCTAGCTCACAGGTCAGCAACCCGCGGCTCTGGAGCCGCATGCGGCTCTTTCAGCCTTCTACTGCGGCTCCTCCTCCACCATTTGCAGAGAGAGAGAGAGACAGAGACAGAGAGGCACTTGCGCTTCCCCCCCTCTCTCTCCTTCCAGCAACTCCAGCCGAATAAGAATGTCCGTGGTGTGTCAGCTTGTCGGAGAAGAGCGTGGGGCCGGCTGGCCAGGTGAGGAGAAGATCAGAGAGAGAGAGAGAGAGAGAGAGAGAGAGAGAGAGAGAAGGAAGGAAGGGAGAGAGAGGGAGGGAGGAAGGGAGGGAGAGAGGGAGGGAGGGAGGGAGGGGGGAGAGAGAGAGAGAGAGGGAGGGAGGGAGGGAGGAGGGAGGGAGAGAGAGAATATGAATATATGTGATTGTCCTTACTAGACTTTTAGTAAAGAACGTTTAATGAAATATTTTGATGTTTTTTTAAGAGATGAGATATGGGGATAATTTTATTATGAGTATTTTATTTGAAAGTAACCTTCGACCCAGCGTCTTTTTTTTGGAGTTCAAAATGTTTTTGTTGCATGCAGAAATAAAAATTTGTTTTCTTTGTAGCAGTTCATTGATTTCATAAATGCAACACACTATAGTTTTTTTATACATAGCATAAAGGTAAAAAACGATATATGCAGTGTTATCTTCATTTTAGATGTCAAAAGGGTTTTGTGGCTCCCAGTGTTTTCTTTTCTGTGGGAAACAGATCCAAATGGCTCTTTGAGTGTTTAAGATTGCCGACCCCTGGGCTAGCTGATGAGAGCTAAATAGCTCGAAATAGCTATACTAGTCTCCCTTTAACTCTTTGTCAGCAAAAATTTAAATTTACAGAAATGGTTTATCGCAGTAGCGACTTGAGCCTGCAACACGCTCCTAGATTGGGGCTGCAAGGCAAAAGCAATTATAGCAGTAGACCAGGTGCTCTATTTGTCTGGGTTAGGGTTAGGGTTAGGGTTGGGGTTGGGGTTTTTACAAATAACATTTTCAATATTTAGCAAACAGCATAGTGTCTGGGTTCATGTGTTTAAAGAAAAAAACCAATGAGTAATAGTTAATTATAAACAATATGTTAATTAATCGCTCGATGGTCTTCTTCTTGCTAATATATATTCAAAGTTACATATCACATTCCTTTCTAACTCGTTTTTCTAGCCATTGATAAAAAATATCCCATGTTCTAAAATACACTGAGTCTTCTTTCTCTTTTATCTTTAAAGTCAATCTATCCATTTCTGCACACTCTAAAATTTTCTTAATTAATTCTTCAGTTGGTAAATTTTCATTTTTCCAATATTGGGCAAATACAATTCTTGCTGCAGTTAGTACGTGTAGAATTAAATATATACAGTCTTTCTCATAATTTGCTCCTATTATTCCTAACAAGAATAATTCTGGCTTAAAGTCTATTTGTTTTTTAGTCATTTTCTCCAACCATAAATGTATTTTGAGCCAAAATCTTTTTGCTTTAGGGCATGTCCACCAGATATGGTAATAAGTACCTGGTCTTTGTTTGCATTTCCAACACTTGTTTGAAGTATTTTTAAACATTTTTGCTAATCTCACTGGTGTCATATGCCATCTGTAAAACATTTTATGTAAGTTTTCTTTATATGCCACTGCTTTCGTTAATTTAACATTTCTTTCCCATAACTTTTGCCAGTTTTCTAATTCTATATTATATCCAAAGTTCTTTGCCCATATTATCATTGTTTCTTTTACTTGTTCTTCCTCCATTTTTAAGCTTGACAGATATTTATAGAGTTTCTTAATCAACTTTTCATCTGTTTTTAAGAGTATCTGGTCAAATTCTGTCTGTTCTTTATAAAATCCCATTGTTTTAACATCTTTTTCATACCTCGTTTGGATTTGCAAATATGGCCACCATGATAGATCAATACCTTGTTCTTGTAAATATTGTCTGTCTTTCAATTTTCCCTCATTGTCCAAGATATCTTTATAGGTCACAACTTTGTCATAATTAATTAAATTTGGGTAAGCGAAAGCTTCCATTGTTGAAAGCCATCCAGGTATCTTGATGTAAATTTTCGCTTTTATTTTTTCCCATTCTAAAAGAAGTGCATTTCTTATAAAGTGGCTTTGAAAATATCTATGTATTTTATTCTTCCCATACCACAGAAAGGCATGCCAACCAATTTGTAGGTTATGCCCCTCTAGGTATAATAGTCTTTTGTCTCTAAGCATTATCCATTTTTTAATCCATGTTAAAATAGTTGCTTGGTAGTATAGCATCCAATCCGGCAGTCCAAATCCTCCACTTTCTTTCGCTTCTTGTAGCATTTTCAGTCTAATTCTGGCTTTTTTTCCTTGCCAGATAAATTTCAGTATTGTTGTATTCAGTTCATCAAAAAAGGCTTTTCCCAGTCTTACAGGAATCATTTGAAATAGAAAGAGTATTTTTGGTAAAATATTCATTTTCACTGTTGCTATTCTCCCCAGCATTGAAAGTTGTAAGTTTTTCCACTTTTCCAGATCCAATTTTATTTGTTTTAGCAATCTTAGGTAATTATCTTATTTTATTGTTACGCATCTTGCTGTTAGATAAATTCCCAAGAATTTAACTTTTTTAACTATTTGAAGATTATTTTTTTTGCTAGTTGTTTTTTTTTCTGTTAGGGGAGAATATTAATAGTGGAAATAATGATGGATCAAAAACAGATACTGATGGTAGCAATATATGCACCAAATGATAAACAAGAAGAATTTTACCAAAAATTATATAAAAAAATATTAGAACTGAACTATCAAAATCTCTGTATAATTAGAGATTTTAATGCAATAACAGATGGAACTTTGGACTATAAAAGTGCTAAACAAGGGAGGAAAGGAGGAAATATATTACCTAAAGCGTTTTTTAAAATGACAGAAGAACTCTGTATCCAAGATATATGGAGAGAAAAAAATCCAAAGAAATTACAATACACATTTTACTCAAATAGACATAAATCATGGTCTAGAATTGATATGATATGGACATCTTTGGAACTTAATAAGATGATACAAGAAATTGAGATAGAAACTAATGTTTGGGCAGATCATAACCCAATAAAGATGACTTGGAGAGGAACCAAGAAAACATTAAGATGGTCCTTGAACAGATCTATCTTAAAAGAAAAAGAATTCATACAACTAGCGACACAAGAAATGGATTTTTTCTTCAAAATAAACAAGAAAGAAGAAACATTGCTTCAAAATGTGTGGGATACGGCCAGTGGTGGGATTCAGCTGGTTCGCACCAGTTCGGTAGAACTGGTAGCTAATTTTTTGTTGTCCAGGGCCAGAATGGTCTTCCGGAAGTGGCATCCACACAGAGAACCTGTTGTTCACATATTTGAATCCCACCACTGGATATGGCTAAAGCATATTTCAGAGGGTTGGCTATAACCTATAACGCTAAAAAGAATAAAGAAAAGAAACAACAACAGTTAAAGTTGAAGGAAGAATTCAGAAAGTTAGAATCAGAATTACAAATAGACCCACAAAAGAAAATACTTAAGAAACAAATGGAGATAATAAAACATAAATTAAAACTAGCTGAGACGGAAATAATGGCTCAACAGATCAAAAGGACTAAACAGAACTTTTTTGAAAATTCCAACAAACCGGGGAGATGGTTAGCACATAGACTGAAAAAAGAAAAAGAGAAAAAACTGATAAACAAGCTGCAAGATTCAAAAGGCGAATTACAGTTTCAAAATGATACAATTAAAAAAATTATCAAAGACTATTACGAGATACTTTACAATGCTGAGGAAATTCCAAAAGAAAAAATACAGCAGTATTTAAAAAAAGCAGATTTACCAAAAATTCCAGAGAATATTCAAAATACATTAAATGGAAAAATATCAATGATGGAGATTATAGAGGCTATAAAAAGGCAAAAAAATGATAAGACTCCAGGTCCAGATGGATTACCTGCAGAGCTTTATAAATCATTACAAGACATACTAAGTTCTATTTTGAATGAACTGTGTAATGAAATACTTTTGGAGGCTAAAATACCAAATTCATGGATTGAAGCCAATATTACCTTATTACCCAAAGAAGACTCTGATCTAATGCAAATAAAAAACTATAGACCAATATCGCTATTAAATCTAGATTATAAAATCTTCGCCTCAATAATGGCAGAAAGACAAAAGAAATTCTTGACCAAATTTATACATACAGACCAAAATGGTTTTTTACCTAAAAGACAGATAAAAAATAATTTAAGAATGATTCTTGATGTGTTAGAGTACTATGAAATTCATCCAGGGAAACAGATGGCTTTAATATTCCTTGATGCACAGAAAGCGTTTGATAATGTAAACTGGTAATTTATGTTTCAGCAACAAGCAGAAATGGATTTTGGAGAAAACTTTATAAATACAATTAAAACAATTTATTGTAAACAAACAGCCAAAATAATTGTAAATGGAGATTTTACAGAAAACTTTAACATTAAAAAAGGCACAAGACAGGGATGCCCACTATCTCCATTATTATTTATACTAACACTGGAAGTATTTAATAGAAACATTAGGCAAGATATAGAAATTAAAGGACTGGAAATAAAAGATGAAAAATACAAACTACAAGCATTTGCAGATGACTTGGTTTTTATATTGGAAGATCCACTTGAAACAAGCACTAAACTTATGGAGAAAATAGAAAAATTTGGAGAAGTGGCAGGGTTGAAAATAAACAGAGAAAAGACGAAAGTGCTAACAAAAAAAGCTATTCTTGTGAACCTGTACAGGGCCTCATTTTTAAGGAGGCTCCATTTGCAATAGTGTCGAATATCTGTGGCTCCGGTGTAGGATGATGTTCTGACCCAGCTCCCCAAACACAACAGACACGCCAAATAGTCTCTAACGTTCCTTTATTTCAGGAATGCCAGCAGTTTCACACAGCCTCCAAACAACAGAACTCGCTCCCTTTTCCCCTGTAGGGGTCTCCCAATACCCAGAGTTACTCTCAGTCTCACCACGCTTACAGCCAAAAGTCCTTCAAGCAAGCTGGCTATTGTTTAACATAAGTCACACCCCACGCTCAGAAGGCGCTCCGACTTCCAGCGCCACAGGATCTGCAGAAAAAACTCTGGCAAAATTCCAAGAAGTGTCAGGAGTTCCAAACACAAGTGGCTGACCAGCAGGAAGACGAATAGTTATCTGCCACACCTATTCCTCTCCGCCCCTGCCTTTTATGCACAACTGAGGGTGGGGCTACGTTAGCAGCGGTGACTCTTCCGCCCCGAAGACCGCCCCATAGCCTCTCGCTGTTCTCCTCTTCTCAGCTTCCGCCGTGCCCGCGCATCAATTACTGGCCCCATGTGATCCTCCTCTCCTGACTCACTTGCCTCAAGGCATGGAGGTCTCAACCTTTTCATCTGAGGGCTGGTGGACGGCCCAGGCTCCGCCTCTGTCCCTGGCTGTGACAGCTCCATTCCTTCATTGGACCTTTCAGATGGCCCTGACACTGAGCCCAGTGCCCTTTCCTGTGCTTCCTCATCTGAATCGGTAGCTGAGTACACTGGCAGCCAACAGGCCACAACACGATCCTTCACCGCAGGGCCCTTCCCCCGGGGCTGATGATCCGGGTGCAGCCATGAAGGGAACCGGTTGAGGAACTCTTGAACCAGTGCGGAAGCATTCACGTGGGCCGCGTCCTCCCACGTGAAGTCCTCCGGTCTGTAGCCCTTCCATTCATGAGGTACTGAAAGCGGCCCTTGAGCCATCGGGCGTTGCAGATGCTGGCGACCTCGTATTCGGCAGCTTCATCGTCATCTGGAGGAGGATGTTCCGGTTGACGGAGTGGGCAAGCCGGCCGCTCCGGGACAAGGAGCGACCTATGGAAGACTGGGTGGACTTTTAAGGAGCGTGGCAGGGTTAGCCGATAGGCCACTGGATTGATGACGCTCTCGACAGGAAAGGGGCCCAGAAAACGATGGTCCAGCTTTCTAGCCGGTCAATCGGATGGGAGATGTTTAGTGGACAACCACACGCGATCGCCCACGGCTAAAGCTGGTGTGTCCCGTCGAAACCGGTCCGCCACCTTTTTGTAGTCCTCCTTGGCTTTGTCCAACTGTCATCGTACTAAGCGGTGGACTGCCTATAACTCGGCAAGATAATCCTTGGCCGCAGGTACTGGGGAGTCAACCGGCGTGAGAGGGAACAGCCGGGGGTGGTAACCCACGTTGGCAAGGAATGGGGTCATCTGTGTGGAGGTATGCTGGGAATTGTTAACGGTGAACTTGGCCACCGCTAAATAGTTCACCCAGTCGTCCTGTTTTCGGTTGATAAAACAACGCAGGTACTGCTCCAGGATTCCTATGACCTTCTCCATCCCTCCATCTGATTCTGGATGGTAGGCCAAGGACAGGCACACCTGGAGTTCGAGGGCCCGCAGCAGTTCCTTCCAAAACCGGGCTGTGAACTGTGTCCCTCTGTCTGAGATAACTTTGTTGGGCAGTCCATGTAGCCGGAAAACATGCTGGATGAAAAGCTGAGCCGTGACATGGGCCGTCGAAAGCCCACGGCAGGGAATAAAGTCTGCCATTTTGGTCAACATGTCGACCACCACAAGGACCATAGTGAACCCCGATGAAGGCGGCAAATCCATTAGAAAGTCCATGGATACTGCCCCCCATGGCCTGTCGGGAGTTGGCAAGGGATGCAGAAGACCCGGGGGTGCCCCCGTCGCATGCTTGGCCTGCCGGCATCGACCGCAAGATGTGACATAGGTGCGGACGTCATGCCATAAGCGAGGCCACAAGAAGGTGCGGGAGACCAAATCCAATGTCTTAAACAGGCCGAAATGCCCCGCAGAGGGACTGTCATTGCATTGAGATAATACGAGGCCCCTAAGTGGACCCGCGGGGACATACAGCCGGTCATGGAACTGAAGGAATCCATCCGTGAACGTCCAAGGAGAGTCCAACTCCACCTGCCGTCGGTCTACCCACGCGTCCTGTTGCTGGGCCTCCCGGATCCGCACCTGCAAGTCCACCGGTTCCTGGACTGCTGCAAGGGACTCCACGGGCAAGATTGTCCGGAGTGGAGGCTTCGTGCGCACATATTCCGGTTTACGGGAAAGAGCGTCCGCTCTCTGATTGCAGCTGCTTGGAATGTACGTAACACGGAAATTGAACCGAGCGAAGAAGATGGACCATTGGATCTGACGCTGGTTCAATTTCTGGGCGGCCTGCAGAAACTCCAAGTTCTTATGATCAGTGTGCACCTCAATTTGGTGCCAGGCCCCCTCCAGGTGATGCCTCCAGGCCTCAAATGCCACCTTGATGGCCAGCAATTCTTTTTCCCAAATGGTATAATTACGCTCTGCCGGATTGAGTTTCTGGGAATAATAGGTGTAGGGAAAGAGGATGCCACTGGGCGCGTGAGCCTGGAGTAGCACTGCCCCCACGGCAATGTCAGATGTGTCAGCCTCAATGACAAAGGGACAGTGTGGGTTTGGATAATTCAAGATAGGCTCCATCATAAAAGCTCGCTTCAGACTCTCAAACACTCCTTGCTCCATGACGCTCCACTGGAAAGAAGTCCTTTTCTGCAGGAGCCGAGTGAAAGGTGCGGTCAAGGACGCGAACCCAGGGATAAAAGTCCGGTAGTAATTGGCGAAGCCCAGGAGCCATTGAACGTCCTTGGCCCGACGTGGAGGCTGCCAGTTACGTAACGCTTCCACCTTGCCAGGCTCAATGGCTAAGCCCTCGGGGGAGATGCGGTGACCTAGGAACTCGACGGTAGTCTGAAAGAACTGGCATTTCTCAAGCTTGGCGTAGAGCTGATGCTCCCGAAGCCATTGTAGAACCAACCGGAGGTGTTGATGGCTCTCCCGAGACGGGGAGTAAATCAAAATGTCATCCAAATAAATGATGAAGAACCAGTCTAATAGATTCCAGAAAATGTCATTCATAAAATGCTGGAAGACGGCGGGAGCATTGGTCAAGCCAAACGGCATGACCGTGTACTCAAAATGCCCATACCAAGTATGCAACACCGTCTTCCACTCGTCTCCAGCATGGACCCGTACCAGATTATATGCCCCCCGTAGGTCCAATTTGGTGAAGACTCGAGCCTCCCAGAGCCGTTCTAAGAGTTCCAAGATGAGGGGTAGCGGGTACCTGTTGCGCACCGTGATGGAATTAAGTTTGCAGTAATCGCAACAGAGTCTCAATTCCCCCAATTTCTTCTTGACGAACAGTACGGGGGCAGCCAATGGGGAAGCAGAAGGCCGAATGAAACCTCTTGCCAAGTTTTCCGCCACAAAGTCCCGCAGTGCAGCCAGTTAGGGCTCAGACATGGCGTAAATACGGCCAACCGGAAGTGGGGCATCAGGGACCAAGTCTATTGGGCAATCGTAAGGCCGATGTGGGGGCAGTTGGTCCGCCTCTTTCTCGCTGAAGACGTCAGCAAAGTCAGTCAGTTCAGATGGCAGGACTGCCATGGCAAGACTTAGAATTTGGGCCACGCATACTTAGTGGTGATGGCCGGCGCATTGCCGGCTCGGGAACACAATGAGGCTCTGGGACCAATATATCGGGGGTCATGCACCCGAAGCCAGTCCATGCCTAGGACCACTGGAAAATGCAGGTCGGAGGCAATGTAAAATTGGATAGCCTCCTCGTGTGCGCTAATACGCATCCGCAATGGTTGCGTGGTGGCCATAATTGGGCCGTACCGCAGCAACCGGCCATCGATGGTCTCCACAAGGAGCGGGGGAGACACCGGGCACTGCAGAAGTGACCATTTGGCTGCGAACGTGGCGTCTATAAAGTTCATGGTAGCCCCCGAGTCAATCAGGGCGTGGGCTAAAACGCCCCGTTGCCAGCCTGGCAGAAGCAAGCGCGTGGCCAGAATCAAATGCCGAGGCCGTTCCTCAGGCGAGGGGACCGTAGGACTCTGGCCCGTTTGTCGAGAGGCCCGACCTAAGGCGCCCCCTAGATCAGGCTTGAGGTGTTTCCCACCAAGTTATTCGGGGTGAATACGACGGGCCGAGACGCCGCTGCCCCTCGCTTCTTCTTGGGGCAAGAAGCTGCCATATGTCCTGGCTCTCCACAATACAGGCACAGCCCCCCCGATGCCATCTGTTCCTCTCTTCCGCAGAGAGGTGAGGTCTCGCAGCCCCTAGCTCCATGGGCTCCTCCCGCGGAGTGTGGTCCTCGCGCCATACAGGGGGCGAACAGGCCTCCTGGTGAGCACAGCAGCTTCTCCGCTGCTGCAACCGCGCATCTATTCGGAGGCATAAATGGATGAGTTCGTTGAGAGTGGGTGGCGTGTCTACGCGGGCCAACTTGTCGAGGAGCCCCTCTGACAGCCCGTCCTAGAAGACATCCATCAGTGCTGCCTCATTCCAGGTGGAGTCCTAGCTGAGCAGCCTGAACTTGCTGATGTACTCAGTCAGTGTCCGCCGTCCCTGTTTCAGGGCCTTGAGGCGTCTGCTGGCTGTCTGCGTCTTTATGGGGTCCTCATGCATGAGGTGAACTTGCATGCAGAACCCTGGAAAATCATCCAGCAGCGGACTGGCCTGAGTAAGAAGGGGGGTGGCCCACCGGGCTGCAGCTCCCAACAGAAGGCTGAGCATGAACCCCACCTTCCTCCGGTCATTGGGGAAGTCCTCTGCACGCAGGCTCATATAAAGTTGGCATTGTCCAAAAAACGCTGGTAACTGAGCCTGAATCCCATCGAATTTATCCGGCACAGCAACAGGGCATTTGCTCTGGGGGCGTGGAGCGGTGGCAGCTTGAAGGTGAGCCAGCTGTGCTGAAAGCAAGGCTACTTGTTGCATCAGCTGTGCATTCTCCGCCCGGAGTTGATCCATGTTGTAAGTTTGGGTGGCAGACAAACTGTTCTGACCCGGCTCCCCAAACACAACAGACACGCCAAATAGTCTCTAACGTTCCTTTATTTCAGGAACGCCAGCAGTTTCACACAGCCTCCAAACAACAGAGCTCACTCCCTTTTCCCCTGTAGGGGTCTCCCAATACCCAGAGTTACTTTCAGTCTCACCACGCTTGCAGCCAAAAGTCCTTCAAGCAAGCTGGCTATTGTTTAACATAAGTCACACCCCACGCTCAGAAGGCGCTCCGACTTCCAGCGCCACAGGATCTGCAGAAAAAACTCTGGCAAAATTCCAAGGAGAAGTGTCAGGAGTTCCAAACACAAGTGGCTGACCAGCAGGAAGACAAATAGTTGTCTGCCACACCTATTCGTCTCCGCCCCTGCATTTTATGCACAACTGAGGGTGGGGCTACATTAGCAGCGGTAACTCTTCCGCCCCGAAGACCGCCCCATAGCCTCTCGCTGTTCTCCACTTCTCAGCTTCCGCCGTGCCCGCGCATCAATTACTGGCCCCATGTGATCCTACTCTCCTGACTCACTTGCCTGAAGGCATGGAGGTCTCAACCTTTCCATCTGAGGGCTGGTGGACGGCCCAGGCTCCGCCTCTGTCCCTGGCTATGACAGCTCCATTCCTTCATTGGAGCTTTCAGATGGCCCTGACACTGAGCCCGGTGCCCTTTCCTGTGCTTCCTCATCTGAATCGGTAGCTGAGTACACTGGTGGCCGACAGGCCACAACACTATCCTTCACCGCAGGGCCCTTCCCCCGGGGCTGATGATCCGGGTGCAGCTGTGAAGGGAACCGGTTGAGGAACTCTTGAACCAGTGCGGAAGCATTCACGTGGGCCATGTCCTCCCACGTGAAGTCCTCCGGTCTGTAGCCCTTCCATTCAATGAGGTACTGAAAGCGGCCCTTGAGCCATCGGGAGTTGCGGATGCTGGCGACCTCGTATTCGGCAGCTTCATCGTCATCTGGAGGAGGATGTTCCGGTTGACGGAGTGGGCAAGCCGGCCGCTCCGGGACAAGCAGCGACCTATGGAAGACTGGGTGGACTTTTAAGGAGCGTGGCAGGGTTAGCCGATAGGCCACTGGATTGATGACGCTCTCGACAGGAAAGGGGCCCAGAAAACGATGGTCCAGCTACCACTGGTAACAGCTCATCAAACGTGGTGTCCTTCCTTGGGTCCGAACCCATCCAGCAAAACAGTGAAATTCATCTAAGGGTCTCGACCACATTTCCAAATACTTAATGCACTCTTCATACACCAACTTAATATCTTCAGTGAAATTGTCACACTCTTTTTCAAGACCTTTTTTGTGCAGTTTCATCACAAGCTCTCTAACTTTCAGAGACCTAAAGGTCTCACTCAGTCGGCCTTTCGAAGCTCTAATGATTGACTAGAGGAGGTCCATCACTTCCATTACTGATAAGTCTTCTGTTTCAACAGCAGCCATTGTACCCTGGAAGATGGACATCAACGAGTGCAGGAACCAAATGTAAACAAAAACATTCTCATAATTGGTGGCCATTTTAGAGACTGACAATATTCCTTCAAGGCCGGGAAGAACTCCAGCAGTCTCTGCACAGGTGCAAATAGACTAAGCCACCTTGTTTTAGTGTGATGCGATAATTGCTTATAATTAATGTGAATATATTCACAAAAGTCCTTCAAAGACATGGTCCAAACTGTATATACAGAAAAATAATTGAAGATCTTCAACAAAATTGCTTCCCAATTGACTTTCAATAAATCAGCACTGTGTTGAATGCAGTTGTGGAGAACATCAACAGGACATCTGACATCAACTACAGTATAGGCCTGCAGAGATTTTCCTTCAAGCATGAAAACATATTTTTGCCACCTTTCCTACTGACAACTCCAAAGTTGATGTTGGAATTGTCTCCTGTGAATGCAACACATTTTGAAAACAGATCATATGTTGCCAATGTTTTCAAGAGGTACTGTGAATCACAAGCATTTCATGTGGAATTGTGTTGAGCTTGAGAACTTTGTTCTGCATTCACTGGATTTCTAGTCAAAATATTGAATGACAAGTGGGAAAATTTGGGCTCCATAGATGCTGGCCTCCACTGAAATTCAAAACATGTAATGTCACATAATTGCAAAATGAATTAGATACAGATCTGTTTGCCTGAGTGTTCTCCCTCCCCCCCCCCCCATGAATTAAGTGCAGATCTGTTTGCAAGGTTTTTTTTTCTTTTTCTCTCTCCATATTTATAAGGATTTATAACAGGGGTGTCAAACTGCCGGCCCGTGGGCCGGATGCGTCACAAGGAAACCGCGCCCACCCCATTGCCAGCAATGGGGAAAAAGTTCTGATACGTCGCGAGTTTGACATGTCTGATTTATAAGGATTACAGTCTTTACTAACTAAATAATCATGAATGATTGAATATGAATTTTCATTAGCCACGGCTAACATTATCAAAGAGTAAACACTGGACCGTAATAGGAAGAGTGATTGCAGGACAGTGCCTGATGGTCTGACATCACGAGATGAGTGTGTGCAGCTTGGGAGGCAGGCGGCGGGAGGCAGGGCGATGAGAGCTATGCATGCGTTACTAGAACAACTGTGAACAGCGTGCTTGGAACTGGGTGAGAATATTGATCTTCTCTCTTCTATCTTGTAACTGATTTCCTGGAAAAGATCCCCAAGATGCAAAAAATCCTCCAAAAGTGAGAAGGGAGGGGATTGCACTCCCACCCTTCCATAGACAGAAGTGGCGATTTAATTTTTATGGGGGACAGAAATACTGTATATTGAAATAAAGTTAATAATACTATAGTCTGGATAAATCTGAAAATTATGAAAACCGTTAAGATTTCACATGTGAAAGAGTATTGATGTAATTATAAAAAAATAATTCTTCATCTTAAAAGTTGGAAAATGAATAGCTACTGACATCTAGTGGAGGATTAGAGCATAGAACAACAGCTGCATTGACTCAAAATTGGGAAGATGCCCAGAAATAAAGAACAACTTGTTCCTTTGAACCTCAGTGATTTCTAGCCAAATAGAGAACAGCTGGGAACAGAGGAAAGAAAATACATTGGGCCACCTACTACAGATTGAGAACTATATTTGTTTTAAAAACTGCTGCCCTTCTGGGATTATAAACACTTACTGAGCAGTGATCTCTAAGCTCAAGAATTGTCTGTAAAAATATTGGGAAGGTTTATGTGAATGGAAAGTTTGGATATTTAAAGGTAATTAACTTTGAGAAAATTATGACTGATAAGAATGGTTTGAATACAGAGGGGAAATTAAGCTTAAATAAGAATCTTGAAAACAGGACATAGTGACTTAACAAGATGACTTTTATAAATACAATTGAAACATAAGCTGATCAGAAAAGATGTTATATGGTGATGTTACTGTTATTTGTACAAACACAAGAAAAATGTTTATATCCAACTTTGTATGTGTTGAAAATATTAAGATTTGTTTAATGTTTTTTTTTTAAAATATATTTTATTGGATTTTTATGGGGGTTGAAGGGTTACATCAAGGTGCTTAGGAAACACCGTGGAGATGGGTATATCAAACATCCAAAAGAACAATCACAGATATATAGCTCAAATTAATTCATTAAAAATTCCCTCTCTAATTCCCTCATATAGTCTTGCATATTCAAATTAATACATTTCTAAATAAACTTCAAACAATCCTATCAAATATCAATCACATTTCAATTATAGAAATCCAAGTCCTGTTTTTAGGCTTTACTAATTTAGAGTTACCATATTCCAATTAGCCTTAAATAGACATATTATTAACACTTCGGGTGTCCCTTTTTAACATAATGATTATATCTAAAATGAGTATATTATTCCCGCAGTAACATTCTTATATTTTCTTCATTAATACCATTTCTTCTCTTGTCACCAATCCCTCTTATTCTTCTTCTATTACAAAATAGTTATCTTATTTAAAATAAAAATATCAAACCAACAAGTAGGTTTCTATCTGATTTAAATATATATTCTATCAATTCATCTATGACTATAAAAAATCTTTTTAACCCAGTAGATAAAGTTTACCTCTCCAATAATTATCATATCTAAGACAAAGTATTATTACAAAGGATATCCTCTTAGAAAATTCACGTACTCCGTTAGTTATTAAATCAGTCAAAAACTCAAAAGCCTTTTTAAACCCATTAAATAAAACTTTAAAATACATTTTTAAATCTAACTCTTGGTTTCTTTCTGTGCCATACCACAGTTGCAGTAACACTTTTCGTCACAAGATGTCCTCAGCAGGCTGTAAGGTCTTTCTTTCTTTCTTTCTTTCTTTCTTTCTTTCTTTCTTTCTTTCTTTCTTTCTTTCTTTCTTTCTTTCTTTCTTTCTTTCTTTCTTTCTTTCTTTCTTTCTTTCTTTCTTTCTTTCTTTCTTTCTTTCTTTTTTTATTTCTTCTTTCTTTCTTTCTTTCTTTCTTTCTTTCTTTCTTTCTTTCTTTCTTTCTTTCTTTCTTTCTTTCTTTCTTTCTTTCTTTCTTTCCAAGTTAATAGATTTTTTGTTTTTCATGTTAAAAAGATGAAGAAAGGCCTCTCCAAAATAATAGACGCATAGTTATGATAATAATGATCAAGTATAGAAATATTTTCAGGCCCCCTCAGTAATCCAGAAGTTAAATAGTCAATAAAAAATTAACTGGTTTATTTTTTTTTCAATTCCCAAAGCTGTTTTTCCCAAATGCCCAAACGCTGCTCCCTCACAGCAGGGAAGTAATTCAAATACAAAAACTTTTTACAGGAGAGTAATTAGGGAAAGAAGGGGGAGGAAAGGTCTCACCCGGATTCTCCATGGGGGTTCTTTGTGCTTAGTTGTTCTTCTGGCTTTCGGCTGGTGCAGCAAAGTGATCGTCCATTTTACTGGCCGATCTTTTCTCTGACAGCCCTAAGGAGCTAGCTCAGACTGAGGAAGGAGCTGCCGCCCTTCCCCCATCAACGAGGGCCTCCTCAACGGTGGTCGCCTCTCCGGGGCGACTTTCGACCCAATTAAGGGTCTACCGGCGGAGGGAAAACAGCCGGTGGGAGAGACGGATCTCTCCGTGCGACTGGGTGTGCCGCGATCCAGAACCGGAAGCCTATATTTGTTTAATGTTGACAAAAGGAGAATACTATTGGAAGAAGAGAAGATCAAAGCAATATATTATTAATCAATATATTGATTATGGAACTATAGAATTTATTGTTTTTAAAATATATGAACCCAGACAACACGCTGTTTACCAAGCACTAAAGATTGTTATTGTAAAAAATCAATAAAATATATTTTTTAAAAAAGGACAGCAAAGATGCAGAAAAGGAGAAAGAGAGAGAGAAAGGAGGGCTGAGAGGAGGGAGGATTTGAAACTATTTGCTGTGCTGTGAAATAACCAGAGACATCCGAATCCATGGATCCCCAAATGATGACCACATTGCTTTCAATGTGGGAGAGAAGGACATTTTAGAAGAAATAGCCCAGATTACATCACTTCCTAACCAAGGAACTGTTTCAACCCACCAGATGCACCATACTCTAGAACAGGGCTTTTCAACCTGTTCCTTTGCTGAATCACTTTCCCTTTGCACTGACAAATGTATGATGAAGCAGAAGCCCCAGGAGCCAGCAGGGCTCCAGCTGATTGGCTCCAGCTGATTGGTGCTTCCAGAAGCAGGGGGGAGCTGGAGGTGAACTGAAGAAAAAAGGGGGGGAGGAGAGGAGAGGCTATAAAAGGAGGTGGTTTGGGCGGGAAAGGGAAAAAAAAAGCCAACAGGGAAAGAGAAGGAGAGGTCAGCAGGCAGGAAGGAAACAAGGACAGAGAAGCAGCAGCTGTTGCTGGAAGAAAAGGTCCACTGGTTCGTTTTCTCCAGCCAGGAAAATGCAATCAGCGCTGATGAAATGAAAAGCAGGCATATTGATTTTCTAATTTTACATTTAAGTATTTAAAAAGCAATATGGTGGCTGGGTTAGTCAATAATTCAATAACATACAAAAATCTTTAGTACAAGTCTCAAACTATCACATCAAATATTTCCTCTCCTTTTCCCTTAATATCTACTATCTCATATTTAAACTAATACAATTCTTATTATATCCATTAAGTAAAGATAGCATTGTTACATTTATCAATAAATTTTTAGCTTATACATATCCTAGTTACTTTAACATTCAATCTTTATAAACAGTCAATGTCCTGTAGTTAGTTTTTCCCAATTTTTAGTTTCCCGTCAATATTTAAATTTAACATTTAATATTTATAATTTCCAAATTTTTGGTAAGCAAAGTTTCCTTTATCACAATTCTTAACAAAGTCTAATATTCAAAATACACATCTTATCTATTTGAGTATATTCTATTTCCCACCATCTTACATCATCTAATTAATAATACAATATAACATTTCTTATTTTCAACTAGTTTCCAAATGTCTTAAATTTCCCCTATTTCAACATCAAATATTTCCTCTCTTTTTCTCTTGATATCTACTATCTCATATTTAAGCTAATACAGTTCTTATTATCTCAATTAAATAAAAACATATTTATTACATTTATCAATAAATGTTTAGCTTATTACGTATCTTAATTACTTTTACATTCAGTCTTTATAAACAATCAATATCCTATTTATTTGTTTTCCCCAATTTTTAATTTCCCATCAATATTCAAATTCAACTTTTAGTCTTTATACTTCCAAGTTTTAAATAACCAAAGTTTTCTTTATCTCAATTCATAACAAAATCTGGTATTCAAAATACACATCTTGTCTATTTAAATATATTCTATTTTAATTAGTAATATAAAATCCTCGCTGATAAATCAAAACCCCAATTTTCTTCAGCCTTATTCTAGCTTTCTTCCTTTGCCATCTTGCCCTCCATGTCAGTGCTTTTAGGTCATCAAACAGATCTCCCTGTTATTATATATATTATTTGAAATAAAAGAGACCATACAGTCGCCATTTTTTTGGAAGGGCTAATAAATCATCTCTCTATTATTCCAGATCCCCATAATTGTCCTGATATATTTATCTTCCCTTCGATCTGTTCTTCTTCTTGCTCCTCAAGTTTCTTCTGGTTTATGTAGAAAGTCTTCTCCATTTTCAATGTTGTCAGTCCCTTTCCATTGACTATATTTGTTGGTCAGTTGAATCCTCTGTCATAGTATTTAATTGTTCCACTTCTTGTGTTATGTTTTGTGTAGTTGATTCTTGAGTTGTAGTCAAAATTTGAGTTCGTATATCTAGGCTGACATCTTGTTCTTTTTTGTAGCATCTTATTTCATCACAAGCTGAAAGAATGTTTTCATGTATTGCTTTTAACATAAGGAGAATCTGTTCCTGATCTTCATCCATATTCTCTTAGTACTGTGTTAAATTAAGAGCTTTAAAGTCAGAGAGTGAAAATAATTTAATAACTGAGTATAGAACACAGCTGAGCTTCTCACAGCTGATAATTGTCAAAGTTAAAAAAGTCTTATCTGTAGTCTGGGCTTCCAGCCAAGTCTCCTTTAGACAATAACAGGTTGTAATGTCAAACTTAGCCACAAGATGTCACCAATGCCATTTAAGGTTTTTTTAAGTCCAAAATTTTTATAATCCTTTTTCCAATTTTATTTCTTTTTTGTAAATAAAAATCAAGGTCTTCGATAAGAATAAAAAATCTTTTGGTCCCCAAATTCTAGTAGCATATAAATCCAGTTAGATTAAGGTTATTCTTTCAGTGTTTTAACTCCCCTGGATAGTCAGTCGCCGCTATTCTTAGAGGGTGGGATAAAAGGGTGAGGGTGAGAAAAAAAATATTTTGGATTAAAGAGAGGTTCAGATCTCACCCAGTCTCATCCGCGCTGCTTTGGAGTGCCTGGTGGTAAGTTTGACTTCGGCTGTCTGCAGCCTAGTGACGAGCCATATTTCTATGGCCGGTCTTTCGTCCACCGGTTTGGAGGGCTGCCCCAGATCGAGCGAAAGGGATACCACCCTCCCACAATCAAGCGGGGATCCCCTCCTTGCTGGTCGCCCCTACAGGGCGACTTTCGACCCTTTCCAGGGTCCCCCAGTGGTGAGAAATCAAATGCGGAACATGGAGCTCGCCTTCCAGCGTCCATGGCGGCCACGATGGCAAACCGGAAGTCTCAAATGTAATTAGTTTTACCCCTTATCTTGAGTCTATCTGTGGCTTTTAGAAAGTTTTCTTTGAAGGTAAACAGGCTTAATTTAAGGCTAAAGCTTTTTGCAATTGCCGGAGCCTTTCAGTCTCGGCTTGCAACATTGTGACACGTGACACGCCTGAGGCAGCTTAAAGAAAAAAAAACCCTGAGTTTATGTGTTTCTTATTTTGTGAGCCTTTCTTGCTTTGCACTTGATTCCTGTGTCTTTAAGGGTACAGGGAAGGGATGGGGGGTGCATTCTTACTACACTGTGGAAAGAGCTCAGAAGGGAGAGAGGAAGAAGGGCCAACCAGCTAGCTCAGGGGTCTACAAACTTAACAACTTTAAGACCTGTGGACTTCAAGTCCCAGAATTCCTCAACCAGCCATGATGGCTGAGGAATTCTGGGAGTTGAAGACCACAAGTCTTAAAAGTGCCAAGTTTGAAGACACCTGAGCTAGCTGGTAGTTGTGCATATTAATAAACATGGATAAATTCATCATACATTTGTCAGTGCAAAGGGAAAGTGATTCAGCAAAGGAACAGCCACCGAAGAAATTAAAACTGGTACTTTTTTCCTTTTTTTTCTACAGTTTGTAATATTTTATCAGATTATAGAATAAAATACAAAAATACAAAAGCAAATAGTACAACACAGTGGGGAGGAAAAAGGGGGGAAAAGTGAGGGGGAGAAGGGAAAAAGAACAGACTTCCTCTGTTGCAATAGAAGGAAACATTAACATTGAACCTCAACTTTTTACTTTTCCATAATATTATAAACTAGCCATTTCTATAACAGCAAATGAATCTAATCAGTAAAACCCAAAATCCCCCCCTTTTTTTTTTAGTCATCAAGTTTTTGACACCTTGCTAAGCACTGGTGGTACTCAAATATTGTCATGTCCTAAAAGTGGTACAATCTGTGAAAAGGTTGAAAAGCCCTGTTCTAGAGTATGGTGCCTCTGGTGGGTTGAAACAGTTCCTTGGTTAGGAAGTGATGTAATCTGGGCTATTTCTTCTAAAATGTCCTTCTCTCCCACATTGAAAGCAACGTGGTCATCATTTGGGGATCCATGGATTCGCATGTCTCTGGTTATTTCACAGCACAGCAAATAGTTTCAAATCCTCCCTCCTCTCAGCCCTCCTTTCTCTTTCTCTTTCTCCTTTGTTGGCTATTCCTGCCAGTTTAGTGTCATCTGCAAATTTGATGCGTTCCCCTTCTATTCCCTCATCTAAGTCATTGATGAAGATATTGAAGAGTACTGGGCCTAAGATGGAGCCTTGTGGTACCCCACTGCTTACTTCTCTCCATGTGGATGTAGATGTCAAGGCTGCTAACATCGAATGTTATGCTTGACATTATATATGGATGCAGACATTCACTATTTAATCTGTGTATTACTTTAAGAGCCACTATTAGATAGTATGGGGGGAAGGAAGTAAAAGAATGTACTGAGAACTATTTAGCCATAACAATATTTCAGCAGAGCGTCTTCAAAGCTGGATGAAATGTGGGAAGATAAAGAGAGGGACGGGAGGGAAAGCTCACACTTTAAACTAATTGGAGAGTATGATTAATGACGGTTACATGAGGGAGGGGAAACTGCTTAGATGGGTCTCGTCGTCTCTGTGTAGACTATAAGAGTCTCAACGCTGTAAGTGTGCACAAGTACCCCCCCCTCCTACAGGACCTATTAACTCATCTGGCTAAGGGGAGTGTTTTCACAAAATTAGACCTGAGAGAGGCATATTACCGAGTGAGAATAAAGGAGGGAGACGAGTGGAAGACTGCCTTCAACTGCCCCATGGGGAGCTATCAATTCAAGGTCATGCCATTTGGACTACAGGGGGCCCCAGCTGTATTCATGCAGCTGATTAATGAGGTTCTACATGATCACCTGTACAAAGGGGTCCTGGTGTACCTTGACGATATCCTTATATACAGCACGAATATGACTTGATCACATAAGCTGGTGAGAGAAGTGTTAAAGAAACTACTGAATGCCAAGCTTTATGCCAAATTGTCAAAATGTGAATTTCATCAGACCCGATTAGATTACCTCGGCTATAGAATTTCCAACGAGGGCATTGAGATGGATCCAGCTAAGGTGAAAACTATAACTGAGTGGCAACCCCCAAGAACCCACAAACAGCTCCAGCACTTTCTAGGTTTTGCCAACTTCTACCGTCAATTCATCCCCTCTTTTGCCAAGATTGCCCTACCCCTTACAGACTTACTCAAAACAGGAAAAAAAGGAGGGAAGCCACGACCGGGCCAACCACTAGCATGGACTATGAACTGTCAAACGGCTTTTGAGAATTTAAAAAGACTATTTGCCGCTGAACCGGTTCTAAAGCACCCCTGCCCAGGGGAACCCTTTGTAATACAAGCCGACGCCAGCGATGTGGCCATTGGAACTGTATTACTTCAAAAGAACAAGGATGGAATCCTGCAACCCTGCGGCTACACCTCCAAAAATTTACAGAAAGTGAACGGAGATGGGCAATATGGGAAAAAGAGGCCTTCGCAATTAGATGGGGGTTGTTAAACTGGCGACACTACCTAGAGGGGAGCAAGGTGCCATTTGAAGTATGGACAGATCACAAAAACCTAGAGGCACTGAAAACTCCCCGCAAATTGTCCCCAAAGCAAGTACGGTGGGCACAGTAGTTTAACCGCTTCAGCTTTACTCTAAAGTACATCCCAGGGGGAAAAAACTTCCTAGTTGATGCGCTATCTAGATTGCCCCAATACAAAAGCAAACGTGAAGAAGTTAATGAGGCGATTATCTCTAATCCACAGCCTGTTGCACAAATCACACGTCCCAGGGTCCCCAATCCGGATGACCCTGGAGCAAAGAAAATAAAATGAGAGCTCCTCACCAACCAATGGTTCAAAGATAATCAAACCTCCTTGACATGCCGGGACGTGCTTACAAGGGAGGGAAACTGTATTTGCCCGAATCCCTCCATCTAAATGCTCTCGAACACAGCCATGATGTTAAACAGGCTGGACACTTTGGATATCTAAAAACTCTACATCTCACCCGCCGGCAATTTTGGTGGCCGGGACTGAAATGGGATGTGGAAAACTATGTGAAGAGTTGTACCGTATGTGCCACAATGAAAAGAATCCGGGGAAAACCCCTGGGTTACTGCAGCCGGTGGCAGACCCTTCCCAACCCTGGGAAGAAATAGCTATGGACTTTATTGTAGACTTACCTGAAAGTAAAGGAAATACTGTCATCTGGACTGTAATAGACTTGTTTTCGAAGCAGGCTCATTTCATCGCCTACAAAGGACTCCCATCCGCCCAACGACTGACTAAATTGTTCCTGAAACATATCTACCGACTGCACGGCGCCCCTAAGCGAATAATCTCAGACAGGGGGGTGCAGTTCACAGCAAAGTTTTGGAGGAGTTTTCTTAAATTAATTGGATCATCTCAAGGCTTGTCATCTGCTTTTCATCCGGCCACCAATGGAGCTGCAGAAGCCGCCAACAAAATGGTGGAGCAATATCTCAGGTGCTACATGTCCTATCAGCAGACTAACTGGACTGACCTCTTCCGTTTTGCAGAGGTGGCGTACAACAATTCTGTGCACAGCAGTACCGGCTACACACCTTTCAGAGTAGCCACAGGCAAAGAGTTCGGTCCAATACCTGAATATCCCCAAGTACCAACCGCTTCCCAGACACTTGACCAATGGGTGAGGGGATGGGAGGAAGTTTGGAAAAACACTTTTGAAACCTATAAAAAGCAAGCTGACAAAAAGAGGGCTCCCCAAAGAACGTTCCAAGTTGGGGAAAAGGTCTATTTGTCAACCAAATATTTACGCCTCAAATTACCCAGCAAGAAGTTAGGACCGAAATTCTTAGGGCCTTTTCCTATCGTAAAGGTCATCAATCCGGTCACCGTAAAACTGAAACTCCCTAGACCTCTGGGTAAAATTCACCCTGTTTTCCACAGTAGTTTGTTAAAACCTTATCGGGGCTCCTTTAAGACCTCCCCCAAAGAAAGCACCTGGGCCCCTCGTAGTTGCAGGACAGACCCATTATGAAGTGAAATGTATTCTTGATTCTAGAATCTTTAAAGGCAAATTGTAGTACTTAATACAATGGAAAGGATACCCGTTATCTGAAGCCACCTGGGTGAAATCAAGCAAGGTGGAAGCTGACAGACTCGTCAAAAGATTTCATCCAAAATATCCCAACAAACCGAAACCTAATCATTAACATATGCTTTTGTTTACATTACAGGATCTGTCGTTTTTGTAAGGGGGGCCGGATGTCAAGGCTGCTAACATCGAATATTATGCTTGACATTATATATGGATACAGACATTCACTATTTAACCTGTGTATTACTTTAAGAGCCACTATTAGATAGTATGGAGGGGAGGAAGTAAAAGAATGTGCTGAGAACTATTTAGCCATAACAATATTTCAGCAGAGCGTCTTCAAAGCTGGATGTAATGTGGGAAGATAAAGAGATGGCGCGTTATGGAACGGGAGGGAAAGCTCACACTTTAAACTAATTGGAGAATATGATTAATGACAGTTACAAGAGGGAGGGGAAAATGCTTAGACACTGTGGGAAGAAGTAGGAGGGTTTAGTTTTTGGCTTCACTTTATACTTACCGAAGCTATGTTGCAAAATAAAGAGTTTTAAAGGTAAACAATGCCTCAGAATTCCTTGAAATGCATCTTCCTTTGGAACTTAACAGTAGTACCATTGAGGACTGCTCGCTGAGTACGGTTTGTCAGCCAGCTACAAACCAATCTGGCGGTGATGTTGTCTATTCCACCTTTTTCTAGCTTACCAAGCAGTAGATTGTGGTCTACTTTGTCGAATGCCTTACTGAAATATAAGTATACTATGTCCACAGCGTTTTGCTGGTCTACTAATTTGGTCACTTTATCAAAGAATGAAGTAAGATTGGTTTGGCATGATCTGTTTTTAACAAACCTGTGCTGGCTACCACTTATAACTTTGTTTGCTTCTAGTTGTTGGCAGATCTGTTTTTTGATTATCTTTTCCAGGATCTTCCCAGGTATTGATGTTAGACTGATTGGTCTGTAGTTTCCTGGGTCTGTTTTTTTTCCTTTCTTGAAGATGGGAACCACATCAGCCCTTTTCCAATCCTCAGGTACTCTGGGATGTAATCTGTCAGGTCCTGGTGATTTATATTCGTCAAGGTCGGATAGGTGGTCTTTTACCATTTTCTTGCTTATTTTATTTTTTGTTTCTAGTTTGTCTTTTGCAGTATTTTTTTGGGGGGGTATGTTGTGCTATAATTTCTTTTTGTGTGAAGACTGATTCAAAGAATGAGTTAAGCAGCTCTGCTTTCTCCCTATTGCTTGTTACTTCCTTGCCATCTTCTCTCTTTAGTGGACCTACAGTCTGCTTGACTTTTTTCTTGTTATTAATATGTTGAAACTTTTTTTAATTATCCTTGATTTCTGTTGCAAGTCTTTGTTCATTCTGAGCCTTTGCTTTCCTGACTTCGTCTTTGCATGTTCTGGCTGTCTGCTGATAATCAGCCTTAGTTATGTGTCCCTCTTTCCATTTTTTGTACTTGTCCTTTTTGTCTTTCAGTTTGTCTGAGAGATCTTTGTGCAGCCATGCTTGTTTCTTCTTGACTTCTTGAACCATCTAATTGCCAAATTTGCCTATAAGAGGAGACCCCTGTTTGCTGCTTTTATAGATCTCACAGCTGCATTTGATATGGTAAACAGAAGTACTATGGAGTAAATTGACAGCCCTTAAAATAGAACCTAGACTGCTGGCTTTGATTAAAGCCCTTTACACAAGCACCTGTTTGAAAGTGAGGTATGGGGTTTATGGAGCTCTGACTAACAGGATTTACACAAATAAAGCAGTAAGACAAGGGTGCATCTTAGCTCCATTATTATTTAATTTATACATCAATGACTTGCCAGGATTAATGAAGGATCCCATATGCCAATGGTCCTAAATACATATTGTAACATCTTGCTCTATGCAGATGATATGATTTTATTATGTATTCACAAGTAGGATTGTGCAGGCTATTAAGAAGATTTAGCTCCTACTGTCAGGATAACTCTATTAGTAAATCCAAATCAAAAATTATGGTGTTTGGAAAACATTATCAGAGACATACAGTAGATGGCAATTAGATGGTGAACCAATTGAACAGGTTAACACCTTCTTATATTTAGGTATAACTTTTTCCAAGACTGGATTTGGGGTTTGCCATCATCAACGGAGTACACTTAGAGCCAAAGCTTGTTTGAATTTAGTGCTTAAATTAAAGAATCATAGTTACCCAGGGTCCCTAGCCCCATTAATTAAAGTATATAAAGCTAAGGTTACCCCTATACTCTTGTATGGAACAGAAGTTTGGGGTCTACATTCTACTACAGTATTAGAACAAACACAGCACCTGAGATGCATTTTGGGTGTAGATCTAAGGAAATCTGCTGCAGCAGTTAGAGCATATAACTACTGGTACAAAATCAATGAAATGGAGACTGATAGACTCCCTAACTTATGTTTATTAGAGCAGATAAAAACACAATTACAAACCTCTTGGATTACTAAACTGACAAATTTTGTAAGAAGCTGTGGCCTTCTTGTCTCTTGTGCAACAGGAGAACAAGTTAAAAAAAGAGCTGCTCAAAAATCATGGACATAGAAGCACAAAATGATATAGCCACTCTTAGTGAGGCTGGTAACTTGAAATGGCTGAGTAAATATAAACATACTTTCCAAACACAGCTATTTAAAGTTACAATTGCCAAAACATCTTAGGAACATATTTACGTGAGCGAGATTCAAACATTTTGATACGATGGTCAGATATGGGAGGTTCCATTCTATACCATGTGGTGGATGTATCTGCATTTGCGGAGAGGTAGAGGTAGAAGATTTGGCTCGCATGCTATTTGATTGTTGTTTGTATAAGACGGTGAGAGACAGGTACCTTGGTTCATATATTAAACAAATGACCCATTGGGAACCTCGTATTAAAACAACATATCTTGTTTTTGCCAACTTTCTTGTTTTTCTTTTTCAGTGGTATTGTGCTGGACTGGGCTTTTATGATAGCATTTTTCAGAGTTTCCCATGCTTCTTGAGTTGTTTTCCCCTTTAGAATTTTCATCCATGGAATCTTTCCTAGGTTCTCTCTGAGTTAGTTAAAATCAGATCTTTTGAAGTTTAAGACATTGATTGAATTATTTTATATTGCTTGTGTTTGCATTATATTGAATTCCAGTATGATGTGGTCATACCCCAAGGTTCCGGCAACTTCAACTCCCTCTATCACTTCTTCTCTGTTAGTATAGCTTTACTTCTAGTTCCCTCCTCTACCTTTTTGATGACAAAGTTGTCGGCTAGGTTGGTTAGGAATCTGTTTGATCTCCTGCTTGCTGCAGAGTTCATCTCCCAGCTGATATCTGTGTAGTTGAAGTCTCATTGATTAATTGCATAAACACAGCAGGAGCTCCCTGCAATCCAAAAGGTAACACCTTAAATTGAAAATAGCCCATGGGACAGTTGAAAGCAGTCTTCCATTCATCCCCCTCCCGTATCCTTATTCAATAGTACGCCTCCCGCAAATCCAGCTTAGAGAAAATTTTTCCTTTTGACAGGTGCACTAACATGTCTCTCATAAGGGGGAGGCTGTACATATTTTCCACGCATACCATATTCAGACCCCTATAATCCATGCAGAGATGAAGTGACCCATCTTTCTTTTCTCTGAATAGCACAGGGGCCACCACCCTGGGTCTGGCAGGCTGAATGAAACCCTGCGCCAAATTTTTGTCAATGAACTTGTGAAGTTCACCCAGTTCTCTAGGGTTCATGGAGTACATCTTTGGTTTTGGGAGCTTTGCCTCTGGGATAATTTCAATGGCACAGTCTGTGGGGCAGTGGGGCGGAAGCTCATCTGATCTTTGCTCACTGAACACTTCGGCTAGGTCCCGGTATTCCGGTGGGAGGCTCTGTAATTCTTGCTCACTGAGGGCGGAGGCTAATTTGCGATGTAGTCCATGCCTCCCGCCCTTTTCTTTGGAGGGAGGAGGGGCCCTCTTCTTTAGGAATTTCAAGTGCCCCTCCCTGCAATCGACTATGGGGTTCCATTTCTTTGACCACATCAGGCCCAGTACTAACGGCCACTCCATGCCAGGAGCCACAACAAACACTAAAGTCTCTGAGTGGTCTCCCATGGCAATCTGCAGGGGCCTGGTGGCAAAACTGGTGGGGACCCCCCCTACGCACCAGGCATCTATATGGAAGCCACAAGAATATCAAAGAGATGCCTAACATACTAAGCGGATAGGATAGGATAGGATAGGAAGATAAGGTAAGGTAAGATAACCTTTATTGTCATTTTTTACTGTGAGCACACTGGCCCACGTTAAAAATGAAATTCTGTTGCCTGCTCTCAAAATAAAGTATATATCTACCCATACACATACATAATACACATATACACATGATATTGAGATAGATAGATAGATAGATAGATATAATCACTGTCCATTTTAAATACATAGCAGAAAGAGGAAACTTGAGAGTTCACAAGGTTGATGCTATATGGAACAAAACTGTGACTGAATCTGGATGTTCTGCTTCAGATACCACAAAGCCTCCTCCCAGAAGGTAACAAGGAAAACAGGTCATGAAGAGGATGTGTAGCATCCCAGACAATCCTGCGGACCCTTCGCAAGCATTGCTTATATGCTATGTCCTGGATAGAAGGAAGGGAACTGACAATAATCTTTTCTGCCATCCTCACTATTCTCTGCACCGCCTTCCTGTCTGAAGCAGTAATACTTCTAAACCAGACAGTAAGGCAATATGACAGGATGCTCTTGATCATCCCTCTATAAAAAGTTGTAAGGAGAGGGGAAGGAAGATGTACTTTTCTCATGTGATGCAGAAAATGCAGGTGCTGCTGTGCCCACTTCACCAGTGTCTCGCTGTTGAGAGACCACACTAGCCTACTCGTTAGCTACATACCCAGAAACTTGATGCTGCTCACCATCTCCACAGGTGATTCATTAATACACAGAGGTGTGTGGCTGTGCCTGCCTTTTCTGAAATCAACAATGATCTTCTTTAGTTTTTCCTATGTTTAAAATGAGGCTGTTTTTGTTACATCAGTTCACCAAAACCTCTACTTCCTTGTGGTAAGCACCCTCATTGTTATCTTGAATAAGGCCCGCTACTGTTGTATCATCTGCATACTTCACAATACGGTTGGTGGCAAACCTAGCACAACAGTCATGGGTCAACAGGGTGAACAACAGCAGACTTAGGACACAGCCCTGAGGAGAACCTCTGCTCAAGAAAATGGTGTTAGAAATATTAGTCCCACTGTCAATTGTCCGGCTAGAGAATTCAATATCAAAGAAACTCTACTGCAGCTGTGTCAAACTGCCAGTCCACGGGCCGGTTGCATCATGCGGAGGCCGCACCCACCCCAGCTCCGGCAATGTGAAAAAAGTCACGATACATCGCGACACGTCAGGTGACGCGGCAAGTTTGACACCCATGCTCTACGGTCTTGAGGTGCCATAAAAGATAAACTTTAATGAATACACATCCGGCACTGAGGAAGCAAAATCAACTCTAATTTTCCCGCGCGAAAATCTGGTTAGTTAACAATAGCTTTCTATAACCCCCACCCACCAAGTGTTCATGTTGCCCAATCACATCTCTTCAGTTTGTTATGAGAACGGTCCACTTCTCCGTCAGACACCTGCTTTTGTGACCTTGGGTCTCATGATCCGTGAACAGCTTCTTGAAACTCCCATTTCTTTCCTAGGCTCTCCCTCCCCCCTGTTTCTATGGCAAGTTGAGTAGCGACAGAGGTTAGCAAGCATCTTAGCAATTGAACCTTGACACCCACTTCTGGTGAAGATGGCCAAGTGAATACATGCCCAGGGAAGGATCCCTGAGGGGTTTTTCCCTGGAATGTAGCTTCTTCAACTATCAACAGAAAGAACCAGCATTCCTTTAGTTATATGACTCTCCTGGGTTAGGGAAAGTCCTAGAATTACCCCTCAAGAGCCTCCAATACAGCAACAGGTCTGCAAGTAGCTTCAGGAGCTGTAATTGTAGACTTTTTTGGCACTGGCAAAATAATGGCCGTCTTAAAACACGATGGGACCACTGCCTGCTGCAGTGAAAAATTGAAAATATCTGTAACAACACAAGCCAACTTGTCTGCACATTCCCTAAGAACACGCCCAGGGATATTATCTGGCCTGATGCTTTCCGAATGTTAACTTTCCGCAATGTTCTCCGGACAGAGGTAACATCAAAGCTAAGCACTTGCTCGTCAGGATGGGGCACAGCTTTCCTCGCAGCAGTGCTATTTGATGCCTCGATAATAATACATCCTCAGGGAAAATTCCCCACACCAGAGGAAGACCTTGGGCACAATGCCTTTTTGAGAAACTGGACTTCATCCAACTACCCAAAAACAATGGCTTTCAATATGCCCTCGTATGCTGAGACCAATTAATCCACTGGATAGAAGCCTTCCCCTGTTGTGATGTGTTGTGATTCCTCACCAGCCAGTGGATCCGGCAGCTGAGTCTGAGGACTGAGATGAGGAGGAGGGGCCTGGAGTGACATTGGAGTCAGAGGAAGGCTCTGAGGAGCACCAAGACTCACAGTCAGACGAGGAGGCCAGCCCCTCTACTCATGCTCGGGCAGAGACACAGCTGTTTTGGGAGCCTGAGTTGGGCAACGAAGAGGAACAGCTGGGGCCAATCCCGGATGCATGGATGCGCAGAGAAGAGAGACGGGCAAGACAGAGGAAGGCAGTGGGGTAGCTCAACTGGTCCCATTCTTGATGTTTAATTCTTCTTAAAATACAAGTTATACAGCCATAGACCAAAAGGGAAAGAGAAAGTAAAAAAAACCAGAGTCTCTTTAGATAACTTGTGGCAAGAGATAAGAATGTCTGGGCATTCAGCCAAAACTTTCTGTAAACAAACCGCAGCTGCCGAGAACAAAGGGGGGAAAAAAACTAGCAACAAATAACTTTCCCAGGCTTTGGCCAGGGAAGAAAAAAATTAAAAAAAGACAAAATAGAGAGTTATTCAGAATAAATGAAAAAAGAATACTAAAAAAAAGCAAAATTAAAACAAGAATGGCTTTCCCGATGAAAATATTACTTTTCTTTTAAAAAGCAAATATATTTCCTCGACTTTAGACTTTTAAAGAGTTTAAGGTAAATCAAATTTGTTCTTCTTTTTATTGTAGTAGCTTAAACCGCCGCTTGTACAGGAGAGGGGGGGAAGGGAAAAAAAACCCCCTCCTTCCTCCCTTCAGGCTTCCTGGTTTGATTGAAGACAGACTTTTGAAAAGGCATTTAAGATCAAAGTCTACATTGCCAAATTAAAGGAAGCAAAGTCTCACCCGGACCGGCTGCTTGCTGTCAAACTCCACTGTTTCTCCGTCTCCGCAAAACAGCTGTTAATAGCTGAACGCATAAATGTGGTCAGCCTTTCTTCTGTCGGTTCCAGGGGCTGCTTTGAGTTCTGCGAGCCGGCTACCGCCGGCCCGCGTTCCTCAAAGATTCACCCTTCAGTGGCCACCTCTCCGGGGTGGCATTTGGCCCAAAAGGACCCACCAACAGACGAATATCGGACCTAAGGGGCGGACGATCGCCTCCCTAGGTCTGGCTTCAGCAAGGTCCCGGAAATCAGAGAAGAGAGACAAGCAAGACAGAGGAAGGCAGTGGGGTGGCTCGAGAGGCAAAGGAAAAGCCATTAAGAATCTACGCCCGGCTGGATTATAAAGGGGGAAGGTGTGGGAGGTGCTGGTTGCCGAAGGCAACCGTTCGTGCTGAGGATTGTGTTTTTGTGGATTGTATTGCTTGCCTCTGAAGTCTTGGACATTGAGTCAGGTGTGTAAAAATAAAAGGGGTTTGTTTTTTCTTGTGGGTCCTGCCTGGTTCCATGAAGAGGGGTTTCTTCTTGTGAGTAAAGCAGTTGAGCAAGTACTCATGTAGGCTGGGACAGAACATCATGCAACTGCCATTGAAACTGCCAGACACCTCCTTAAAGACATAGTGCCCATGTTTGGTATACTCAGCACATTGGATATGAATTGAGGGAAGGGCTTTGTCTCACAGGTCATAACCCACATATTGCAAGCACTGGGCATCACACAGAACCTACATGCCCCTTATCTTCCTCAATCTTCGGAAGGGAGAGGGCTAACAAAGAATTAAAAACTCTATTAGGCAAACTGATGTAACACTGCCTTACATCAAGAACATCTCAGAAGCCACCTACAGACTACTACAACCACATGTAATCAACGTAGCACACAAGCCAACTAAAGCTCTTCAAAACATCCTAAGTAAACCAAAAGACCCAGCAGCCCCAGATGAAAAAACAGGAGTCATCTACAACATACAGTGTAATGACTGCAACAGCCATTATGTAGGACAAACAGGCAGAAGACTGGCAGAACACATCCACGAACACCAACTAACAATCAGAAGACATGATGAAAACTCTTTAATTTCAGAACATATGGACAGACTTAACCATAGCTTCAACTGGGAAACTGTGACCATCCTAGACCAAGCCAAGTCCAAAAATGCTAGGGAATTTCTAGAAGCCTGGCACTCTGACAAATTGGCCATCAATAGACACATAGACATAAACAATATCTACATACTATGCAAAAGAGACAATCAACAAGCCAAAAAGGGAACAAAAAGACCAAAACACTTCCCCACCAGCAATCAGCACCCAGATGAGCATAGGTTAACTCCAAGATTAACATCAGACCAACAATCAAGAAGTAAACAATATCCCAATCAAGGAACTGACAAACAAGCTGACATTAAACATCCCAACCAAAGAACCTACATCAGGCATGTCGGGGCATCCCCAGGGACCATGCTTTGAGAAACGCTGCTTTAAAGACACAGGTTTCTCTTGAAGTATCCCAGCATGTCCAACCAGAACTGGGAATTCCTTGGCTATCTGTGTATGTCCCTGTAAAAAGTTGCCATATTATTTTGAAAGATGAAACTGGGACTTTTTCTCCTCCGTCATTAAACAGGATTGAAACCAATAACTGGTGCAACTGGACCATATGGGCTGGTCCTCACAAGCATATCCTGATTTACATAGAAGGATTTGAAGGAAAGTAAAACTGTGATGACAATCAGGATAGGATCTTATTCCAAGGAATTTTGTCAAGTATTGAAAACAAAGTAGTTTATGCCTGCAGAAACCATGGTACGCTGATTTTTGCTATGCAAGCAGTAGCAGTCTATGTAGTATTTTTGTCAGAAGCTTCTTCTCAGAACCAAAGTCACAAGCACTTTAAAGGACGGTATTATATATTTGAAGATTATGTAAATTCTACAAATGGTGAAAAATCAGTTTTGAAATCTAACAGCAATGTTGAATCTAAGTCATATGCATTGCATACAGAACATAGTTTGAACTCTACAGTGACTACCCAAATGCTTGGCTAAGAGAACTGGCTGCCTGTGACAAATGAAAAGACTATTAAAACAGGGACAGAAACATTTTCAAAACCAGCTGTTGGCAAGCATATGCATGTTTCTCTCTTGAAATCAACAAAAACAGCTTGAATCCATTTGATCTGAAGAGAAGGCAAGTTACAAAACCATCTATTGATAATAGTAGGACTTTGAACAAAAGTCCTACACTAGTATTAGACTCAAATGATGTGGAGAATGAGGAAGAAACTTTTACACACAAGCCAGATGTTTATTCAACCTTTCCACACATGACTCATAATCTTCAAATGATGCCAAAATTGGAAGCAACAAAAAATCATGGAGCTATCACTGAATCTGTCACTCCTCAGAATGATGGCCATTCAACCACCCGATGGATGACAGCACACATGAAAGGTACTGAAGGGGAAATCAAGAATGCCATTACTTTTCCTCAAGTCTCCTTGGAAGAACAGAGAATTCCAGTCCAATCTCTTAAAAGCATCCCAACAAAGATGCAGAAACAAATGCTTCAAATGCTGCTTCCTAATTCTGACGTCTCCAAGAAAAAGGCAGATCCAATGGAATCTCCACAATACTTGGAACAGACCAAAATATATAAAGGAGAGCAGACGGACATTCAAGTGTGTACGGCAGAGAATGGCAACACTGCTGTACAAATAACTGTATCTGAAGGAATTAAGGCAAGCCCCTCCAAGTCTACAATGGAAACCAAGTTCCATCAGACCCTGACTTTAGCCTCTACTGATATGCACCCTACTCCTTCTTTTTGGTCATTTAATGATTACTTGATGAGTATTTCCACAACTCTGAATCCTCAAGTTATGCCTTCAAATTGCCTGATGAGAACTCAGATAAACACAGCTTTTACTACGCAATACAAGAAGTCAGTAAACTAGAATAGAGAGCATTTGCAAAAGAAGAGGACCAAAATAACTCCTTTGTATTCCTCTTCTAGTTGGTTGCCAACCAGTAGCATTCTCTTGAAAGTAAAAAATAAATCCTATGAGACAAATCCCGGATTCAGATCTCATGAAAATTATTTTGCATTGAACTCTCAGCACAATCCTGGAGATCTTCTATTTGAAATAGTTTTTGAAATAGAACACAAAGGACAACTCCCGCCTGTTGGAAGCACTCTGGAAAAAGCTTTCATTGATTCCATTAAGCATCGGGTACAAGAGAGACTGAAACTCTTCTCAAACAAAATCAAAGAATTCAAATTAAAGGAAATTACCATGAGAAAAGAAGAAACTGAAATGGACAGACAAAATGGCCCAAACCTCATATTCGCATTCTGGTTGCATTTAACATCAGAAGAAAATAACATATCTTACTGAATTTTCAACTGGAAGATCTTAGTGGTGCATTTGTGGGAGCTGGCAAGGTCCAAACTGTTTTGGTGAGAGATGTGAATGAATGCAACTCTGGAATTGATTTATGTGGCAATGAGGCCATTTGTCTCAATGGAGTTGGAACATACTCCTGCCAGTGTAAAGAAGGGTAGGAGGACCGTTCTGTGACAAAATCAGGTACTCTGTGTGTTCGTAATCCATGATCAGGTTTGGATTCCTTGTACAGCTACACCGAGTTTATTGTCGGAATCACTGTTTTTTGCATCACTGTGTTTGTTGTGGTGATCAGTGTGCTCTGTACTATAATAAAGAAAAGGCGCATTAAAAAAGATATGCAGTTCCAAGAGGCTGCTTTGCCTGGGATGCCAGCAGAGCCCCAACCAACAACCTTTGATCATAATAACATCCGTCAACTCCTTACTCTGGACCCTGCCCAGCTAAAGGTCAGAGCCAAACTACCAGAACGGCCCCTGCAATTGAGGACTGGCCCCAGTGAAACATACAGGGTATCTATTAAGCAGTCTGAATGTTTGTGAAGAATGAAAGGGGGAAAAAACACAAATAAGTTGCAATTAAACCCTTCCTTCCCCCTATTTCATATTAAACTTTTCTTTGTTGTGGTTGAGCAGATGCATTTTTTTGTTTCTTGATCAATTTTACGTAAGTTGTTACACCTTTCTCCCCGTATCTATTTCTTCTTAAGTTTAATGGAAATATAATGTTTGAAATATAATGGGAATATAATGCTTTTTTTCTCTTTAGATTTTTGAATATTGAATAGTCTGCCTGTCTTCATATGACAGATAGATATGAATGATAAAACTGGCATCAGGCATGTCAAACTGCCAGCCCACGGGCCGGATGCGTCACACTGAAACCGTGCCCACCCCATTGCCGGCAATGGGGAAAAAGTCTCGATACGTCACGCGACGTCATGTGACGTCGTGAGTTTGACATGCCTGACCTACATAAACTGAGAGCAAACCCTACTCCTTACTAGCATGAAATAAAATGTCTGCAAGAAAACAACCAAGCTCAGAGAGCACCAAGGACCCCTCATTTCAACCCTGAGCTACAAATATTCTCCTTTATTGGCTCTGACTGTGACTCCTGCACAATCCTAGGTAACTTAAGCCGTAAATATTTTGTGGACAAATGAACCTTTTCCCCAACTTGGAATGTTCTTTGAGGAGCCCTTTTTTATCTGTCTGTTTTTATATGTCTCAGAAGCCTTTTTCAAAGCAGTTTTTGTGGCTTTCCAGACTTCTTCCCACCCCCTCACCCACTGATCAAGAGTTTGGGAAGCGGAGGGTTCCTGAGGATATTCGGGTATTGGGCTGAACTCTTTTCCTGTGGCCACTTTAAAGGTGTGAAACCGGTGTTGCTGTGAACAGAGTTATTGTAAGCCACCTCTGCAAAAGGGAGGAGGTCAGTCCAGTTCATCTGTTGATAATCCACATAGCATCGGAGATACTGCTCCACCATTGAGTTCGCAGATTCAGCCACCCCATTGGTAGATGGGTGAAAAGCCGACGATAGTCCTTGAGATGAGCCAATTAGCTTAAGAAAACTTCTCCAAAACTTGGCTGTAAACTGCAAACTGATTACTCGTTTTGGTGCACCATGCAGTCTGTAGATGTGTTTCAGAAACATCTTGGTTAGTCGCTGGGCGGACGGGAGCCCTTTGCAGGCAATGAAGTGAGCCTGCTTTGAAAACAGATCTATCACAGTCCAGATGACTGTATTTCCCCTCCTTTCAGGTAGGTCTACTATAAAATCCATGGCAATTTCTTCCCATGGTTGGGAAGGGTCCGCCACCAGTTGTAATAGCCCAGGGGGTTTCCCCAGAATTCTTTTCATGGTGGCACATACAGCACAACTCCGGACATAGTTCTCTACGTCCCATTTCAAACCCGGCCACCAAAATTGCTGGCGGATGAGGTGTAGTGTTTTTAAATATCCAAAGTGCCCAGCCTGTTTTACGTCATGGCCGTGCCGGAGCACATTGAGGCGGAGGATCTCTGGCAACTATAGTTTTCCCCCTTTGTAAGCCAAACTATCCCTGCATGTTAGGGAGCTTTGATTGTCCTTGAACCATTGGTCGGTGAGGAGCTCTTGTTTTATTTTCTTTAAATAATACCGGAGCTCCCACCTGAGATTTAGCCCGTTCAATAAATCCTCTCACTAGGTTCTTGTCCACATACTGCTGCATTTCCTCCATTTCAAGGGTGGACATGGCATACATCCTCGGTCGTGGGAGTTTGGCTCCCGGTAACAGTTCTATAGAGCAATCATCAGGCTGGTGGGGAGGCAGGGTGTCGTATTCTTTTTCACTAAACACCTCCGCTAGGTCCCAGTACTCGCTGGGGATGAGTGGCTCGCCTGGTTGAAGCAGAGCTGCTATTTTCGCTAGCTCGTTAGAAGGGCTAAGTCCTCCAGTAACGTCAGCTGAGTTAAAGGGGGGCTTGGGTCCTATAGGTAATCTCACAGTTCTCATTCCCTTCTCCCACCAGATAAATGGCTTCCATTTGTCTAACCAGGCTAGCCCTAGGAAACAAATGAACTTGCAGTGCTCACCTATTTCTAAGCGTATGGGTTCAGTTAATTGCGTGACTAAGGTTCCTCCCATTAGGGAGCCATCGGCTTGCTCAGGGAAAGTGGCAAGCTAATAACGCACAGGGAGCATCCTGAGTCCACTAGTACTTTCAGATCTACCTGTGCCCCCATCTTAGGGATTATGAGCTTGGCAGGCAAAGAGAAAGGTGGAACGGGTCGACTCACGATTGGGTCGTTCTCTCCTTCGTTGTTGCTGTTGTAGGAGGGCAGAGCGGTGGCAGGTCCGGTTTGGGCCTCGGTACTCTCCTGCGTGGGCGACGTGACTTGGGCAATGGGTTCCTGCATGATCCAGTTGGATTTCTCTTTCGCCGGCTGCTGGGCTGGTTTCTTCCTTGCTGGTGGTCCCGGTCTATTCTGTTGTTGAAGGTAAGGGACTGGGCAACTCGCTGCTCGATGTCCCTGTTGTCCAGATCTGAAACATTTGATCGATGGGCCTGCAGGTGGCTTGGGGTTTTCAGTGGCAGCGGCGGTTGGAGGCTTTCGGGGTGGTGGTTGCTGTTTGGGTTGATCTGGCCTCGGCCCTGCTTCTTCTGGTGGTGGCTTCTTATAGTGGGCAAGCTGGATGTCCAGTCTTACTGCTGCCTGATACCATTCTTGCAATTGATTAGGGACTGCTCGATAGACACAAGCCTGGGAGAGGTGGTCATCCAGTCCTTCCTTGAAGTGATGAACTAGGGATTGCTCGGGCCACCTCTCTATTCGGCTGGCTATCTTGCAAAACTCTCGCACATATTCCAGTACAGACCTGCCAGCTTCTTTTATTTTATGAATTTGCTCCTCTGCTTGGAGGGCAATGGATGGGTCCTCGAACCTTACTCTCAGTCCTAGGAGGAAGAGGTGGAGGTCCCCCAACTCAGGTGCTTGCTCATTGTATAAATTGTTCAGCCACTCAGATGCTTCCCCTTCCAAATTGGACGCAACTACGTCAACCATAGCGGCTGGGTTCGGGTAGAAATAGGCACAGCGGTACATGTGGGAACACACCTGGTTGAGGAAGAAAATCACCTTCTCCGGGTCTCCATCAAAAGTTGCTCTAAGGGGGCTTCCGGTTCCGGATCGCGACACCAGCAGTCGTACGGAGAGATCTCTCTCTCCCACCGGCTGCTTTCCCTCCGCCGGTAGACCCTTAATCGGGTCGAAAGTCGCCCCGTAGAGGCGACCACCGTTAGAGGAGGCTCCTGCTCGACTGGGGAAGAGCGGCGGCTCTCCCCAGTTCGAGCTATCTCCTTAGGGCCGCCGGAGGAAAAGATCGCCCAATAAAATGGACGATCACTTCGTCGCACCAGCTGAAAGCCAGAAGAACATCTAAGCGAAAGAACCCCCGTGGAGAATCCGGGTGAGACCTTTCCTACCCCCTTTTTTTTCCCTAACTACTTTCCTGTTAAAAGCTTTCTTTGAACTATTTCCCTGTCGTGAGGAAGCAGCGTTTGGGCAATGGGGAAAAACAGCTTTGGAAAAAAAAATATATAAATAAAAACCAGTCAATTTTGATGGACTATTTAAATTTTGGAATACTGAGGGGACCTGAAAACATTTTATTCTTGACTATTATTGTTACAACTACGCATTTATTATTTTGAGCCCTTTCTTCATCTTTTTCAACACGAAAAATAAAAAATCTATTATTTGGAAAGGAAAAAAAAAAAAGATTTTTTGGTTTGCTGAGGACATCTTGTGTCGAAAAGTGGTACTGCAATTATATTTCTTTATGGCTGGGAATGGCTATGACCTTCAAAGGGTGATAACCACAAGATAACGGATGCAGCTGGCCTATTGAAAATTGAAGGTGAATGCTTGCTTGATTCTTATGAAGTAGAGCCTTTTTTAAAGATTAAAAAGCCTTATTACTATCGATATGGAACTTAATACACAACTGGACTATGAACTTATATTGGAAACAATTTTAGAAGCTGCAGAGGATGTGAGTTCCTATTTTCAATCCCTTTTCCCTACACTGAGAGAAACCGTGGAAACCACAAAACAAACTAATTTTATTCAACTTCCAACACAACCTATCGAGAAGTCTGATGACTATACAACAACTTCAACAGAGATGTCTGAAGCATCAATACCAACAGAGACTGACACTCAGATACAACTTATTGAAAATCGAGAAAAGGTGGATAAACAATTGGCAAATATAACATGGAATAAAACAGCTTTTACCATCCAAAGGCTATTAGAAGAAAGGAAAGAGAACTTTGACCAATTTGAAGCGTTAAAGAATATGGACCTTTTAATATTGTGGTTTGATTATGTAGGAACCTTACTATGGAAACCACTATGGCATAGAAAGAAGCCCAGAGTTAGATTTAAAAATGTATTTTAAAGTCTTATTTAATGGGATTAAAAAGGCTTTGATTTCTTGACTGACTTAACAACTAATGGAACACGTGAAATTTTTAAGAGGATACCCTTTGTAATATTACTTTGTTTTAGATATGATATGTATTGGAGAAGTAAACTTTATCTACTGGTTTAAAAAGATTTTTATAGATATAGAGGCATTGATAGAATATATATTTAAATTAGATAGAAATTTATTTGTTGGCCTGATATTTTTATTTTAAGAGAATTATTTGGAAATAAAAGGAGAATAAGAGGGATGGGTGATAAGAGAAAAAAATGGTATCAATGAAGAAGATATGGGAATGTTGTTGCGAGAACAATATACCAGATATAATTATGTAAAAAAAAAAAAAAGGGCACCCGAAGTGTTAATAATATGTCTATTTAAGGCTAATTGAAATATAGTAATTGTAAGTTAGTAAAGCTTAAAAACAGGATTTGGATTTTTAGAATTGAAATGTAACTGATATTTGATAGGATCGTTTGAAACTTATATAGAATTTATTAATTTGAATAAGTAAGATTAAATGAGGGAATTAGAGAGGGAAGTTTAAAAGATTTGATTTGAGTTATATATTTGTGATTGTCCTTCTTTTTTTGGATGTCTAATATACCCACCTCCATGGTGGTTCCTAAGCACCTTAATGTAATCCCTGTACCCCTATAAAATCTAATAAAATATATTTAAAAAAAAAAAAAGTTGCTCTAAGGGGAAGCGCCATCAGCGGTTGCTGGGCTCCCCAGTGAGCCTGCATTCCTGGTGGTTGCTGGCCTCCCCATGGTGGATGTTGCAGCCCCATCGGTTGCTGGCCTCCCCATGGTGGCTGCAGTATCCCCAGTTGCTGCAGGCCTCCAAGGGGTTGTTGCACATTCGGGGGCTGTTGCCACCCCCACAGCTGTTGCTGCACCGCCGGCGGCTGCTGTCCTTCCGGCAGCTGTGGCATCCCCAATTGCTGTAGGACCACCAATGGCCTCAGCGGCTGCTGAAGTGGCACCCCCAGTTGCTGCAGGCCTCCCAGTGGTTGCTACATGTGCGGGGGCTGTTGCCACCCCCACTGCTGCTGACCTGCGGGCGGTTGTGGTATCCCCAGTTGTTGTAGCCCCCGCTGCCGCCCCGGAGGTGGTTGTTGCTGGATCCCCATCGGTTGCGGGCCCCTCAGTGGTTGCTGCATGTTTGGAGGTGGCGGCCAGCCCCACTGTTGCTGTTGTACTCCCAGCGGTTGCTGACCCCCTGGCAGCTGCATCATCCCCAGTTGTTGCAAGGCCCCCATCTACTGCTGCACATTCGGGGGCTGTGGCCACCCCCAGTTCGATTGCTGCACTGCCAGCGACTGCTGGCCTCCCATCTGTGGAGGCTGCGACATCCCCCATTGCTGTATGGGCCCCGGGCTGGGTGGCCGGTAAGCACATCGATCCGGGCTTCGGCTGTCCCGGTGACGGCTCGGGCTCTTATCTCGCTGGCGGCGATCTGGGCTTTTGGAGGGGCGACGACTGGAGCTGTCTCTCCCCGCAGGGCTGGAGGCCATGGTAGGTGGCTTCGAGGACGGGGAAGCTGCTTGACCTGCGCAGGTGGGACTGGGGCTCCCCCTTGGCATGAGTTGGTGGCTGCCTCGCCAATCATCATGATCGCTCACGTATGGGGAACGGGAGGGTTGTTCTCCACTTTTCATCTCTAGCTCCTCAAATCTTTCCACCAACTTCTCCACTGATTGACTACGGGCTGCGGACAGGTACTTCCACTCACCCGAGTCCTCAGCAGTAGTCAATTTCGTGGTTCTCCAGTGGTCTGGGAAATGCGACTTGCGGGAAGCCCCTCTTTGCAGCTTGACCTCGTCTGCCTTTGAAGCACTTGATTGTGGCAAGGCCGTCTTGAGCTGTCTCGAGTCTCCACTGGGTAAAGTCCAGTCCGACGACCAGATCAGTTGTCCTCACGGCTTGGGTCTTGCTCCCATCTGGGAGACCTGAAAAGATTCCTTCTCCGCCGGCGCGCTGGCCTGCGCTCCCTCCTCTGAGGCAGCAGCCACTGCCAGGGTGCTAGTTTCAGGCGCCCCTTCCTTTTCCATTTTGAAATCTTCCCTGAATCTTTGTCGGTCTGTCCCTCAACTCTAGGGACAGCGACTGGAGCTTGGGACCCCAGGGTGGATAGGTAAAAAATTTAGTTTTGGGGTTAATGTCATGGTTCCAACAGATGAAACCCTTCAAAAGAACTTCGAGGCATTGTTTACCTTAAAGAATCTTTTATTCGAGAAACTAAGTATCAGCACTACATAGTTGAACCCAAAAACTAAATTCCCCTCCCCTGGATACAAAGTAACAAAGTATAATCCCCACCTCCAATAAACAGTCATAAATCACATTCCCCAATTAGCTAGAAGCGCGGGCTTCCTCCCCAGCTCTCCAGCCCACCAAAACGCTATCAGCTCTGGGCCCAATGTCCTTGGGTTCCCACGGCCGAGTATTTATTGTTATGACTAGCTGGACTCTCATCCCTATCCCCCCTCCCAGCATCAACTAATTCTAAAAGCATAGAGAAAATGGCTGCATTTTCATCTGTTGTCAAAGCAAGAACATCCGATGTTAGCAGCGTTGACAACAGGTTTGTGAGGTAACCCTTGAAAATAGGGCAGCCATTGATTACTTATTGCTGTGACATAATCATGGCTGTGAAGAATTTCAAGGTATGTGCTGCTCCAACCTGTCCAAAAACACTTAGAATAGAATACAGCTGGAAGGGACCTTGGAGGTCTTCTAGTCCAGCCCCCCGCTCAAGCAGGAGAACCTATACCATCTCAGACAAGTGACTGTCCAGTCTCTTCTTAAAAACCTCCAGTGACGGGGTGCCCACGATTTCTGAAGGCAAGCTGTTCCACTGGTTAATTGTCCTGTTAGGAACTATCTCCTTAATTCCAGGTTGCTTCTCACTTTGATCAGTTTCCAACCATTGTTTCTTGTCCTGCTCTCTGGTGCTTTGGTGAATAATTTGACCCCCTCTTCTTTGTGGCAGCCCCTCAGATACTGGAATACTGCTATCATGTCACCCCTATTTCTTCTTTTCTTTAGACTAGCCAAACCCAAGTCCTGCAGCCGTTCTTCATATGTTTTAGTCTCCAGGCCTTGGATCATCTTAGTTGCTCTTCTCTGAACTTTTTCCAAGGTCTCAACATCTTTTTTGTAGTATGGTGACCAAAATTGGTTGCAGTATTCCAGGTGTGGTCTCACTAGGGTTTTATAAAGCGGTACTAATACTTCGTGTGATCTTGATTCTATGCCTCTGTTTATACAACCCAGGATTGTATTAGCTTTTTTGGCTGCTGCTGCTGCACACTGCTGGCAAATTTGATGAGTTCCCCTTCTATTCCCTCATCTAAGTCATTGATGAAGATATTGAAGAGTACTGGGCCTAAGATGGAGCCTTGTGGTACCCCACTGCTTACTTCTCTCCATGTGGATGTAGTACCATTGAGGACCACTCATTGAGTATGGTTTGTCAGCCAGCTACAAACCCATCTCGTGGTGATGTTGTCTATTCCACCTTTTTCTAGCTTACCAAGCAGTAGATTGTGGTCTACTTTGTCGAATGCCTTACTGAAATATAAGTATACTATGTCCACAGCATTTTGCTGGTCTACTAATTTGGTCACTTTATCAAAGAATGAAATAAGATTGGTTTGGCATGGTCTGTTTTTAACAAACCCGTGCTGGCTACCAGTTATAACATTGCTTCTAGTTGTTTGCAGATCTGTTCTTTTGATTATCTTTTCCAAGAGTTTCCCAGGTATTGATGTTAGACTGATTGGTCTGTAGTTTCCTGGGTCTGTTTTTTTTCCTTTCTTGAAGATGGGAACCACATCAGCCCTTTTCCTATCCTCAGGTACTTCCCCGATGCTCCAGGATTTTTGAAAGATATGGCGCAATGGTTCTGAGATAACATCTGCCAGCTCGTTCAGAACTCTGGGATGTAATCTGTCAGGTCCTGATGATTTATATTCATCAAGGTTGGATAGGTGTTCCCTTATCATTTTCTTGCTTATTTTAATTTTTGTTTCTAGTTTGTCTTTTGCAGTAGTTTTTTTGGTATCTTTCCTAGGTTCTCTCTGAATTTGTTAAAATCAGCTCTTTTGAAGTTTAAGACACTGGTTGAATTATTTTCTATTGCTTGTGTTTGCATTATATTGAATTCCAGTATGACATGGTCACTTTCTCCCCAAGGGGAAACTTCAACTCCCTCTATCACTTCTTCTCTATTAGTAAGAATTAGGTCCAGTATAGCTTTACTTCTAGTTCCCTCCTCTACCTTTTGGATGACAAAGTTGTCGGCTAGGTTGGTTAGGAATCTGTTTGATCTCCCACTCGCTGCAGAGTTCATCTCCCAGCTGATATCTGGGTAGTTGAAGTCTCCCATTACTACTGTGGTATGCTTCCTACATACATTTGTTAACTGGTTGGCAAAGAGTTCATCTATTTCTTCTGATTGGTTGGTTGGCCTGTAATATACACCTATGGCAATGTCACTTTTTTCCTTTTCTATTGACCCATATAGATTCTGGAGGGCTTTTATCTTTGATCGTGTGCATTTCTGTAGATATGTAGTGTTCTCTTACATATAGTGCAACTCCCCCTCCTCTTTTTGTAGATCTATTTCTTTTGAACAATTTGTATCCATCCATCAGTCCATTGCAGTCATGGGTTTCGTCCCACCAGGTTTTTGTAATGCCAACTTTGTCATACCTACCCTCGTGTACTATTGCTTCTAGTTCACCCTGTTTGTTCCCCAAGCTTTGAGCATTAGTATATAAGCATTTAAGACTTTTATGTCTGTCCGTGGGTATGTTTCCTGGATCTCCTGATTGTTGTTTGATTTTTTCTTTTTTCTCATCACTCCCTACCTCATTGTTTGATTCATTTTCTTGGGATTTATGACTGGTTTTGTGTTCTAGAGATTCTAAAGATTGGTCACCCTTCCCCCTCAATTTTGGTTTAAAGCCCTTCTAATGAGTTGGGCCAGTCTTTTTCTGAGTAAATTTTTCCCTGATTGCTGATAGTTGATTGAAGGAAACATTCAAAACCTAAAAGCTTTTGTTGAAAATATAGGATATGGTAAATTCTCATTTGACCTATCCTGGCTTCTCTCTTGGCTACCAATTCTCAACTGGTTAAAAGCCATGTTTATTGGAACACTAATTGTAATAGCTTTAATAATTATAGCTTGCTGTTTCATGCAATTCATCTTCCCATGCATAGGGAACTTACGAAGCTGCCTCCCAACCATCTAAATCAGATTTCCCTCATGATGATGCAAATAGATGAAAAATATGGATTCTATTCTGACCAAACCTTAACTTGTGCAACAGACGTGTAAAATGTCTGTGCACAACAGGGGGGAGTTGTGAGAATAATCAGATTGTGAGAATAAATCTAACTTATTGTAAGAGAAATAAAACCCATTTCCACTGCCCAAAGCCATCCATAAGCCTACAAGACAAGAAACGATATTGCCAATAGATAGATACAATGTAACTAAAAGATTGCTAAAATCTCTCCCAGCCAAAACAAAGAAATTAAAATGACAAAAACCCCTATGCCCATATATCCCTTCACCGCAAAAGACATAGCTGGACACCATATACATGACAAAGAAGAAGAGCTGCAGTTATAGAAAAGAATGATTAAAGCTGTCCCCTGGCCAAAGGTGAAATACAACAACAACAACAACAACAACAATAATAATAATAATAATAATAAAGCTGGAAGGGACCTTGGAGGTCATCTAGTCCTCAAACCCCCTGCTCAGACAGGAAACCCTACACCATTTCAGACAAATGACTGTCCAGTCTCTTCTTAAAAACTTCCAGTGCTATGGTTCCAAAGGAAGATTGCCTTTAATGAGAAACATGAGGCCTTTACCTCTAAAATCCATTTATTGCAAAAATAACCTTGGCACTTACATGGATGGATGTCAGAAACTGAATTTCTCTGGCTTGCGTCTTCCTTTCCATTGCTATACCCCTCCCTTATTTTACAGTCATGAATTACGTCTTCCAATTAGGCTGGAGGCCAAAGATTTACTTCCTTTTCTTTCCCGGGCTTTCCTCAAGAAGCTCCTCCTTTTCTGTCTTCTGAATTAACTCTAAAAATACCAGACAGTTCTGCATATCTTGTCAACGCAATAATATCCTATATTAACAGCGTTGAAAGCTGGAGCATTCACAGCTTCTGGAGGCAAGTTGTTCCACTGATTAATTGTTCTAACTGTCAGGAAATTTCTCCTTAGTTCTAGGTTGCTTCTCTCCTTGATTAGTTTCCATCCATTGCTTCTTGTCCTGCCTTCAGGTGCTTTGGAGAATATCTTGACTCCCTCTTCTTTGTGGCAACCCCTGAGATATTTGAACACTGCTATCATGTCACCCCTCGTCCTTCTCTTCATTAAACTAGACATACCCAATTCCAGCAACCGTTCCTTATATGTTTTAGCCTCCAGTCCCCTAATCATCTTTGTTGTTCTTCTCTGTACTCTTTCTAGAGTCTCAACATCTTTTTTACATTGTGGTGACCAAAACTGGATGCAGTATTCCAAGTGTGGCCTTACCAAGGCATTGTAAAGTGGTATTAACACTTCACGTGATCTTGATTCTATCCCTCTGTTAATGCAGCCTAGCACTGTGTTGGCTTTTTTGGCAGTTGCAGCACAGTGCTGGCTCATATTTAAGTGTCCTTTTTGTCTTTCAATTTATCAGAGAGTTCTTTATGCAACCATGCTGGTTTCTTTTGAGAGCTGTTATTTTTTCTTCTTCGTTGGTATTGTGCTAGACTGGGCTTTTATAATCTCACTTTTCAAAATTTCCCAAGCTTCTTGAGTTGCTTTCCCCTTGAAGGTTCTCATCCATGGAATCCTTCCCAAGCTCTCTCTAAGTTTATTGAAATTAGCTCTCTTAAAGTCCAAGACTCTAGTTTGACTGTGTTCTATTGCTTGTGCTTCCATAATGTTGAATTCCAACATTGCATGATCACTCCCCCCCCACCAAAGTTCCGGTGGCTTCAACACCTTCTATCATTTCATCTCTGTTAGTGACAATTAAGTCCAATATGGCTGATCCCCTAGTTCCCTTCTCTACTTTTTGGGAGACAAAGGTGTCTGCTAGGTTTGTCAGGAATCTGTTTGATCTTCCAATTGGTGCAGAGTTTGTCTCCCAGTTGATGTCAGGGTAATTAAAGTCCCCCATTACTATTGTGATGTGCTTCCTACATACCTTAGTTAGTTGACTAGCAAAAAGTTCATCTATTTCCTCTGTTTGGTTGGGTGGCCTATAGTATACACCTATAGCAATGTCATTTTTTCCCCCTTTTATATTGACCCAAATGCATTCAAGACAGTTTTCTTCATTGTTGTGCTCTATTTCTGTAGAGATGTAGTTATTTCTTATATAGAGAGCAACTCCACCTCCTCTTTTATTTGGTCTGTTTCTTTTAAATAATTTAAATCCCTCTAGCTGTGTGTTCCATTTGTGGGTTTGATCACATTCACATGCACCTCTCACACACAAAATGATCACATGCACAACCTTAACACAAGAACCAATTCCCCTATAAAAACTTGTCCCAAAAACATTTTTTCTTTGCATTTTATTTGTGATCGACACCCCAGCTTGGAAAAGGGACCAGGAAATTTCTTCCAACAGTAATAATAATAAGTGTAATTGTTATTTATTAAATATGTATGCTCCCTGACTCCTAGCAACTCTGGACAGTTTACAAATTGTGAAAGCATTTAAAACCAAGAAGATGAAACCCACCCACCCACCCCAAAAAAAGAAATGACAAAACTGGACAGGAACAAAGAAAAGGTAGCTTCAATCACTTGCCAAAGGCCTGTGCAAAAAGCCAGGTCTCGAGGGCTCTTTGAAGCACCAGTAGGGTGGAGGCTGTTCAAATCTCAGAGGGAACCTCATTTGAGAGGTCAGTTGCTGCTACAGAGAAGGTATATTTCCAGGGTCCCAATAGATCACATTGTTTAAATCAAAGGAATAAACTTTGGATTATATTTTCTTTCATTATGAACCAGCCATATGGCAGCACATGGTAACATTGTGTAAGGTAGGGCAGGGCCTGGTCACTGCTTGACCTGAGATCACCTGGGAATCCCAGGGATGTAGGTTAGGTTGAGAAGTTGAAAACCTTCCCCAAGAACACAATAGTAAACTATTTCCTTACAGCTGTGAAGAAAACTGGAGGATTATATCCATATACTCAAGAGTGTCTTTATTTAACTATTAGGTTATACCTGCCACTCTAAAATATCCTCCACATATCATAAGATAGTTTGCTGTGCACAGGAACAAATCAAGTGCAGTATCTATAGTGATACATCTGCAGTGCTGCGGATGGCAGCAGACCAGCAGACCGAGGACTGCGAACAGAAGCAGACCACTAGACCAGGGACTGCGAACGGAAGCAGACCAGTAGACCGGGGACTGCAAACGGAAGCAGACCAGTAGACAGGGACTGCGAACGGAAGCAGACCAGTAGACCGGGGACTGTGAAAGGCAACAGACCAGTAGGCTGGGGACTGTGAATGGCAACCGCACAGCAGACTCTTGGAAAAAGAAACCGATGCTATTTTGATTTGCAAAACATAGGATAGGAAAAGAAAATAGGCATAATTACCTAGAACAGAGAAGGTAGAAGCAAAGCACATACACCAACCATAAAAGAGGGATTTTCAAACAACAAATTCATGGAACAGGTGACGGATACTATTGTGGTATGCAATACATGTTCCATGTATGTGCTTATGCCCAAAGAACACCCAAATTATACATGCATTAAATATAAACTATGTCAACTACTAGAGGAAAAAGTAAGGGATCTAGAGGCAACTCTAGACAAACTCCAACCTACACAAGAAAGCTATACCCAAACTGAACCAAACAATGGACAAATAACTCCCAGAGGATTTGACCCTACCGATAAACCCTTGGAGGAAGACAAATGGAGGTATGTCACACATAGAAGGAAACACAACAATCAAAGGAAGAAGCAGCATACATCTAACAAACCCCTACTGCCCAATCTAACCCAACCAGAAGCATCCCCATTAAAACTGAGCAATCGATTTCTCCCCCTAGATGGAAATACACAGACCCACAACCTCCCCCTCAAAGAAAACATGCAGACACCTAGCAAAGAAACACCAAATATCCGTAAAAAAGTCACATCAACAAACACACCTGAGACAAACAGAAAAGCACCCCAGACTGCACCCCCCCAAAAAAAGAAGGTGAGTGTTGGTGATAGGAGATACTGTTATCAAAGGAACAGAACCAGCCATCTGCAGACCGGACATACAATCCATGCAATGTTGTCTCCCTGGAGCAAAAATCAAAGACGTGGCTGAGAACCTAACCAAAATAATTAGGCCCACAGATTACTACCCTCTCCTACTCCTTCACATTGGGACGAATAACACAACAAAGAACCTGAGCACAATATTTTTTATATATATATATATATATTTTACGCGGGAGAAAACCCGAATTACCAAAGACCTACAGACAAATACCCGTGAAAACCTCAGAAAACAAATATATATTTGTTTTCTGAGGTTTTCACGGGTGTTTGTATGTAGGTCTTTGGTAATTCGGGTTTTCTCCCGCGTAAAATTGGAAGTGTCTTGGCAACGTTTCGACGAAGTCCCATTCGTCATCTTCAGGCTGGCGTCTTCGGCTTCGTGCTTCTAGGAGCAATGTGTGATCGCAGCTGTTTCTTCCTTTTAACTGCCAGTGGGGGTATGAACTGATTGGGTGGGAGCTTGGCTGTGTTCTGATTGGGTGGAGGTGTGTTCTGATTGGTTAGGGGCTTCGCTGTGCTCTGATTGGATGGGGGGTTGGCTGTGCTCTGATAGGATGGGGGTGTGTTCTGTTTGGGTGGGGGCTTTGTTGTGCTCGGATTAGTCTGAGTTGCAGGGGGATTTGAGATGGAGAGCTGCGTTGCTGTTGTTTGGCTTCGCGTGCGTGGTCGTGCCATATCTTCAAGGTGGGTGTCAGTTTGCTTCATGTATGGATTGGAGGGGTTTAAAATGGCTAATGATGCAGCTGTGGTCTGGTTTCTGGTTTGTGGTCGTGCCTCATCATCGGTGTGGGTTTGGGTTTGCTTTTTGTGTGGATGTGTGGTGGTGACATCCTGTGTGGTTTTCGTGAGTGTGGGTCTAGTGTCATTCTTTGTGTTAGGGACTCGTTTGTCAATAAGGGTGGGTTTCCAAATGGCTGGTAGGCAGGAGGTATCATCTCGTTTATTCATGCTGTGTGGGCGTTTTTCTATCTCGATGGCTTCTCTGATTATTCTGTTGTTAAAGTGTTCAGTTTTGGCGATAGTTCTGGTATTTTTAAAGTCAATTTTATGTCCTGTGGCTTTAAGGTGTTGGACCAGGGAAGAAGTTGGTTCCTCTTTTCTGACTGAGTTCTTGTGTTCTTCAATGCGTGCACTTATTCTTCTGTTGGTTTGTCTGATGTATGTGGTGGGGCAGGCGGTGCATGGGATTTCATATACTCCTTGATTTTCTAACTCAATTTTGTCTTTGGGGTTTCTTAGGATGGTGGATATTTTTCGGTTTGTGCAGAATGCTCTCTTGATGTTGTGTTTGTGGAGGATCTTGCTGATTTTGTCTGTGGTGCCTTTTATGTATGGGAGGAGGGCTTTGCCGTTTTCTTGTTCTATGTCTTGGATTTTAGTGGGGGTTTCTTTTTGGATTAGGTTGGTAATCTTATTTCTTTGGAATCCGTTGGATGTTAGTACATTAGTGAGAGTGTGTAGTTCAGTTTTTAGGTGTTGTTCGTCAGCTAAGCGTTTTGTTCTCGAGATGAGTGTCTTGGCTATGGAGTTGATCTGTGCTGGGTGGTGGTGTGAGAGTGCGTGCAGATAGCGGTTTGTGTGTGTTTTCTTCTGGTAGATGGTGTGTCCTAGGGAGCCATTGGATTTCTTGTAGACTAAGACCTCCAGGAAGGGAAGTTGGTTGTTAGCTTCTGTTTCCATGGTGAACTGTATTTTGGGGTGTAGGCTGTTGAGGTGTGTGAGGAAGTTGTCTAGTTTTTCTTTCCCATGTGGCCAGATTATGAAGGTGTTGTCTACGTATCTGAGCCAGAGTTTGGGTTTGTGATCAGATTTTTCTAGAGCTTGGGTTTCAAAGTGTTCCATGTAGAGGTTTGCAATGACAGGTGAGAGGGGTGATCCCATGGGTGCTCCTTCTATTTGTTTGTATTTTTGTCCGTTATAGATGAAGTATGTGTTGGATAGGCAATGGTTGGTCAGATCTAGGATGTGCTTGGGGGGGTTATATTTGTTTTGGATAGCTGTCAAGGCTTCTTTGATTGGCACTTGGGTGAAGAGGGAAATGACATCAAAGCTCACGAGTAGGTCACTGGGCTGTAAGTTTTGTTTCTTTATGATCTCTATGAATTGGAATGAGTTTTTTACGTGTGAGGTGATGGATTCTGCATAGGGCTGTAGTTGTTTGGCGAGAAATTTGGCTAGGTTTTGTAGAGGTGAGCCTATGGAGCTGACTATGGGTCTAAGTGGGGTTCCTTCTTTGTGTATCTTGAGCTTAGGGCATCTGGATGATTTTTCTCTGGGAATGATTCTTTGCTGGATCTCTTCGCTGATGGGGGAGGCTTTTATTTTGGATCTAGTGGTTTTTTCCAGGTAGGTGGTGGGATCTGTGTTTAGGGGTTTGTATGTGGAGTCCTGGAGTAGGTTGGTTAATTTGGTTTGGTAGTCAGATGTGTTCATAACCACCGTGGCGTTGCCTTTGTCTGCTGGTAGGATTATTATGCTGGTGTCTTCTTTCAGGTTAAGTAGTGCTGTCTGTTCCTCTTTGTGTAAGTTGCTTTTGGGTGGCTTGCTGGTGCAGAGGATGTTGGTGATTTCGAGTCTGATTCTGTTAGTGTCGTCGGGGTTGATTTTGGTCAGGCTGGTTGATTTTGGTCAGGCTACATGAAGCAAACTGACACCCACTTTGAAGATATGGCACGACCTTGAAGATATGGCACGACCACGAACGCGAAGCCAAACAACAGCAACGCAGCTCTCCATCTCAAATCCCCCTGCAACTCAGACTAATCCGAGCACAACAAAGCCCCCACCCAAACAGAACACAGCTCCAGCCAATCAGAGCACAGCCAACCCCCCATCCAATCAGAGCACAGCCAAGCCCCTAACCAATCAGAACACACCTCCACCCAATCAGAACACAGCCAAGCTCCCACCCAATCAGTTCATACCCCCACTGGCAGTTAAAAGGAAGAAACAGTTGCGATCACACATTGCTCCTAGAAGCACGAAGCCGAAGAGACACCAGCCTGAAGATGACGAATGGACTTCGTCGAAACGTGCCAAGACACTTCCAATTTTACGCAGGAGAAAACCCGAATTACCAAAGACCTACATTATATATATATATATATATATATATATATATATATATATATGGTGAATTACAGTTTCAAAAAGATACAATTAAAAAAATTATCAAAGACTATTACGAGATACTTTACAACGCAGAGGTAATTTCAAAAGAAAAAATACAGCAGTATTTAAAAAAAGCAGACTTACCAAAAATTTCAGAGAATATTCAAAATATATTAAATGGAAAAATATCAGTGATGGAGATTACAGAGGCTATAAAAAGGCAAAAAAAAAATGATAAGACTCTAGGTCCAGATGGATTTCTTGCAGAGCTTTATAAATCATTACAAGATATACTAAGCCCAATATTGAAGGAACTGTGGAATGAAATACTTTTGGAGGCTAAAATACCAAATACATGGACTGAAGCCAATATTACCCTAATACCTAAAGAAGACTCTGATTTAACACAAATAAAAAATTATAGACCAATATCGTTATTAAATGTAGATTATAAAATTTTCACCTCAATAATAGCAGAAAGACTAAAGAAATTTCTGACCGAATTGATACATACAGACCAAAATGGCTTTCTACCTAAAAGACAGATAAAAAATAATTTAAGAATGATTCTAGATGTTTTAGGGTACTATGAACTTCATCCAGGGAAACAGATGGCTTAAATATTTCTTGATGCACAGAAAGCGTTCAACAACGTAAACTGGCAATTTATGTTTCAGCAACTAGAGGAAATGGTTTTTGGAGAAAACTTTATAAATGTAATTAAAACAATTTATTATAAACAAACAGCCAAAATAATTGTAAATGGAGACTTTACAGAAAACTTTGACATCAAAAAAGGCACAAGACACGTTCGCTATTGTCAAATGGACGGACAAAGCTGTCTTTATGGAAAAACTAAATGCAGTGTTCTCTGACATCCAATTTACAGCGGAGGAGGCACCCTGGCCTTTCTAGACGTATTGGTCAGTCGCCAAGACAACGGCACCCTCCACACATCCGTGTACCGGAAGGTGACCCATACTGACAGAATGCTGCATTATAAAAGCAACCACCCAACAGCCTATAAGGTCGCATGCATCCGAACAGTATTTGAACGCATAAACACACACTGTAATACAAGGAAAGCCAAGCAAGAAGAACGTGCCCATCTATATCATATATGTAGGCGGAATGGCTACCCAACCAGCTTCATCTGGCGATACAGCAGACGCCAAGAACCCCACAGAATGCAGGATGACTTGGAGGCAACAACCTGGATGACGATACCGTATGTCAACAGGGTATCGGAAGCGACGGCATGCATATTGGCACCATATAATATCAGTGTGGCCCATCGGCCCAATCAAACACTCCATGCCAAGGTGATGCCCCAAGGAGCGCATCACCTTAATTGTCCTGCCTCCTCTTTTTTGCACTCCAGTTCTACAACCTTTCTCCCTCCCATCCTTGTCAATCTCCTCCTTCCTGGCGCTGTTGCCATTGGTATGCTTTCTAGCCACTCCCCCGTGCTCGTTCTGGGCCGCACGTCCAGATCCAGTGTCCTAGATGCCTTTCCATTGCTGCTCCCCTCCTTTCCATCCCGTTTGTCTGCCCATTGTTCTTGTCTTCCACTATCTATCCCTATTAGTCCTATTTCCTCCGGTTTCCTTCCATGCTTGGATGTGCATGCGCACAGCCGTATCCCATCCCTCTGCCCCGTCTGCCTACGATCAGGCTCCTACAATGGGATACGGGCCTCAATCTGATGGATGCTCAACCCATTGATTTCATCGCAGCCGTGGAACCCACAATACAAGGCATAGCTACCAGCGACGCAGAAAAAAACTCCATAAGGCAGCGGGTCACGGGACTACTCATGAACCACAAACAACGCCACGTCTTACCAGTAGGGGAGAGAAAGGCCCTAGAGGAGCTACGAAAGGACAAATCCATTGTGATCCTACCGGCAGACAAGGGCAGGGCCACGGTCATCATGGACAGGGCCACATACAACAGCAAGGCCCGGTCCCTACTTAACGACACCAGTGCATATAGAGTGACCAAGACAGACCCTACAACGTCCATGAAGAATCAGCTTAATAAAATCATGGATAGGCTCAAAAGATGGGGGGGAGTGAGTGAAAAAGATCTGAGGGTCATACGACCAAGGGACTCGGCAATGGCGAGGTTCTACGGCTTACCAAAAATACACAAAGAGGGGATCCCATTAAGACCCATTGTGGCGTTTAGGGGTACACCAATGTTTGGCCTGGCTAGATGGCTAAGTCAGTGGCTACAGCATCTAGTAGTGGATAGTACAACCATGGTAAAATCATCGCAGGAGTTCCTACAGAGACTCAAAGCAGTGAGAATACAAGATGATGAGACCATGATCTCATTTGATGTGACATCGTTATTCACATCTATCCCACAAGAGCTGGCTGTTTCAACAATAAAAGACCTATTACAGCTAAAGGGGTTGCAAAGTCATGGTTCCCTTAAGATGGAAGACGTCATCAAACTGCTGCAATTATGTCTGAGAACACACTTCACATTCCAGGACACGATGTATGAACAAATCAAGGGCACGCCGATGGGATCTGCCATCTTGGGTGTTATCGTTGAGGCGGTCCTACAGTGCCTGGAAGCTAAGGCAATGGCCGATTACCACCGAGAATTTTGGGCCAGATATGTGGACGACACGTTCGCTATCATTAAATGGACGGAAAAAGCTGCCTTTATGGAAAGATTGAATGCGGTGTTCCCGGACATACAATTTACAGCGGAGGAGGAAGCCAATGGTAGTTTGGCCTTCCTGGACATATTAGTCACGCGCCAAGCCAACGGCGCCCTCCACACAACTGTATACAGGAAAGCGACCCACACCGATAGGATGCTGCATTACATGAGCAACCACCCGGCAGCCCACAAGATCGCATGCGTTCGGACGTTGTTTGCATGTATAAATACGCATTGCAGCACCAAAAAGGCCAAGCAAGCAGAGCGTGCCCACCTCCACCAGGTATGCAAGTGGAATGGCTACCCGGCCAGTTTTGTCCAAAGATATAGTAAGCGCCAGGAACCCCGTAGAGCACCAGATGACCTAGGGACAACATCCTGGACAACGATACCTTACGTCCAGGGGGTATCAGAGGCAACGGCTCGCATATTAGCGCCGCATAACTTCAGTGTGGCTCACCGACCCGACCAAACACTCCGTATGAAAACGATGCGCCCTAAGGAACCACTGCCAGAGGAGGAAAAATCATCGGTTGTCTATAGGGTGCACTGCAAGGATTGCCGGTGTAATTACACGGGAGAGACGGCCAAACGGATAAAAACCAGGATCCATGAACACAAATTGGCCGTCAAAAGGCAGGAGCAGTACTCCCAAATATGGACACATATGGTCAATAATGGGCACTCGTTTGACTTCATGGGGGCGGAAGCCATCGCCCAGGATACCTCCAAAGGAGGGCGCCTACTGAAGGAGGCCTGGCTCTCAGATGCGGGCTCAATTAACCGACACGTAGAATTGCCCCCGGCATACCAGACATTAAAAACAGATGAGGAGCAAGCCAGGATGCGGATGGCGTTCGCAAGGGGTAGAACTAAAGAAGGCAATCATCGTATGGAAAGGGAATCGGACCCACGATGAGCCGCTGGAACCAAGGAGGAGGAAGAACGACGATCAGAAATAAACAGCATGGTCCGCAAAAAGGAGAAGGAGAGGAGAGATGATCCAGCTGAACGAGTGCGTTTGTGCGCATGCATGGCCAGGCAAAAAGGAGATCCAGAGGAAATAGGGCCGGTGTCAACGCTCTTAATATAGGATATTATTGCTTTGACAAGATATGCAGCACTGTCTGGTATTTTTAGAGTTAACTCAGATGACATAGAAAAGGAGGATATTTATGAAGAAAGCGCGGGGAAAGGAACGGAAGTGAATCTTTGGCCTCCAGCCTAATTGGAAGAGGTGACTCATGACTGTAAAGTAAGGGAGGAGTTTAGCAAGATAAGATAGACGCAAGCCAAGGAAATTCAGATTCTGGCATCCGCTTTGTACGTACCAAAGCTATGTCGCAAAATAAAGACTCTTGAAGGTAAACAATGCCTCAGGATTCTTTGAAAAGCATCTTCCTTCGGAACCTTAACATCATGCCAGAATCCATAACCTTTTCAAACAACTGGAGGTGCATTACCCCCACCTCTTTCTCCTAGCCTGGAGTGAGAATGACAGAGATCACGCAGAAGACCATCTATCATGAAACGGGAGTTTGTTGAATACAGCCCGGCAGCTGCTGATATCCCAGAGGGGGAAGCAACAGACAGCATGCTGTGGGAAAATGAATTTTGGCAGACGAATGAGAACCGGTGGACAGACAACGGGCAGACTGCCACTCAAGGCCTGGGTGAGTTACTGGAAATATCTCAAACCCCAGAGGAGAGAGACAGAAATCCACTCCTGCAGAGAGAAGCCCACAGCCCCTCCATTTCATATCAGACAGCCTTTCAGACCCTGTCTTCCTCTATTGGGGACTTCAACCCCGAACAGAGAGGGAATTCCAGTCTGAGGCCTCTGCAACAATGGGGAGTGTGGCATTCGAAGCAGGCAGGGAGCAGACAACTTCTGAGCTCACCACAGCTGACAGGGGCCTTGCAACAGATTGAGAGGAAGCAAGAGCCACAGTGGGGGCCCCAACAGCCTATAAATCCTCTGAACTTGCCACAGCTAATAGAGACCTTGCAACAGATTGGGGTGGTGCAGGGCCCAGGAGATCAGCAGCTGGAGGGAGATTGGCCCCAGCCCCCGAACGTGCAACCCCTGGGCATAAACCAGCAACCAGGATGGGGCCAGCAACAGCAAGAGCCACAGTGGGGGCCCCAACAGCCACAGTGGGGGGGCCAACAACCTATAATCGCTCCACCATGCAGAGCAACCTTCGATGGGGACCCAGAGAAACTGATTTTTTTCCTCAACCAAGTACGCTCTCACTTGAATCGCTGGGCCTATCTCTACCCGGACCCAGGGGCTATGGTCGATGTGATTGCGTCCAGCCTCCGAATGGCTGAACAATTTATATAATGAGCAAGCCCCAGAATTGGAAGACCCCCACCTCTTCCTCCTGGGTCTAAAAGAAAGATTTGAGGACCCATCCCTTGACCTAAAAGCAAGAGAACAAATCCACAAAATTAAACAAGCCGGCAGGCCTGCCTTGGAGTACGTGAGAGAGTTTCGCAAGATAGCAGGTCGGATAGAGGGGTGGCCAGAGCAGTCCCTAATCCATCTCTTCATTGAGGGATTAGATGATCACCTCTCTCAGGCCTGCGTTATTCTAGCAGTACCTGACCGACTGCACGAGTGGTACCAGACAACGGTGAAGCTAGACGTTCAGCTCGCCCGCTATAAAAAGCCTTCCCCACCTGAATCTGAGCAGCAACCAGAGCAATCCGAACAACAATCACCCCCACAACACCCTCCGACTACCGCAATGACTGAAAGACCCGGGCCACCTGCAAGCGTGTCAATAAAGTGTTTCCGGTGCAGAAGGAAGGGACATCGAGCAGCAAACTGTCCAATCCCCTACCCCCAACAGCACAGCAGTCCGGAACCAGCAGCGAGAAGGAGACCTGCCCAGCGGCTAATGAGAGAAAAATCCAACCGGGCCACGCAAGCACCTGTTACCCAGATTACACCTCCCACACAAAAGGACGCCGGGACTCCAGGTGGACCCGCCCCTGCTCTACCCTCCTTGGACCACGACGACGAAGGAGAGAACGACCCGATGGTGAGTCGACAAATCCCATCTTTTTCACTTCCCGCCAAGCTTATAATCCCTAAGTCGGGGGCACAAATAGACTTAAACATGCTAATCGATTCTGGATGCACCCGATGCATTATTAGCCTACCCTTTGCCATGAAAATGGGCATTCGGGCAAAACAACTCTCCAAACCTATGAGGTTCGAGCAAGCTGATGGCTCCCTGATGGGAGGGACTTTAGTCACACAATTAACTGAGCCCTTACGCCTAGAAATAGGGGCACACTGGGAATTTATTCGGTTCCTGGTGGCCCCAAAAATGACCGAGACTGTGATTCTAGGCTTAGCCTGGTTGGACAAATGGAAGCCATTTATCTGGTGGGAGAAAGGAATGAGAACTGTGAGACTACCTATAGGCCCTGAGCCTCCCACTGATCCAACTGACGTTGCGGGACATTTTAGGCCACCCAATGAACAAGCGCACTTGGCTGCCTCACCGTCACCAGACGAATCACTCATCCCCAATGAATACCGGGACCTAGCAGAGGTATTTAGTGAAAATGAATGCGATGTCCTACCCCCTCACAGGCCCAATGACTGTTCTATCGAACTGATACCAGGAGCCAAACTTCCACGCCCAAGAATGTACACCATGTCCCCCCTCGAAATGGAAGAGATGCAGCAATACGTGAATAAAAACTTAACAAGGGGGTTCATTGAATGGGCCAAATCTACTGTGGGAGCCCCCGTGTTATTTAAAGAAAAAAAAGATGGGTCTCTTCGTCTCTGCGTAGACTATAAGGGCCTCAACGCTGTGAGTGTGGAAAACAACTACCCCCTCCCCCTCCTAAAGGACTTATTAACTCATCTGGCTAAGGGGAGTGTCTTCACTAAATTAGACCTGAGAGAGGCGTATTACCGACTGAGAATAAAAGAAGGAGATGAGTGGAAAACTGCCTTCAACTGCCCCATGGGGAGCTATCAATTCAAAGTCATGCCATTTGGACTACAGGGGGCCCCAGCCGTATTCATGCAGTTGATTAATGAGGTCCTACATGATCACTTGTACAAAGGGGTTCTGGTATACCTTGATGATATTCTGATATACAGCACGAATATGACTGATCACATAAAGCTGGTGAGAGAAGTGTTAAAGAAACTATTGAATGCCAAACTTTATGCCAAATTGTCAAAATGTGAATTTCACCAGACCGATTAGATTACCTCGGCTACAGAATCTCCAACGAAGGCATTGAGATGGATCCAGCCAAGGTGAAAACTATAATCGAATGGCAGCCCCCAAAAACCCGCAAACAGCTCCAGAGCTTTCTAGGTTTTGCCAACTTCTACCGTCAATTCATCCCCTCTTTTGCCAAAATTGCCCTACCCCTTACAGATTTACTCAAAACAGGGGAAAAAGGAGGGAAGCCCCGACCGGGCCCACCACTAGCATGGACTATGAGCTGTCAAACAGCTTTTGAGAATTTAAAAAGACTATTTGCTGCTGAGCGGTCCTAAAGCACCCCTGCCCAGGGGAACCCTTTGTAATACAAGCCGACGCCAGTGATGTGGCCGTTGGAGCTGTACTACTCCAAAAGAATAAAAATGGGGTCCTGCAACCCTGCGCCTACACCTCCAAAAAATTTACAGAAAGTGAACGGAGATGGGCAATATGGGAAAAGGAGGCCTTTGCAATTAGATGGGGATTGTTAAACTGGCGACACTACCTAGAGGGGAGCAAGGTGCCATTTGAAGTATGGACAGATCACAAAAACCTAGAGGCACTGAGAACTCCCCGCAAATTGTCCCCAAAGCAAGTACGGTGGGCACAGTACTTTAACCGCTTCAACTTTACACTAAAGTACATACCGGGGGGAAAAAACTTCCTAGCTGATGCGCTATCAAGATTGCCCCAATACAAAAGTGAACGTGAAGAAGTTAATGAGGCGATTATCTCCAATCCACAACCTGTTGCACAAATCACGCCTCGCAGGGTCCCTAATCCGGATGACCCTGGAGCAAAGAAAATAAAATGAGAGCTCCTCACCGATCAATGGTTCAAAGATAATCAAACCTCCTTGATGTGCCGGGATGGTTTGGCTTACAAAGGGGGGAAACTGTATTTGCCCGAATCCCTCCGTCTCAATGCTCTCAAACACAGCCATGATGTAAAGCAGGCTGGACACTTTGGATATCTAAAAACACTACATCTCACCCGCCGGCAATTTTGGTTGCCGGGACTGAAACGAGATGTGGGAAAACTATGTGAAGAGTTGTACCGTATGTGCTACAATGAAAAGAATACCGGGGAAAACCCCTGGATTACTGCAGCCGGTGGCAGACCCTTCCCAACCCTGGGAAGAAATAGCTATGGACTTTATCGTAGACCTACCTGAGAGTAGAGGAAATACTGTCATCTGGACTGTAATAGACCTGTTTTTGAAGCAGGCTCATTTCATCACCTGCAAAGGACTCCCATCCGCTCAACGACTGACTAAATTGTTCCTGAAACATCTACCGACTGCACGGCGCCCCTAAGCGAATAATCTCAGACAGGGGGGTGCAGTTCACAGCAAAGTTTTGGAGGAGTTTTCTTAAATTAATTGGATCATCTCAAGGCTTGTCATCTGCTTTTCATCCGGCCACCAACGGAGCTGCAGAAGCCGCTAACAAAATGGTGGAGCAATATCTCAGATGCTACGTGTCCTATCAACAGACGAACTGGACTGACCTCCTTCCTTTTGCAGAGGTGGCGTACAACAATTCTGTGCACAGCAGCACCGGCTACACACCTTTCAGAGTAGCCACAGGCAAAGAGTTCGGTCCAATTCCTGAATATCCCCAAGTGCCAACCGCTTCCCAGACACTTGACCAATGGGTGAGGGGATGGGAGGAAGTTTGGAGAAACACAAAAGCTGCTTTAAAAAAGACTTTTGAAACCTATAAAAAGCAAGCTGACAAAAAGAGGGCTCCCCAAAGAACGTTCCAGGTTGCGGAAAAGGTTATCTGTCAACCAAATATTTATGCCTCAAATTACCCAGCAAGAAATTAGGACCGAAATTCCTAGGGCCTTTTCCTATCATAAAGATCATCAATCCGGTCACCGTAAAACTGAAACTCCCTAGACTTTTGGGTAAAATTCACCCTGTCTTCCACAGTAGCTTGTTAAAACCTTATCGGGGGATACCCGTTGTCTGAAGCCACTTGGGTGAAATCCATTGAGGTGAAAGCTGACAGGCTCGTCAAAAGGTTTCATACAAAACACCCCAACAAACCGAAAACTAGTCATTAATATATGCTTTTGTTTACATTACAGGATCTGTCCTTTTTGTAAGGGGGGCCGGATGTCAATGCTGTTAATATAGGATATTATTGCTTTGACAAGATATGCAGCACTGTCTGGTATTTTTAGAGTTAACTCAGATGACATAGAAAAGGAGGAGATTTATGAAGAAAGCGCGGGGAAAGGAACGGAAGTGAATCTTTGGCCTCCAGCCTAATTGGAAGAGGTGACTCATGACTGTAAAGTAAGGGAGGAGTTTAGCAAGATAAGACAGACGCAAGCCAGGGAAATTCAGATTCTGGGATCCGCTTTGTACGTACCGAAGCTATGTCGCAAAATAAAGACTCTTAAAGGTAAACAATGCCTCAGGATTCTTTGAAAAGCATCTTCCTTCGGAACCATAACATAAAAGGAGAAGGAGAGGAGAGATGATCCAGCTGAACGAGTGTGTTTGTGCGCACGCATGTCCAGGCAAAAAGGAGATCCGGAGGAAATAGGGCCGGCAGGGATAGGCAACGAAGGGCCAGAACAACAGGCGGACGAATGGGACAAAAAGGGGGAGAGCGGCAATGGAGAATCACCGATGGTGCCGGATCCGGACGTGCGGCCCAGAACGATCACGGGGGGGGGGGCGTCAACGTCAATGGCAGTGACGTTAGGAAGGATAGGCTTGATAAGAATGAGAGGGAGTGAATCCAGGAGTGAGTCAGCAGGCAGCCCGGCTGACCAAAGGCAGACGAGGTGGAGGAATAGGACACGGCTGTGCGGGTGCACATCCTTGCGCAAAGGGAAACTAGAAGAAATGGGGCCAGTAGGGACAGATGGTGAAAAGCTAGACAAACGGGTGGACCCATACCAACAGGAGGGGGGCGGGAATGAGAAGGCATTGACGATGCCGGACCTAGCCGTACGACCCAAAATGCGTATGGGGGTAGGGGTGGAGAGCGCATCAAGGGCAATGACACCAGGAAGGATAAGATCGGTAAGGAGAGGAGAGAGTGGAACTGAGGGCGAGGCAGCAGGTGGCTCAGCTGAGCGTAGGCAGACCAGGCAGAAGGACAGGATGCAGCTGTCCTCCCCTCTTTTGTCAGCCGAGCCAAGGGAATATACATAGAAAGTTTTTTCCGGACAAACCGGCATTAAACAGGCTCAAGTCGCTACTGCGATACATTACAAATTCAAATTTCGGCTGACAAAAGAGGGGAGGAGAGCTGGTGGCCTGGAGGTTAATACAACTGCCTAGCATGCAGGCTGCCCAGGTTCGAATCCCATAGAGGGTGTAGCTTGCTGATGAGGGCAGAATGAGTCCGAAATAGCTATTCAAGTCTCCCATTTAATTCTTTAACTCTTTGTCAACAAAAAAGAAATTTGAATTTGTAATGTATCGCACTAGCGACTTGAGCCTGTTTAATGCCCCTAGTTTGGGGGGCTGCAAGGCAAAAGTGATTATAAAGTATAACTGCAGTATAGCAGTTAAAATACCAAGGTGCATCAACCAGACCGGTTTGTGTGTATATATATATATGGTAAGGATGAGAGGGAGTGAATCCGGGAGTGAGTCAGCAGGCAGCCCGGCTGACCAAAGGCAGACGAGGTGGAAGAATAGGACTCGGCTGTGCGGGTGCACACCCTTGCACAAAGGGAAACTAGAAGAAATAGGGCCAGCAGGGACAGATGGTGGAAAGTTAGACAAACAGGTGGACCAATACCAACAGGAGAGGGGTGGGAATGAGAAGGCACCGAGGATGCCGGACCTAGCCGTACAACGCAAAACGCGTATGGGGGTAGGGGTGGAAGGTGCATCAAGGGCAATGACACCAGGAAGGATAAGATCGGTAAGGAGGGGAGAGAGTGGAACTGAGGGCGAGGCAGCAGGTGGCTCAGCTGAGCGTAGGCAGATGAGGCAGAAGGACAGGATGCGGCTGTGCGTGCGCACACCCAGGCATGTAGAAAGATTGGAAGAAATAGGACCCAGGGGGATAGATAATGGAAGGCAAGTACAGCGGATGGTTCAAAGGGATAAGAAGGAGGGGGGGAAGGGGAGGCAGTTGGCAAACGCACCAACGGTAACAACATTAGGAAGGACAGGATCTGCAAGGATGAGAGGCGGTGAATTCAGGAGTGAGCCGGCAGACAGCCCAGCTGATCGTAGGCAGACGAGGCGGAGGGACGGGATACGGCTGTGCACACGCACATCCAAGCGTGGAAGGAAATTGGAGGAAATAGGACTAATAGGGATAGACAGTGGAAGACAGGAACAACGGGCAGACAAACGGGATGGAAAGGAGGGGAGCAGCAATGGAAAGGCATCTAAGACACCGGATCTGGATGTAAGGCCCAGAACGAGTACGGGGGAGCGGCTGGAAAGCATGCCAACGGCAGCAGCGCCAGGAAGGAGGGGATTGACAAGGATGGGAGGGAGGGAGGTTGGAGAACTGGAGTGCAAAAAAGAGGAGGCAGGACAATTAAGGCAATTACGGTCAGCCAGGACGGATGGCCCTATCACATGGTCGATGAGTAAGCAATTAGGCTAGCAAGGTTTATAAAAGTAATCTCCACCCCAAAACTTCACTCTGAGGATGCTGGCAGGGGACCAGCGAAAGCTAAGTTGTTTTAATATTGTAAATAGTTGTTTTTATTGTTTTAAACTTTTTAACAATAAACAGCTGGTTTATATTTCTCCCGGAGATCGAGGACTGTGTCATTGAATATATATATTTATTTAAAAAATTTTTTAAAAATGAATGTATTTAAATGTATTTAAATAAATGTATTTAAAAAAAATGAATAATTAATTATCATAAACAATATGTTAATTAATCGCTCAATAGTCTTCTTCTTACTAGTATATATTCAATGTTACATATCACATTCCTTTCTCTCTAACTCGTTTTTTTAGCCATTGATAAAAATTATCCCATGTTCTAAAATACACTGAATCTTCTTTCTCTTTTATCTTTAAAGTCAGTCTATCCATTTCTGCACACTCTAAAATTTTCTTAATTAGTTCTTCAGTTGGTAAATTTTCATTTTTCCAATATTGGGCAAATATAATTCTTGCTGCAGTTAGTACATGTAAAACTAAATATATACAGTCTTTCTCATAATTTGCTCCTATTATTCCTAACAAAAACAATTCTGGCTTAAAATCTATTTGTTTTTTAGTCATTTTCTCCAGCCATAAGTGTGTTTTTGACCAAAATCTTTTAGCTCTAGGGCAGGGGTAGGCAACCTTGGCTCTTTTATGACTCGTGGACTTCAACTCCCAGAATTCCTGAGCCAGCTGGAAGTTGAAGTCCACGAGTCATAAAAGAGCCAAGGTTGCCTACCCCTGCTCTAGGGCATGTCCACCAGATATGGTAATAGGTACCTGGCTTTTGTTTGCATTTCCAACACTCGTTTGAAGTATTTTTAAACATTTTCGCTAATCTCACTGGTGTTAAATGCCATCTGTAAAACATTTTATATAAGTTTTCTTTATATGCCATTGCTTTTGTTAATTTAGCATTTCTTTCCCATAACCTTTGCCAGTTTTCTAATTCTATATTATGTCCAAAGTTCTTTGCCCATGTTATCATTGTTTCTTTTACTTGTTCCTCTTCCATCTTTAAGCTTAACAAATATTTATAGAGTTTCTTAATCAGTTTTTTGTCTGTTTTTAGCAGTATCTGGTCGATTTCTGTCCTTTATAGAATCCCATTGTTTTAGCATCTTTTTCATATCTCGTTTGGATTTGCAAATATGGCCACCATGATAGATCAATACCTTGTTCTTGTAAATATTGTCTGTCTTTCAATTTCCCTTCATTGTCCAAAATATCTTTATAGGTCACAACTTTGTCATAATTAATTAAATTTGGGTAAGCAAATGCTTCCATTGTTGAAAGCCATCCAGGTATCTTGATGTAAATTTTCGCTTTTATTTTTTCCCATTCTAAAAGAAGTGCATTTCTTATAAAGTGGTTTTGAAAGTATCTATGAATTTTATTCTTCCCATACCACAGAAAGGCATGCCAACCAAGTTGTAAGTCATGCCCCTCTAGTTATAATAGTCTTTTGTCTCTAAGCATTATCCATTCTTTAAGCCATGTTAAAATAGTTGCTTGGTAGTATAACATCCAGTCCGGCAGTCCAAATCCTCCACTTTCTTTCGCTTCTTGTAACATTTTCAGTCTGATTCTAGCTTTTTTTCCTTGCCAGATAAATTTCAATATTGTTGTATTTAGTTTATCAAAAAAGGCTTTCCCAGTCTTACAGGTATCGTTTGGAATAGAAAAGGTATTTTCGGTAAGATATTCTCCCCAGCATTGAAAGTTGTAAATTTTTCCACTTTTCCAAATCCAATTTTATTTGTTTTAGCAATCTTACATAATTGTCTTCTTTTATTGTTGCACATCTTGCTGTTAAATAAATTCCCAAATATTTAACTTTTTTAACTATTTGAAGATTTGTTTTTTTTTGCTAGTTGGTTTTTTGTTTTTCTGTTAGATTTTTAGTTAGCACTTTAGTCTTTTCTCTGTTTATTTTCAACCCTGCCACTTCTCCAAATTCTTCTATTTTCTCCATAAGTTTAGTGCTTGTTTCAAGCGGTTCTTCCAATATAAAAACCAAGTCATCTGCAAATGCTTGTAGTTTATATTTTTCATCTTTTATCTCCAGTCCTTTAATTTCTATATCTTGTCTGATGTTTCTATTCAATACTTCCAGTGTTAGTACAAATAATAATGGAGACAGTGGGCATCCCTGTCTTGTGCCTTTTTTGATGTCAAAGTTTTCTGTAAAGTCTCCATTTACAATTATTTTGGCTGTTTGTTTATAATAAATTGTTTTAATTACATTTATAAAGTTTTCTCCAAAAACCATTTCCTCTAGTTGCTGAAACATAAATTGCCAGTTTACGTTGTTGAACGCTTTCTGTGCATCAAGAAATATTTAAGCCATCTGTTTCCCTGGATGAATTTCATAGTACCCTAAAACATCTAGAATCATTCTTAAATTAATTTGTATCTGTCTTTTAGGTAGAAAGCCATTTTGGTCTGTATGTATAAATTCAGTCAGAAATTTCTTTAGTCTTTCTGCTATTATTGAGGTGAAAAATTTATAATCTACATTTAATAACGATATTGGTCTATAATTTTTTATTTGTGTTAAATCAGAGTCTTCTTTAGGTATTAGAGTAATATTGGCTTCAGTCCATGTATTTGGTATTTTAGCCTCCAAAAGTATTTCATTCCACAGTTCCTTCAATATTGGGCTTAGTATATCTTGTAATGATTTATAAAGCTCTGCAGGAAATCCATCTGGACCTAGAGTCTTATCAATTTTTTTGCCTTTTTATAGCCTCTGTAATCTCCATCACTGATATTTTTCCATTTGATATATTTTGAATATTCTCTGAAATTTTTGGTAAGTCTGCTTTTTTTAAATACTGCTGTATTTTTTCTTTTGAAATTCTCTCTGCGTTGTAAAGTATCTCGTAATAGTCTTTGATAATTTTTTTAATTGTATCTTTTTGAAACTGTAATTCACCATATGAGTCTTGCAACTTGTTTATCAGTTTTTCTTCTTTTTCTTTTTTCAGTCTATATGCTATCTCCCTGGTTTGTTGGCATTTTCAAAAAAGTACTGTTTAGCCCTTTTAATCTGTTGAGCCATTATTGTGGACAAACGTTTTATGAGGTGTTTCCCCCCCTTTTTTCCCATTATAGGATCATCATTTAATTACCAGCAAAATACAAATACTATAAAACTTAAAACAAGGATCATTAAAATAAAATTGAAATCAAATTATTAAACTATATACATTTTAATTCCATGTACTGTAAATCTGTATTAACCTGTGAGGAACCTTCTCAGATCTTTCATCACTTCAGAACTATCTGAGTGATCAAAAATCAATATAAGGACTTACACTCTATTGGAAAATCTTTTGAGAAACTATTCCATGAATACTCTGGAATATTTTATTGAAACAGATTTATTTATCAATCAAATTTGTATAGCCACCTATATCACCAAAAGCAACTCTGGGCATTGCACAATTAGATAAAAAATGCAAATATAAAAATGACATATATAAAAAATGTAAAAACCTATATTAAGAAACAAAGAGTGTAAAAAACAAATATACAAAACCCTAGGCAAAGAGAGGATAATGGCCACCTCAACAATGGAGCCATCTAAGCATATCTCTGGTTTCCTGGGACCCCACAAGCCTGATGACATAGATAGATGTCAACATAGATAGATGGAAGACAGATATAACTTTCCTAGATCTAAAGGAAGCAATTCCTTCTCAGAAGATTTTAGAAACTCTCCAAATAGCTGGAAAATGCAGGAAATATCAGGAGTTCCAGGCTGAATGATCCTAGTTCATTAGAATCATTTTTCTGGGAACCATTACAAAAAGGGTATGGGAAAGTCTTAAAAATGGAGTTGGCTATTAAGAAAAATCTACCACTCAGATAGAATAGAATAGAGCTGGAAGGGACATTGGAGGTCTTCTAGTCCAGCCCCCTGCTCAAGCAGGAGAACCTATACCATCTCAGACAAGTGACTGTCCAGTCTCTTCTTAAAAACCTCCAGTGATGGAGCACCCACGATTTCTGGAGGCAAGCTGTTCCACTGGTTAATTGTCTTCACTGTTAGGAACTATCTCCTTAATTCCAGGTTGCTTCTCACTTTGATCAGTTTCCAACCATTGTTTCTTGTCCTGCCCTCTGGTGCTTTGGTGAATAACGTGACCCCCTCTTCTTTGTGGCAGCCTCTCAAATACTGGAATACTGCTATCATGTCACCCCTATTTCTTCTTTTCTTTAGACTTGCCAAACCCAAGTCCTGCAGCCGTTCTTCATATGTTTTAGTCTCCAGGCCTTGGATCATCTTAGTTGCTCTTCTCTGAACTTTTCCCAAGGTCTCAACATCTTTTTTGTAGTATGGTGACCAAAATTGGTTGCAGTATTCCAGGTGTGGTCTCACTAGGGTTTTATAAAGCGGTACTAATACTTCGTGTGATCTTGATTCTATGCCTCTGTTTATACAACCCAGGATTGTATTAGCTTTTTTGGCTGCTGCTGCACATTGCTGGCTCATAGTCAAGTGATCATCCACTAGGACTCCAAGGTCCCTCTCACAGTTACTGTTTTTGAGCCAGGTCTCATCTAATCTGTACTTATATCTTTGATTTTTCCTGCCTAAATGTAAACATTCTTACATTTATCAATAATTTTTAGCTTATACATATCCTGGTTATTTTAACATTCAGTCTTTATAGACAATCAATGTCCTAATTAGTTTTTCCCAATTTTTAGTTTCCCATTAATATTTAAATTTAACATTTAATATTTATAATTTCCAAGTTTTAAGTAACCAAAGTTCCCTTTATCACAATTCATCACAAAGTCTAATATTTAGGATACACGTCTTATCTATTTGAATATATTCTATTTCTCACCATCTTACATCATCTAATTAATAATACAGTATAACATTCTTATTTTCTATTAATTTCCAAATGTCTTAAATTTAGTAACCAAAATTTCTCGTTTCAACATCAAATACTTCCTCTCTTTTTCTCTTAATGTCTACTATCTCATATTTAAGCTAGTACAGTTCTTATTAAATCAGCTAAGTCAAAACATGTTTATTACATTTATCAAAAGATTTTTAGCTTATATATATCTTAATTACTTTTACATTCAACCTTTATAAACAAATCAATATTCAAATTTAACTTTTAATATTTATACTTCAAAGTTTTAAATGACCAAAGTTTTCTTTATCTCAGTTCATAACAAAATCTAGTATTCAAAGTACACATCTTGTCTATTTGAGTATATTCTATTTTAATCCTCACTAATAAGTCAAAACCCCAATTTTCTTCAGCCTTATTCTAGCTTTCTTTCTTTGCCAACTCACCTTCCATATCCGTGCTTTTAAGTCATCAAATAGATCTCCCTCTATTTATTATATATATTGTTTTAGATAAAAGAGGCCATCCAGTTGCCATTTTTTTGGAAGGGCTAACAAATCGTCTCTATTTTTCAAACTCGATGTAGTTGTCCTGAAATGTTTATCTTCCCATCGGTCTGTTCTTCTTCTTGATCCTCAGGTTTCTTCTGGTTTATATAGAAAGTCTTTTCCATTTTCAGTGTTGTCAGTCCCTTTTCTGGGTTTTCCGTTAACTGTGTTTGTTGATCAGTTGAATCTTCTATCATAGTATTTGATTGTTCCACTTCTTCTATTATATTCAGTGTAGTTGATTCTTTAGTTGTAATCAAAGTTTGGGTTCGTATATCTAGGCTGACATCTTGTTATTTTCTGTAGCTTCTTAATTCATCAGAAGCTTTAAGAATAGTTTCATAAATTGCTTTCAACATAAAGAGAATCTGTTCCTGATCTTCATCCATGTTCTCTTAGTGGTGTGTTAAATTAAAAGCTTTACAATCAGAGAATGAAAATAATTTTGTCACTGAGTATAGAACACAGCTGGGCTTCTCACAGCTGATATCTGCCAAGTGTCAAAGATCCTCACCTCACCCCCAGAAAAGAAGACAACGAGACGTCTGGTTCACAGGTGGGTTGAAATTTACTGGAATCTCTGGCATGCAGTTCAAAGGCTTTCTGCTTTCAAAGTCCGCGCTGGGAGCAACCACCTCCCAGCGCTTTACATATCCACGTGCTAATTAACCCCGCCCTGCCCCCCACCCGCCAAACCAGCATCCGGTCGCATCGGGCAAAAGGACAACCACCACCCCCAGAGGCCCCTTCGCCACGCGCCTCCGCGTCAACAGCCGTCGCGTTCCGCTGCTCAGCAGCTCCGACCCCACCGAGCCGGCCGCCCACCCAGCAACCGTCAGGTCCGTTCACATGCGTACCCGGCTCGCCAGCCGGCCGGCGGCCCAGGGACACCACCGCGGTCTCCCAGCTGGTAGTCGGCGGCCCGGAGACACTGCTGCATTGCTCCGGCTGGTCGGCAGCTTCCGCAGATGCCCGGGGACGCGGCAGGGCCCGGCAGCAGCTTGTCAGCTCCCAGCTGCTTGTCGGTGCCCCGGAGACGCCGCCGCGCTACCCCGGCTGTTTGGCGGCTTCGTGGCTGCTGGCGACCGCCGTCCTCCTCCGCCCTGCGTGCCGTCCTTTCCCCCCCCACCTGTCCATGTCGAGCCTGGAGGGCTTGACACCAAGGTTGCAAAAGTCTTATCTATAGTCTGGGCTTCAAGCCAAGTCTCTTTTAGACAATAACAAGTTGTAATATCAGGTTTAGCCACAAGATGTCGCCCATACCATTTAAGATTTTTTTTTTAAGTCCAAAATTTTTATAATCCTTTTTCCAATTTTACTTCTTTTTTGTAAGTAAAAACCCAAATCTTCAATAAGAATAAGAAATTTTTTAGTCCTCAAATTTTAGAAAGATAGAAATCCAGTTAGAATCAGGTTATTCTTTCAGTGTTTTAAATTCCCCTGGATAGTCAGTCGCCACTGTTTTTAGATAGAATTTCCCTTCCCTCTCTCCACAGGGGGAAAAATACTTTGGGCAGCTTGTACAGGTGGAAAAAATAGTTAGGATTAAAGAGAGGTTCAGATCTCACCCAGACTCATCCGCGCTGCTTTATAGGTGCCTGGTGGTAAGTTTTGACTTTGGCTGTCTGCAGCCAAGTGATGGGCCATATTTCTATGGCCGGACTTTCGTCTGCCTGTTTGGAGGGCTGCCCCAGATTGAGCGGAAGGGCTACCGCCATCCCGCCATCAAGCAGGGGTCCCCTCCTTGCTTGTCGCCCCTACAGGGTGACTTTTGACCCTTTCCAGGGTCCCCCAGCGGTGCGAAATCGGACATGGAAGATGGAGCTCGCCTTCCAGCGGCTGCGGCGGCCGCGGCAGCAAACCGGAAGTCAAAATCCATTGCTATCTCCTCCAAAGGTTGAGAGGGATTGGCAACTTGTTGCAATAACCCTGGTGGTTTTCCAGGATGCCTCTTTATGGTAGCACAAGTGGCACAACTTTTAACATAACTCTCAATGTCCTTTTTCATTTTTGGCCACCAGAATTGCCTCCGCACCAGATGCAATGTTTTTAAAAATCCAAAGTGACCCGCTTGCTTAGCGTCATGACTCCGTTGCAATACCTGCAGTCTGAGGTCACCTGGGAGGTATAACTTAGCACCCTTCCAAGCTAATCCGCCCCTTAAGGTTAATATAGATTTGTTATCTTTAAACCAGGCATCAGTCTCTAATTTCTCCTTCAATTCCTTTAGCGAGCAATCATCAGCGCCAGCAGGGAGTCTCTGTGTGTGTGATCTGGTTGTTATTTGAGAAGCGGATTGCAGCGGAGGAATAATGGAGTTAATTACTTCCTCTCGGTTGCTCTTGAAATGAGGCATTCTAGACAAGGCATCAGCCAAAAAGTTCTTACCCCCAGGAAAATATTTTAAAGTGAAATTAAATCAGTTGAAGTACTGAGCCCACAGAACGTGCTTTGGGGACAACTTACGGGGGGTCTTGAGAGCCTCCAAATTTTTGTGATCAGTCCATACCTCAAAAGGTATTTCCCCCCTTCCAAAAAATGACGCCATGTCAGCAATGCCCAATGAACTGCAAAAGCCTCTTTCTCCCAAACTGCCCACCTACTCTCAGTGTCAGTTAATTTCCGGGAAGTGTAAGCACAAGGTTGTAACTCCCCTCTGTAAATTTTTTGTAAGAGAACAGCACCAACGGCCACGTCACTTGCATCAGCTTGAATGATGAATTGTTGTCCAGGGTCAGGGTGCTTAAGAACTGGTTCAGCTGCGAAGAGTCTCTTTAGTTTATCGAATGCTGCCTGGCATTCTAATGACCATTGCAATGGCTGACAAGGTCGGGGTTCCCCCCACCTTTCCTGTTTTGAGTAAATCGGTGATTGGCATAGCTATCTTTGCGAAAGAGGAAATAAATTGACGATAAAAGTTAGCAAACCCCAGAAAAGTTTGAAGCTGCTTGCGGGTGCATGGGGGCTGCCATTCTAGTACTGCTTTTACTTTGGCAGGGTCCATTTCTACCCCCTCATTTGAAATCCGATACCCCATATAGTCAAGGCGTGTCTGGTGAAATTCACACTTTGACAGTTTTCCATATAGTTTGGCTTTTAACATTCTCTTTAACACCTCATGGACCAATTTGATGTGTTCATCCCTGGTTTCAGTGTAAATAAGGATGTCATCAAGATAAACCAAAACCCCCTCATATAAATGATCATGGAGCACTTAATTTATTAATTGCATAAACACAGCGGGGGGGCCCTGCAGTCCAAAAGGCATCACTTTAAATTGGAAGCTTTCCAACGGGCAATTAAAAGCTGTTTTCCACTCGTCCCCCTCCCTAATCCGGATCCAGTAATAAGCCTCTCTTAAATCCAGCTTGGTAAAGATTTTTCCTTTAGCCAGGTGGGCTAACATGTCCTTCATCAGGGGGAGGGGGTATGTATTTTCCATGCTGACAGCGTTCAAACATTTAAAATCCACACACAATCTAAGAGACCCATCTTTCTTTTCCTTGAAAAGCGTGGGAGTAGCCACAGGTGATTTGGCAGGCTGAATGAAACCCCAAGCCCCCGAGTTTTTATCGATGTACTCTCTCAGTTCTTTCATCTCTCTGAGTGTTATAGAGTACATTTTTGGTTTTGGGAGCTTGGCACCGGGCAGAATTTCAATAGCACAGTCTGTGGCCCGGTGTGGGGGGAGGATGTTATATTCCTTCTCACTAAATGCTTCCGCCACATCACGGTATTCTGTGGGGACCAGTTGAATCCCCAGCAGTTTTTCAGCTGCAGTCTTTAGGGTCTCGCGGGGCTCCCCTCGAATCTTGCTGATGGCCAGTGTCTTTGTTTTGTCGTCAGTGGCAGGTCGGAGGGGTCTTGTCCCCAGTCTTAACTTCCGCATTCCCTCCTCCTACCAGATGTTAGGATGCCATTTATCGAGCCATGCTAGCCCCAAAATTACTGCTTTGGTCATTTTTGGAACCACCATAAAACGGATGATTTCCCAATGCCGACCCATTTCCAAATGCACAGGTTTGGTTAGGTGCGTGGTCGGGGCACCTCTGATGAGGGACCCATTGGCCTGCTCAAACCTCATGGGCAGGGGCAATAGCTTGGCTTGGATACCCATTTTGAGTACAGTGGGTAAGTTAATTAAGCACCAGGTGCACCCCGAGTCTATTAGGACATTCAAATTCATGTGAGCCCCTGTTTTGGGCACTACCAGCCTGGCGGGAATGGCAAAAGAGGGAATGGGCTGACTCACCATGGGGTCCTCCTCGCCTTCCTCGTCACTGTCGTACAGTGCTGGCATCTCCTGTGGCTCGGATTTGGGTTTGGCTTTGAGCTCGGCAGGAGGGGAGGCTTCAACACCCGGGTCTTGATGTGCCCAGTTGGTTTTCTCTCTTCCCCCTCTGGGAGCTCTTCGTTGTTTTGCGGCAGCGACTGGCACGCTCCTGGGTTGAGGGTGAGGAGCTGGGTAATCCACAGCACAGTGACCCATCTGACCACACCGGTAGCACTTGATAGGAGCCCTGGCTGGTGCTTGGGAGACATTGGTGGCTGCAGAGGCTTGGGGATGTCGGCCATAGAGGTGTTTTTCTTGGATGCGCGTTTTTCAAACATGCGGATGTTTGAAGTAGTTGATCAATGACCACTCAGGCCACTGCCCCAGCTGGTTAGCAACTCTCCTGAACTCACGGACGTACTCCTTTGCGGGGCGACCTCTTTGCTTCAGGTGGTGGATTTCTTTCTTGGCCAGTAGGATTCGGGATTCGTCTTCAAACTGACCCCTCAGTTGTTCCATGAATAGATTAATTTTGTGCAATTCAGGAGCTCCTTCATCATGGAGGTTGATCACCCAGTTGGCCGCTTCTCCCTCTAAATTTGCCGCCACAGCATTCACCACCATAGCCCCATCCAGGTAGGCATAAGCGTAGTGATCTAAATGAGCCCACACCTGGTTTAAGAAGGTCAGCTTCTCGGGAGGTGGGCTTGATGGGAGGTGGTTTGAACCTCGGCAGAGCCGCCTGCACCTGCTGCTGGGCTTGGGTGTCTTGCTGGGCTTGGGCACCTTGCTGGTCCTGGGGACATGGCTGAACCACTCTCCGGACTTCTCTTGGCTGAGCTCCAGGACTGGCATCCCGAGGTCGTGGCAACAGACTTGGCTGGGATACAGGGCTTGGTATTGTAGCTGGTTGGGGGATGGGCGAAGCAGCACGGGCTCCGGCAGTTGGGCTGGAGCTCCAGCGAGGGGGGGGAAGAGATGGGTAGTTCTTGGAATTTCTCCCCACGGCACCCACCTCTTGGGCAACAGGAATTGTATCCTTTACCTCTAGCCTGCCGAACTTCTCCTTCAGCTGTTCGAATGAGGGGCTGTGGACTGCGGACTGAAATCTCCACTCTCCGGAGTCATCCCATCCCATCGACCCCTTTCCTTTCTTGCCATCTGCAGATGAAGAACCCTGGGATGGCAGCAATAAGAGCTCCTCTCCAGCGGTTACAGGAGTTCTCCTGCGCTGAGGGGCAGACTCGGCTTGGAAGAGGTCCGCTAGGGCTGTAGCTCCTTTCTGTGGTGCCAGCTTCCCAGGTTGGATCAACCTGGCTTTCAGCCGAGCCCCTGCCAGTTGCTCCTCCTCGGTGGCTGGAGCGCCAGCCTGCGCTCCAACAGCCTGAGTCCTGTTGCGGCTAGCAGTGGTTTCAATTTTCTCCTCCATCTCGAGTCTTCGCCAAGTCTTTACTGCTCTTCAAAAGTGAGTGGGTAGGCGGTCGGGGCCCAGCACCCCGGGAAAATGAAGTTTGAGGAGACTTGGTTTAATGTCATGGTTCCGACAGACAGAGACGAATAAAGCAGAACTCCGAGGCTTGCAAATTCCTCAAAGAACATGTTTATTAGTTACAAAGTATCGGCACGTCAAAAGTGAAACCAAGTCTGGAGACACACGTAACAATTCCCCAATACAAAGTTAAGAAATCCCACCCCTAAGGCTATGCAAGCAATTACGTTCCCCAATACATCTTGGCGGGCTTTTTATGCAACATCCAGCCTGCAGTCTCAGGAGCAGCCGATGACCTTGGTTCCCATGGGATAAAAGTTTATTTTGACTAGCGAAGCACCTGGCAAACCCCCTCCCTCCAATCTATGTGTCAACTGAAAATGAATAGGGAAAATGGCTACAGCCATGCTCATTTTTTAAGTTGACACCAAACCGCTTTCACCAAGACAAATCAAATGGAGCCAATTATTCTCACATTTTGATTTTTACATTACATATGTTCCAGGCTCCAAGAACCTAATGCCAGATGCACTCTCTCACAAATCAGAATATTCCCTTGTTCAACAGAATCCAGCACCAACAACAATTCTACAACCTTCAAATGTCTAGCTTCAAGAACCACCACAAGCCACTGAGAGGTTGGAAGCTACCCAAGTGCACCAGAACTTGATCACCTGGATAAAGATGCAGCAATGACTAGATTGCTTCTCTAGAACGGGCCAGGATAGATGACCTCAAGGAAACCCCAGCAGGTACTGTAACCCCGTTCATGATGGAGGAAGGAGCCCTGAAACACAATGGCAGAATAGTGGTTCTCCCCCCCCCCATGCAGGAAGAGGTACTGAAGTTTTGCCACAACAATCGAACAGCAGGACACGGGGGTGTATCCCAAACTCTTCATGGAACCTTAAGAAACTTTTGGTGGTGGAGGATGGCAGCAGACATCAAGAATATGTGGCCTCTTGCCACACATGCGGGAGGGCCAAACCCCTCCATCAGAAACCTGCAGGGCTTTTGTAGCCACTACCAACCTCCCCCCCCCCCCCAATGGCATACAATCTCTGGATTTCATCGCTGATTTGCCCCCTGTCCAATGCTTCACTACCATTCTGGTGATGGTAGATCTTTTCACCAAGATGGCTTATTTCATATCCTGCAAGGGTGTGAAATGCCAAATGCAAAAGACACAGCCCAACTTTTTCTAGACCACTTCTTTCGCTACCACAGCATGATCTCAGCACTCATTTCAGACAAGGTGTACCGTTCCAATGTAGGTTTTGAAAAGCACTTTTCCAGCTACTGAATGTCAAGGTCAACCTCTCCTCAGCTCATCACCCTGCCATGAATGGAGAAGCTGAAAAGACAAACTGGCTCCTCCAACAGTATTTGAGGTGCTACTGCACCTACAACCAGGACAACTGGCCATCATTATTGCCCCTTGCAGGATTTTCGTACAACAATTCACTGCACTGATCGACTTCAATGATACCATTTCAAGCCATGTATGGCACACACCCTAAAGTGTTGCCAGACCACCCTGCACTGGACTCAACTGTCCCAGGGCAGTTGATTTCCTACAGAAGCAACTTGCTGCCCAAGACCTTTTGAAACAGCAGCTTGAGCAAGCAAAACAGGCTTACAAGAAGGCAGCAGATGCCCATCAGTGGGAGGGATGCACATAACAGTAGGAGACCAGGTTTGGCTCTTTACCAAGTTCTTAGAAAGTTCCAGACCTTCCAAGAAGTTACTCGCTAAATTTTTGGAACCATTCAAAGTTCTCTGACAAATCAGCCCTGTAGCCTTCCACCTCCAATTACCCCCATCAATGAAGGTGCATTCAGTATTTCACCGAGTATTACTCTCCAAAGATGCTTCCCCAAGCACAATACGATCCCAGCGCCCCCTCCACTGCCAGTCATAGTGGAGGGAGAACCAGAATATGAGGTGGAAGAAATCCTAGACTCTAGGAAAAGAGGCAAAGGCATCCAGTATTTGATTCATTGGAAAGGCTAGCCTGTTGCAGATTGCTCCTGGGAAAATGCATGGTATGTTCATGCCCCTGATTTTGTTTGTCAGTTTTACCAGCAATTCCCTCACAAGCCATGGCCAACCAAGCTCCCAGCCTCCCGCCCAGTTTCCCCTGAGTAACCTGTCAAGGAAGAGGTTAATCAGCCCCTCTGGAATGCTCTGGGAGGAGGCAGGGCACTTGTCTATGATGGGCCTTCCACATCTGGCCTTCAATTCCCAGGAAGGGGAGGTGAGGGAACCTTTAATGATGTTTTTGTGTTACAGCAACCACCACCTGTCTCGCCAGCTCCTTCAAATGAGGGGGAGGCAGATTCCTTTGAGACTGCTTCCCTTCCGCCCTTGCCAAGTTCCCATGAGGACTCAGACTTCAATGACACAATGCAGGAGGGGGAAAGCAGCACAGAAGAACCCATGGAAGAGGACGGGTGCCAGGGTGGAGGGGTGGGTGATTTAGGAGATGACCAGGCTGAGCCTGAGGGAGGGGTCAAACACATCATCAGTCTCAAGTTACTTCATGTCCACAAGAGATCTAAGTCCAGCCCAACTTGAATTCCATTGACTCTTATCTACTGCCTATTTGCTTTGACCATTAGTAGTTCAGATTCTTGTAGAGAGCGTATGCTTGCAATAGACCTTTATATTCATTTGAACTGCCTGGACTTCCTGATTTTCCCACACTTGACAATCCATTTTTATTAATTAATAGAATATTTCCTAACTAAGGAGAAAATCATGTGACCATGATGGGCTTATGACATCACTTTACATTTGGTTGTTAAGTGAAACATCATGTGACCAAAACTTATGGTTTTACTTCTGTGTTCTCCATGAACTCTGAAGTTGCAAGCCAGTTGGGAAGTACTATATGTGAATGATGATCATGACAGTCATAAATGGGAGTATTGGTTGCAAAGCTGTTTTTTACACAATTGTAACTATGAACAGTTGCTTAATGAGGCAGTAAGGGAGGACTACCTGTAATGTCTACTCCAGGCACCCAGCAGCTAAATACTCCTTTCTCACACAGTGAGATCCAATCAGGTCCAATCCTTTATTTGCTTACACCTAATAGACAGAATCTTGCCAAACTAAAGCTACAACCTTCTAACCTACTAGATATATCCTAAGAGATTCTAGGGTGAAGCTACACAGAACCACTTCCCCCTCCCCCATCCAGTTTGGGACTGCATAGTCTCTTAATCTAGGCCTCTTTCTGGGAAAGCTCTGTGTTGCCAAACTTCCACCCACTGCTTCTCCAAGTGCACATTCCATCAAACAATACTTAGAATGCTGCTCTAAGTGACACAGCTACTGCTGTCCATGCTGCTGGTAAAAGCTCTCAAGGGCATCTGTTCAAGGAACAGTGCTTCCTCTCTTACCCCAACTGTTTATTGAAGGAACCTACTGGTTCAGGCCAACCATCTATCTAATCCACAATGCAGTTTCCACAAATGACCACCCAGATGTTTGTGCAAAGTTCAGTATCAGGGCATAAAACCAGGAGCAATGTCCTGTTGCTGCTTCTCTGAGTGGAAGACCTACGTAGCTGCCGCTGTCTCTGTTTTCTGGACAGGTTATTGGCTCTCACTAAATGGGATCATGATTTCTCTGAGAAAACCAAACAGGAAGTGTGATTCTTTTGTGCTTTTTGAGGCAGATCAAATCTTTATTATGGTCAAAGACCAACATGAGGGTGAGGTACAAAAACATTTAAAACATAAAAATACATCAAAATTTTAAAACTTACATATTAAAAACTAAAAAAATAAAAACAAAGATTAAAAAAATCTAAAAAATGTCTAAAAGGAGGAGTAGAATCAATAGATGTGTGTAGGGAAGCATGGCAAACTAGATCTGTCACAATATAGAGCATTCTAGAATAACAAACTAGGTGCTTATTAAAACTTATTAAAATTCTTCTGATGAATTTTAAGTGTTACTCTGAAGAACCTGGTTGTAATGTATTGGCCACAACTGTTTTAAATCACTTGCTTAATGTCTGACCTACATTGCTGTATTGTTTAACAGTTGCTGTTACTGAAAGCCAGACTGGCTGTCTCCAAGCTGATAATGAGGTTTGGGGCGGGAAACTGTTACTTTAAATCTATTGGTTGCCACCTAGAGGCTAACTGTATAAATAGCTGTGCAGCAGCCTTTAGGGCTGCTTCTGTTCTGAGTTAATAAACTTGTTGTTGTTTCAACACTCTGCCTCATTCAATGCCTAAAGAACCGAAGATATAACAGTGGTGACGAAGGTGGGATGTGCTGCTTCATTGAGAGAGCTTGAAGTCACTAAGGGGTGAGGGCAGCACAGAGCCTGACAGGAACTATGTCCCCCCCCCTCGGTCTGCCAGCAAGCCATGCTGGAGACCACCACGCCCTAAGGATCCGCCTACACAGAAGCCAGCAGCGCAAGGCATTGAACGAAGAAACAAACCACCATGTCGAAGGTCAGGAAGCTCGAAGAATTCGATGTAACTCACCCGGAGAGATGGGCGTCCTACATCTCCCACATTGAAAATTACCTCCGCGCCAACCAGGTCACCGAAGATGGATTGAAGGTGGTGACACTCCTCTGCATGTGCGGCCCCGCCACCTTCGACATTGCAGAGAACCTGGTCACCCCGGCGCCGCTCGAGTCGGTCACCTACGTGGACTTGAAAAAAAAGCTCCTAGACCACTTCGAGCCCAAGTTATCCGTTATAGCGTGGAGGCACGCTTTTGAGCAGTGGGAGCAACAACCTGGCGAGTCTGCAACAGAATTCATTGCCGCTCTTCGTCAAGCATCCCGACTCTGCAATTTCGCGGATTTGGAGGAGAGACTAAGAGACCGCTTAGTCTGTGGACTCCGGAATCGAGAGCTCCAACAAAAACTGTTCGCTAAGGAGACTCTCTCACTACAAGAGGCCTTGAAGGAGTCATGGTGGACGAAGCCGCCGGAGGGGCCGTTAAAACGCTGCGGCCCTCCAAAAGCGCATCAAGCACCGAAGCCATCCACCACGAGGACATCAAGCAGATGGAAGACACCGACTCAGACTACGAAGTCGACCAGCTACGAAAGCACCCGGAGAAGGGACCGCAGCCAGCTGGAAAGGCAGTTCCGTTCCTTAAATGCATGGGCTGCAGAGGCCGCCATCAATGCATGGATTGCTGATTCCAAACTGCAACGTGCCGGGCCTGTGGCAAACCAGGTGACATCGCCGCCGTCTGCCGAGGTTGTCAGGGGGACCGCCCGAAAGAAGACGCATCCAGGAGAGGTCCTGGGTCAACACCGAGTAGGGTTCTGCTCCAGCCGAAGGAGCATATTCCGCACTGGTGCCCATCGCCCCCTAAAGCAGAAGCTTAGACTACAGGTCAAGCTTCAGGGAGTTCCATGCAAGATGGAACTGGACACGGGCTCAGCCATGTCCATCATTTCACAAGGAACATTCAGGCACCTATGCCATCGTAGCAACAGATGGGCCAAGCTCCGGCCGTCTAATCTACTACTCACAGACTTCCAAAACTCCCGAGTGGCGGTCAAAGGCGAAGCCACACTTCTGGTGGAATTCAAGGGGTTCAAGGGGCCACTAGATGTCGTAGTGATGGAAGGCCAACACACGAGCCACATAGGGCTCGATTGGTTTGATGCATTGGGCATTCAAGTAACCGGCATTCACCGAACACAAGCGGCAGATCTGCCTGCAGTCTGCCAAGAGTTCGTGGATGTTTTCAGTTCTAGTCTAGGGGAGTACAAGGGTCCTCCGATCGCCCTCAAACTTGATCCTATGGTAACTCCAATACGGATCAAGCCTCGTAGAGTGCCTTTCGCGTTAAAACCCAAAATCGATGCAGACCTGGATAAGCTAGTGGAACAAGGGGTATTGCAGCCCGTAGACAGTGGGGTGTGGGAGACCCCCATAGTAACGCCATTAAAGACCAACGGGGAAGTGCGAATATGCGTTGACTATAAGTGCACCCTCAACAGGGCACTTCAACAGCACGCGTACCCTGTGCCAGTTGTCAGCCATATTTTGGCGTCATTGCAAGGAGGCCGCGTGTTCGCCAAATTAGATTTGGCACAGGCCTATGAACAACTGCCTGTGGACGAGGCCACGGCGGTAGCCCAGACCATTGTCACCCATAGGGGGGCTTTTAAGGTTAAGCGCCTACAGTTCGGGGTGAGTGTAGCCCCAGGGCTGTTCCAGGGGGTGATGGAGCGCACGCTCAAGGGAATTCCTGGGGTTTGCCCCTACTTCGATGATGTCCTCATTGCTGGGGAATCGGTTGAGATTCTGGCTGAATGGCTTAAGGCCGTCCTTCAGTGGTTCCGCGACGCGGGACTTAAACTAAAAAAAGAAAAGTGCAAGATTGGGGTAGAGTCAACCGAGTTCCTTGGTTTCCGCATCGATGCTGAAGGCATTCATCCGGCGGAATCCAAATTAAAAGCAATCCAGCAGGCCCCAAGGCCGAAGACAAAGGGAGTGTCAACGCTGTTAATATAGGATATTATTGCATTGACAAGATATGCAGAACTGTCTGGTATTTTTGGAGTTAAATCAGATGACAGGCAAAGAGAGGAGAATTATGAAAAAAGCGGGAGACTGGGAAGGGAAGTGAATCTTTGGCCTCCAGCCTAATTGGAAGACGTAAATCATGACAGTAAAGTAAGGGAGGAGTTAGCAAGATAAGACAGACGCAAGCCAGAGAAATCCAGATTCTGGCATCCGCTTTGTAATGTACCGAAGTATTGTAGCAAAACTCCTGGCAAGGAATGCAAAATAAAGAAACTAAAACAGAGAATAATGTCTCCGTTTTCAAGGATTGCTTCCTCCTTCGGACCACAACAGGGAGAGCTTCAGGCTTTCCTAGGCCTTTTGAATTTTTACCATGCCTTCCTCCCAAACAAGGCCGCAGTGGCAGAGCCATTACACCGGCTCTTGGATAGACAAGCTCAGTGGCAGTGGACCAGTGTCCACAAGAGTAGCTTCCAAGTATATGTAATATTAAATACTCATTTTCTTTCCCATAGTTAGATCCTAGTATTCCCAACAAAAACAGTTCTGGCTTAAATTCTATCTGTATTTTAGTGATCTTTTCCAGCCATATATGAATCTTAAACCAAAATTTCTTTGCACTAGGACATATCCACCAAATATGATAATAAGTACCTGGATTTTGCTTGCATTTCCAACAATTATTCGAAACATTTTTAAACATTTTCGCTAATCTTACTGGTGTCATATGCCATCTATAAAACATTTTATATAAGTTTTCTTTATATGAAGCTGCTTTAGTCAATTTAATATTTTTATTCCATAACTTTTGCCAAGCTTCTAATTGTATAGAGTATCCAAAGTTTTTTGCCCAAACTATCATTGTCTCTTTTACTTGTTCTTCTTCCATCTTCCGACTTAACAGAAATCGATAAAGTTTCTTAATCAAATTTTCATCTGTTTTCAAAAGTGTTTGATCAAATTCTGTCTGTTCTTTATAAAATCCCATTGTCTTTAAGTCTTTCTCATAGCTTGTTTGAATTTGTAGGTAAGGCCACCATGATAGATCAATACCTTGTTGTTGTAAATCTTGTCTGTCTTTAAGTTTTCCATCCTTATCCAAAATGTCTTTATAAGTAACGGGTTTGTCATAGTTAATTAAATTTCCATTGTTGAAAGCCATTCCGGTATTTTAATATAAATTTTTTGTTTTATTCTCTCCCATTCTAAAAGCAGTACATTCCTTATAGCATGGTTTTGGAAATATCTGTGTATTTTATTTTTTCTGTACCACAGAAAGGCATGCCAACCTAATTGTAGGTCATGCCCCTCTAGATAAAGAAGTCTTTTATTTCTCAGCGTTATCCATTCTTTAATCCATGGCAAGATAGCTGCTTGATAAAGTCTCCAATCCGGTAGTCCAAATCCTCCACTATTTTTGGCTTCTTGTAACATTTTAACTTTAATTCGTGCTTTTTTCCCTTGCCAAACAAATCTTAATATTGTTGTATTTAAGTCATCAAAAAATGTCTTTCCCAATTTTACAGGAATTGTTTGAAACAAAAAGAGTAATTTCGGTAAAATACTCATCTTCACAGTTGCTATTCTTCCTAGCAGTGATAACTGGAGGTTTTTCCACTTTTCCAAATCTAATTTTATTTGTTTCAACAATTTTTCATAATTATCTTCTTTTAATGTTGTACATTTTGATGTTAGGTAGATGCCTAGATATTTCACTTTTTTAACTATTTGCAAATCTGTCCTTTTTGTAAAGTAAGTTTTCTGTTTTTCTGTTACATTTTTTATTAATACCTTAGTCTTTTCTGTATTTATTTTCAAACCCGCCACTTCTCCAAATTTTCCTATTTTTTGCAATAACTTAGTAGTTGTTTCTAGTGGTTCCTCCACGATAAAAACCAGATCATCTGCAAAGGCTTGTAATTTATATTTTTGGTCTTTTATCTCCAGTCCTTTTATTTCCGTGTCCTGCCTCATATTCCTAGCAAGTACTTCCAGTGTTAAAATAAATAGCAATGGGGATAATGGACATCCCTGTCTTGTGCCTTTTTTTATATCAAAGCTTTCTGTATAGTCTCCATTAAACAATATCCTAGCTGTTTGTTTATTATAGATTGCTTGAATTGCATTTATAAAATTATTGCCAAAATCCATTTCCATCACCTGCTGAAACATAAATTGCCAATTTAAATTATCAAACGCTTTTTGCGCATCAAGAAAAATCAATGCCATCTGTTTCCCTGGATGGTTTTCATAATATTCCAGAACGTTTAAAATAATCCTTAAGTTATTTTTTATTTGTCTTTTAGGTAAAAAACCATTTTGGTCTACATGAATAAATTCAATCAAAAATTTCTTAATTCTTTCTGCCATTATTGATGCAAAAATTTTATAGTCCACATTTAATAACGATATTGGTCTAATTTTTTTTATTTGTGTGGGATCAGTATCTTCTTTGGGTATCAAAGTAATATTAGCTTCCATCCATGAATTTGGTATTTTAGTCTCTGAAAAAATTTCATTACAAAGTTCCTTCAAAATCAGACTTCATAAGTCCTGTAATGCTATATATAGTCAGATGCTATATTTTTTCTATCCTGCTCTATGGAGTAGAGAGTTGGTCTCTGACAGAAGGCCACCTGAAGAGACTAGAAGCATTTGAAATGTGGATTTACAGGCGGCTGTTACGTATAAGCTGGGTGGACAAGATCAGAAATGAGGAGGTTTTAAGCCGCCTGGGAAAGCCAAGGGAAATCATCAAAACAATTAAAAACGAAAGTAGAATATTTTTTTGGACATGTGATGCGACACCCAGAAAAATACGGCATACTCCATTTAATCCTCCAGGGAAAGATTGAAGGCAAACAAGGTCCAGGCAGAAGAAGAACATCATGGCTTCAAAATCTAAGGGACTGGTTTGGACAAAACTCAGCAGCACTTTTTCGTGCGGCTGCTGATAAAAACAGGATCGCCAACATGATCGCCAACGTCCGATAATGGATATGGCACAAGAAGAAGAAGAATGCTATATAAAATTCTGCAGGAAGACCATCTGGACCCGGGGTCTTATCTTTTTTTTGCCTTTCTATAGCTTCTGTAATCTCCATCATCAATATTTTCTGGTTTAGTATATTCCGAATGTTCTCCGGGACTTTTGGCAAAGCACTTTCTTTGATATAGGCTTGTATTCCCTCTTTCGAGACCACCTCAGCTTTATATAATATCTCATAATAGTCCTTAATAATCTTTTTAATTGCATCATTGTGGAAATGTAGCTCTCCTTTTGAATCTTGTAGCTTGTTAATCATTCTTTTTTCCCTTTCTTTCTTTAGTCTATATGCTAACCATCTTCCCGGCTTGTTGGCATTTTCAAAAAAGTTCTGTTTAGACCATTTAATCTGTTGTGCCATTATATCCATCTCGGCCAAATGTAATTTATGTTTTATTATCTCCATTTGTTTCTTAAGAGCTTTCTCTTGTGGCTCAATTTGTAACTCAAATTCCAATTTTTTAAGTTCTTCTCTCAGCTTTAACTGCAGTTGTTTCTTTTCTTTATTCTTTTTAGCAGTATAAGTTATAGCCAGGCCTCTAAAGTATGCTTTGGCCGTATCCCACACATTTTGGAGGGAGGTTTCTTCTTTCTTATTAATTTTTTTAAAAAATTCCATTTCCCTTGTCACTAATTGTAAAAATTCTTTCTCTTTCAATACAGATTTATTCAGGGACCATCTTAATTTTTTCTTAGTACCTTTTCAAATCATTTTTATTGGATTATGATCTGCCCAGATATTAGTTTCTATCTCAATCTCTTGTATCATCGTTTTCAGGTCATAAGAAGTCCATATCATGTCAATTCTAGACCATGACTTGTGCCTATTTGAGTAAAAAGTATATTGTGATTTTTCTGGATTCATCTCTCTCCATATATCTTGAATAGAGAGTTCTTCCTTCATTTTTTAAAAAAGCCTTAGGTAAAGCATTTCCTCCTTTTCTCCCTTGTTTATGACTTTTATAGTCCCGAATTGGATCTGCTATTGCATTAAAGTCACCCAATATACAGAGATTTTGATAATTTAAGTCCAATATTTTATTGTGTAGTTGATCATAAAACTGCTCCTGTTTATCATTGGGTGCATATATTGCAACCATCAATATCTGGTTTTGGTCAATCATAATTTCCACCATTAATATTCTCCCCTCTTCATCTGCAAAAACTTCTTTAGAATTCAACTTTTCTTTTATGTAGAGGGCTATAGCTCTTTTCTTTTGGGGTGCAAGTGAAAAATAAAGCTTGCCCATTTTCGGTTGCTCTAAGATTCTAGAATGTTGTCTCTTAATATGTATCTCTTGAAGGCAAATTATGTCCAAATTTAATTTTTGTAATCTAGTAAAAGTTTTTCTCCTCTTTGAGGGAGAATTCAATCCATTTATATATATTGATAAAATTCCAATCTCCTCCATAACTTCAATTATATCTGGGTCTAAATTTTCTAGGATATCTTAATTGTCTCTGGTCTCTTGGTCTTGCTCCTTCCTCTAAAGCAGTCTTCTTGACTTCTTCCTCCTCCACTTGTTCAGCAACTCCTACAGCGCCCATCTCCTCTTGTTTCTTACATTCAGGATCCCCTTTTTCAAAAAAAGATCTATGGTTGTCAAAAAATTCCGCTGCTTTAAGCAGGGTATCCAATCTGTATCTTTTGGAGTCCCAGAAAATTAATATCCCTTCTGGGACCAAACATCTAAAATTCACTCCTTTATGGATCAGTTTTCTAGTTAAGAATTGATATTCTCTTCGAGCCTCTCTAATCCTTCTAGGGATTTGCTTAAGTACTAGTATTTCTTTTTCTTTGTATTTTAATGGTTGATCTCTTACAATTCTCAAAATCTCATCTCCCATTGATCTTTTAAGAAATCTAACATGGACTTCCCTGGGGACTTTGTTTCTCCTTGCATAACTTGAATTGACTCTAAAGACCTGGTCTATTTCCCCTTCCATTTGAGCCTTGCCCATTCCTAAAAGGTCTGCTAGTAATTTGGCTATCAAGCCTGACAAGTTCTCATCCTTATCTTCTATTATATTTTGGAATCTTAAAAAGTATGATGCTCTCTCCATCTCCATGACGACCAATGAATCTTCCAGTTCCGCATTTGTTTGAGCCAGTCTTTGATTCTCCTCTTGTATAGATTCTAGTCTGATCAACTTCCATGGATTTATCTTCAATCTTTTGGATCCTTTGTTGGTTATTTGTAATCGCCTGTTGAAAGCTTTCAATTTTTTGATTCATTGTAACAAGATCACTTTTCAAATCTTCATAATTTTTATTGATAATTTTATCAAGATCCTTTTTCATATCTTCAAGCTTATTATTCAAGGAGGCCGCCTGAGCTGCAATTGCCTGTAGTATTGCCTGAGTATCCTTCTGTTGCATTTCCATTTTTTCTTGTTGTAATGCTATAGTAAGTGATTTTTGGTAGACTGGACTGCCAGAAGTCGAAGCCGGAGCAGAAGATCCTTTATCAGATTAGTTCAGGTTGGAAGCACTCATTGTTGAATAATTTGAATATTAAATTCAACCATGTAGCCCATGGCCAATTGTATCGCTAGCTCCTATACTAGGTAGAAGGAGTTAAAAAAAAAAATTAAAAAGGAAAGAATAATTCCAAAAAAAAGAACAGACACAAATATCCAAACAAAGAAAAAAAGAAAAAGGCCAAGAAAGGAAAAGAGCAGAAAAAAGAAAAGAAAACAAAGTACAATACTAAAAATAATATATATCCAATTTGTAAGCCAAATTTATAATGTCTTCGCAAAACAAAACAAAAAAGGATAATAATTAAAAAAAGTGCCTTTGAAAATCAATTCTCATACAAAATGTTTGGAACTCCAAGAAAAAGAAAGAGTCCAAATATCATAATCTGAGATAGATAGTCTTGTACTGTGAAGCCAAGTTAAAATAAGAGGAGAGAGAAAAAAACTCTTTCAGATGGTATCAAAGTTCAGATAGAAATGTCTGGGATAAGCAAGTGTCTGGGCGGAGCCAGTGCTAATCTAAATAAACACCAGACAAAAGGAAAGAGAAAGTTTCAGAGTTAGCCACCGGATACAAGTTGCAAAGCTTATAAAAAAAAGGCAGCCAGAGTGAGGAAAAAAAAAAAAAAGTTGTCAAAATAGAACAATACAGTTAGAATGGCTTTCAAAAGAGAAAAAATATCTTGAAGAAATAAAGACTTCCCCAAATTTCGTTAGAATTAAACAGGTTTGTCATTTTGTTAAAAAATATTTCAAAATGTAAAATAGCTTAAATGCCGATTATATACAGGAGGTGGGGAGAGGAAAAAAAACACTCCACCCCTCCCCTAAAGGCGTATGTTAAGCTAAAGACATGGCAGGCAGAAAAAAAAAATCCCATCTTCACAGGACAAAGAAGATCATCTCTCACCCGGCTCGTTGTTTGCTATTCATCACGCTTCATCTTTGTTTCCGACGAACAGCTGTTAATGGCGGATCGCATAAATGCGGTCAGCCTTTAATTCTGAAGGTTCAGGGGCTGCTTTGGTTCCCAGTGGGCCGGATTAGTGCGGCCCGTGATCCACAAAGGTTCACCCTTCAGTATGGACGCTGCCTCTTTGGGGCAGCATTCGGCCAAACGGGCCACACCAGCAAAAGAAATTCGGAACCCGGGAATGGAGCGGTTTTTCCCCGGGTCTAACTCAGCGACGTCACCGGGAAGCAAATGTTAATGGCTGATGGGAGGCAGAAGCCCATCGCGTATTACTCCAGGACCCTATCGTCCACAGAGCGCAACTACGCGCAAATTGAAAAGGAGGCTCTGGCCATTGTGGCCAGAGTTAAAAAGTTCCATGACTACTTGTATAGCCGCCAGTTCACAGTCTTCATGAACCACAAGCCACTCCTAGGGTTGTTCACCACAAACAACAGACACCTCAGATTCTGTCTCCTCGAATGCTGAGGTGGTCTATCTTCCTGTCAGCCTACAGCTACAGGATGATTCACAAACTGGGCAAGGAAATGGGCCATGCAGACGGCCTGAGCAGGTTGCCCCTGCCACATGTGGAGCCAGCCCAGCTCCAGCTGCACGCATCCTGGCTATCCAGGATTTGCCGGAATCTCCCCTTCACACTGGGGACATAGCTGCTGAGACAGCAGCTGACAAAACGCTGAGTCGTGTGCTAAACTGGGTACACACATGATGGCTGGACAAATGTCCAGGGCCAGAATTTCAGAGTTTCTTCATGAGAAAAGATGAGCTTTCAGCTCATAAGGGGTGCATCCTTTGGGGAAGTAGGGTCATAGTCCCGAGCTTTTAAGGCCCAGGGTCCTAGAGTCTCTGCACGAGGGTCATCTGGGAATAGTCCGGATGAAAAGGCACTTGCGAGAGCTACCTTTGGTGGCCAGGGCTAGATAATGCTATGAGGCCCAAGTACATGGTTGCTACATGTGCCAGCAATCCAGACCAGAGATGCGCAAGCCCTGTCAACCGATGGAGGACACACACACACCGTGGTCAAGAATCCACATCAATTTTGCCGGGCCCTTTCAGGGACAGCTGTTTCTAATAGTGGTAGATAGCCATTCTAAATGGTTAGAGGTCGCACCAGTCCCTACTATGTCCACTGCCAGGACCATCCAGGAACTGCACAGAATCTTTGCAACACACGGACTTCCAGACATTAGTCTCTGACAATGGGCTCAGTTTACAGCTTCTGAATTCCAGTCTGTCCTAAGGGCAAATCTAATAGCACACCATTGGCTCCCTTTCACCCGGCCTCAACGGCCAAGCGGAACGCATGGTCCGCACAACCAAGGAATCACTAAAATGGATTGTCACTGGGAATTGGCACCACAGACTGGCAGATTTTCTACTTTGCCAACGCAGAACTCCCTGTACCGCCATGGGCAGAAGCCCTGCAAACTCAGATGGGGCCAATTTTGATCACCAAGCTGGACAGGCTGCACCCCGACCGGGTTGCTCGGACTCTGCTCAGCAAAGGCACCTCAGAATTGCAAGTGGGTGACCGGGTTTGGACCCGGAATTATGGGCAAGGGGCTTTGTGGGTAGCAGCCATGGTTGTTAAGGTCGGGACCACTCTCTTATGAGGTGGTCCTGGAAGATGGGCAAGTCATTCGCCAGCACATTGACCAGCTGCGTCGGTGGCTAGCGAACCAGTTGCTGGCTCAGGCCTCTCAAGAGGGCCGCATGCAAGGGCCAGTGTGACAGCGGCCCAACAGAGGAGCTTGCACGCTCCAACAGAACTCTTACTCAAGGAGATGGGGAAAAGGCCGTAGGAGAGCATCCCCCGGACAGACAGACACAGTATCCGCTGAACAGGACCGGCAAACTGTGTCTGAGAACATCCCTGCAGACTTTGCTGCACGATTGGGACTTTGGTTTGGGCCGACCGGGATGGCCAGCCAAAGGGACCCGAGTCAACCTGACTTCACTGGACTCAAGTCCTGGCCTACCCAGCCAGGCAGGTGAGCGGGTAGAACGGGAGACCCCTGCAACCCCTAGATGTTCAGACCGGTCAAGAAGAGAAAAAAAACACGAGGGGAAAGAGACGAGGAAAGAGGCTTTGTTAGCAACAGCGGTGCAGGAGGAGAGGAGAGGAGAAAGAAGAATGTTTGCAAGCAAAGTGTGCGTGAATGAAGAGCAAGAGAGAAGCTTGTACGAGACAAAGTGGAGTGACTGAGCGAGCGAGAGAGAAGCTTCTGCGTAGCAAAGTGTGTGAATGACGATTTAGCGAGAGAGAAGCTTTGCGAGCAAAGTGTGAATTGAATATAAGAGAGCAAGAGAGAGTTGTTGCGAGCAAAGTGGTGAGTGAATGAGAGCGAGAGAGAAGCTTTTGCAAAGCAAAGTGTGAGGAATGAAAGCGAAGAGCAGGAGGCTTTTGTGAGCAAAGTGTGTGACCGAATGAGAGAGCAGAGGGGGGGCTTTCATGAGCAAGGGTGAGGGGGGGTTGCTGACGTGAAGGGTGAGAGAAAAAAGGAAAAGTGAGGGGAAGAATGGAAAAAGGAAAAGGCATGACTTCTGACTTACACTAGTGCAATAGGAAGGAAGCATTAACAACTGAACTAACTTTTACTTTTCCATAATATTATAAACTAGCCATTTCTATAACAAACAATGAATTAACCAGTAAAGCCCAACCTCCCCTGTTTTTAGTCATCTGGTTTTTGACACCTTGCTTAAAGCACTGGTGGTTACTCGAATAGAGTCATGTCCTAAAACGTGGGGTACCATCGTGGAAAAGAGTGAAAAGCCTGCCAGTAGGGAGGCAGAGTACCTATTGGGTTTCATGGCAATAAATGTTGTGGACTTTAAGCTAGTCCAATTGGTGCTCGTGTCTGCTAATGCTGTTTAATGGTGTTTTGCATGAGCATACCACATGTGAGTAGAAGACCTGGAAAAAAAGCAAGGAAAGAACTTAGTGTCACGAATTTTTCCATGTGGACGGAAAATCATTCTGTCATGTTAGTTGGGCAAGGCCAAGGGGGAAAAAAGGATAGTTTGAGCCAATAGTGAGTATGGTCACCCACCTTAGCCGCACTTTCACAAGGCCTATCTCTAGATGAAGGTGGCAATGGCGACCATTTTGGACGGGGCTTCGGGGACTACAGGAGATGATTTTATTTATAGTATCAAATTTAGACACCACCATCTTCAACACAGAGCAACTTGAAGGGCATGATCTTAGAAATGTGGATCGAAAAAGTTCTAATGGTGGAAAATGAAGAAGGGCGCAGCTGTGGCACACATAGAGAAGCCTATTGGCTTGGATTCAAATAATTTGAGTGTCTGCAGGAATGTGTGGCCACCTCTGTATGAGGAAATTTAGGATGGCAAATGAGCTCTATGTGCATTTAAGACAATGTAGTTCCCCATGGGGATTCCTACTGTGGCAGAATGTAGGGACTACCCCAGTATTTGAAACAGGCGACCTGCTTCAATCTTATAGTCATTATCATCAGAGTGGCTTTGGGTTCTTTTAGCAAATGCCATGATTTTAGTTTTTCTGATAATTGATTCTATGTAGCTGGGTCTTCTTGCAATGCTGTGCTAGTGCTCCAGTGCTCTTGTAGCCCATACGGTCTTAAGAATTATGCGAATCATCTGATAAAGTAAAACAGATGTGTCTTCCAGCTAGTTTTAGAGAGTGAAAAGTCCATGGAGGAGATGGCCCACATGGGATGGACATGGAAGTGCATAGAGAGGGCCAATATGCAGCCTTGCTGTATGACTTGAGTTCTAATGGCACTGGTGAGATGTTTCTGGGGGTTGCACTTACTTGAAGTGATGTCACTCATGAAAAATGTAATTAGATGAAGTAATTGTTGGTAAGTCAAGGAGGCCTCCATTTTCCCACAGTTTAGCTTGTTGATAGGGAATCAAAAGCTGCTTTGAACTCTATTGAAGGGGCATAAAGGGATGTGTTAGTGTTCCGGGTGAGGAGTATTTTTCAATGAGATGTGGAGCACTAAGCCAATGTCAATGGTGGCTTTTTATTTTTAAAGTTTTTATTTGGAGGTTTTTTTATATATTCAATAGTAGTTTGTTCAACAACGTGCTGTCTGAGTTTACATTCGCTAATACATATTTAGTTCCTAATCCTTTATTCTTTCCTCTAGCCTCGATAAAATAAGTCCCAAGTTTGATATATTTCGTTCTTTTTTTCTTTCAGCCTCAGAGTCAGTCTATCCATCTCCGCACATTCTATATTTTTTTAATTATTTCTTCATCTGATGGTATTCTTCATTTTTCCAATATTGCGCAAATATAATTTTTGCCGCTGTTGTAACATGCAAAGTCAAATATATGCTTTGTTTACAGTCTTTTCTGGCATTATACCTAATAAAAAAAGTTCAGGTTTAAAATCTATTTTCCCAACATCTTTTCTAGCCAGGCATGTATCTTTTTCCATAACTCTTTGCTTTGGCACATGTCCACCAAACATGATAATAAGTGCCTGACTTATGTTTGCATTTCCAACATCTATCTGACATGTTTTTAAACATTTTTGCTAGTCTTGCTGGTGGCAAGTGCCATCTATAAAACATTTTATATAAATTTTCTTTTAGAAGTTGACATTGTCAGTTTATAATTTCTTTCCCATAAATTTTGCCATTTTTCTAATTCTATATTATATCCAAAAAAATTTGCCCATCTTCATTGTTTCTTTAACTTGTTCGCTTTCCATTTTCAAAATTAATAAAAAATATAAATTTTGTTAATTATTTCTCATCAGAAGTTAGCAATATCTTATCAGAGTTTGCTCCTTATAAAACCATACAGTTTAACATCTTTATCATATCTAGTTGCATTTGTAAATGTGCCCACCATGATAAATTGATACCCTGATTTTCCATTTCTTGTTTAGATTTTAAATTCCCTTCAGAGTTTAGAATATCTCTATATGTCCAGATTTTTTCAAAGTCAACTAATTTGGGTGTACAAATGCTTCCATTGTTGACAACCACCCTGGAATTTTCAGATATATTTTACATTTTATTTTTCCCATGTTGTTAATAATGCATTTTATATAGTGATTTTGAAGTATTATGAATTTTATTTTTCCCGTACCATAAAAAGCGTGCCACCCAAATTGTAAATCATGCCCCTCCAGATATAACAACCTTTTGTTTCTAAGAATTATCCATTCTTTTACCCATGTTAATACAGATGCTTGGTAATATGAAACCCCTCTGGTAACCAAAACCTCCATTTTCCTTGGCATCTTGTAACATTTTCATCTTAATTCTAGCTTTCTTTCCTTGCCAAATAAATTTCAAAATTAATGAATTTAAATCTTCAAAGAATTTTTTCTCAAGTTTTATAGGTATTGTTTGGAATAAATAAAATTTTTCGGTAATATATTCATTTTCACTGTAGCAATTCTTCCTAATATTGACAATTGCAAGTTTTTCCATTTTTCCAAATCCACTCTTATTTGATCAATAGTTTTGTGTAATTATCTTCTTTTATCGTTGAACATCTTGCTGTTAAGTATATTCCCAGATATTTGACCTTTTTAACTATTTGTAATTTTTCTGACATTTTTTTTTTTGTTTATCTGAAAGATTTTTGACTATTACTTTAGTTTTTTCTCTGTTTATTTTCAGTCCTGCTATTTCTCCATACTGTTCTATCTTTCCCAGTAGTTTAGGAATCATCTCCAAAGGTTCTTCTAAAATAAATACCAAATCATCAGCAAATGCTTGTAATTTGTATGTTTCACCTTTTATTTCTAGTCTTTAATTTCTGTATCTTGTCTAATATTTCTATTTAAACTTCCAAGGTCAAATAAATAACAATGGAGATAATGGACATCCTTGCCTTGTACTTTTCTTATCTCAAAGTTCTCTGTGTAATCTCCCATTCACAATCACTTTCGCTGTTTGTTTATTGTATATTGTTTTAATCATATTTATAAGTTTTGTCCAAAGTCCATTATTTTTATTGCTGAATCATAAATTGCCAGGAAACATTATCAAATGCCTTTTGGGCATCTAAAAATATTAGTGCCAATTTTTCCCTGGATGTAATTCATAATATTCCAATACATCCATTATCACTCTTAAATTATTTTTAATTTGTCTCTTTGGTAAAAAACCTTTTGGTCTGAATGTATAAATTCAGTTAAGAATCTTTTCAGTCTCTCTATATTGAAGTAAAATTTTATAATCCACATTTAATAATGATATCGGTCTATAATTTTTTCTGTGTCAGTCTGAATCTTCTTTTGGTATTAAGGTAATATTTGCTTCTCCATGTATTTGGGAGTTTTAGCCTCCAACAAAAGTTCATTGCAGATGTCTTTCAGGTTCACTTAATATATCTTGTAAAGATTTATATAGCTCCGCCGGTAGTCCATCTGGCCCGGTGTTTTCTCATTTTTTTGTCTTCTTATGGCCTCTGTTATTTCCATCATTGTTATTTTTTCCTCTAACATAGGTTTCTGAAATTTTTGGAAGATTATTTTCTTCCAGATATTGAATCATTCTCTCTTGGAATTTCTTCTATATCATACAGTTTCTTATAGTATTCTTTAATTATCTTTTTTATTTCTTTTTTTAAATTGTAGGCAACCTTTTTCATCTACTAAATTATTTATCATTTCTTCTCTTTGTTTTTTAAGTTTGTAAGCTAGCCATCTTCCTGGTTTGTTTGCATTTTCAAAAAGTTTTTTTTGCTCTTTTTATTTGCTGTGCCAATTTTTCTGATCCAACAATTTATTTATGTTTTATTGTTTCCATTTCTTTTCAGAATCTTCTTTTGCGGATTCATTTGCAGTTCTGATTCTAGTTTTCAAATTTTTCTTAATAATATGTATTGTTGTCTTTTCTGTTTTTTTTTTTTTGCCATGTATGTTATAGCTATACCTCTAAAATATGCTTTGGCTGTATCCCATACATTTTGTAATGTTGTATCTTCTTTTTTGTTTTCTTTGAAGAAAAACCATTTCTTTTTTGCTAGTTCTATAAATTCTCTTTCTTTTAATATAGATTGATTCAAAGTCCATCTAATTTTTTGGTATTCCTCTCCATGTCACTTTTAAGGGGGTCTGCCCATGTACCTGGTTCTATCTCAATTCCTGCATACTTGTCCTCATTCAGATGTCATCCAAATCATATCAATTCTGGACCAGGATTTTTCACTATTTGAATAAAATGTATATTGTAATTTTCCTGGATTAATTTCCTCCAACATCTTGTACCCAATTTCTTCTATCATATTAAAAAAAGTCTTAGGTAATCTTTTTCTTCCAGTTTTTCCTGTTTTCTACTTTTATAGTCTAATGTCCCATCCACTATTGCATTGAAGTCTCCTACTAAGCAAAATATTTTGATACTCCATTTATTCTATGGAGATTTTGATAAAATTCTTCCTGTTTATTATTTGGTGCATATATTACTACAACATGTTGTTTTTGATGTAATATATTTCTACCATCACAATTCTTTCTTCTTCATCTGAATAATCATTTTAGAATCTATTGTCTCTTTAATATATACAGCAACACTCTTTTTTTCTGTGCGTGATGCATATAAAAGTTTCCAATTTTTGGGTATTCCAAAGCTTATAATATTGTCTTTTATATGTGTCTCTTGCAAACAAATTATATCTATATTAATTTCTGTAGTTTTTCTAAAAAAAAAATTTCTTTTTGATGGGGAATTTAGTCCCATTTATATTTACTGAAAAAATGTCAAGGCAGCAGACTGAAGAAATTGTAGTTGAGCCAATAGTTTGGTTATCATTGATTTATATGGGAGGTCTCCACTGGGCGTGTGGAGGAAGTCATTCCTGTGCATAGTGATGGCTGGTAACAATCCTCAATCATGTGTACGCGATTTGAAGACATTTAACTGCGAACAGGATTGGGAAATGATCATTATCAAACTTCAGGAAATTTTTTTTTCTTTTTAAAAAAAAAAAGGGCATTGGAATAAGGGAGAATGTTCCCAGAGGCAATCATATAGTATAAAATATAATTATAATAAATAATATAATTATATTGGATATACTGTATATATATTCATAGCACTCATTTGGAGCCATAATAGGTGATTCAGGTGGATGAATCCACTTTCAAGGGCACCATTTTAGAACAGGGGGTGTAACTCAATTTCACTGAGGGCCCCATCAGGTTGTGGTTGACCTCGGGGGGGGCTGGGCGTGGTCGGGGAGCGTGGTCGGGGTTGGGCGTGGCTGAGGTGGTGTGGCCAGCTCGACATTGCTTGTGTTGGGGGCACCTGTGTGGTCCGGGCGGTGCTGGGGGGGATCCAGCCTGGTCCTCGAGCTCCCAGGGCACCGGGACCCTCAGCCAAGCCAGCCCGCTGTCCCAAGGGGGCGTCCGGGTGCTTACCTCGAAGCTGCTGCTGCTGTTCTTGCTCTCCCTTGGCCAGGTTGCTCATGATGTGTGTGGGAGGTAAAGTATGTGGGTCAGAGGGAGCCCACTCCCTCTCCATGTGAGGAAACCTGGCTTTGTACTACCGTATCCTCAGCAATAGAGATGGGAGACCACCAGGAGAGATCAGGAGGATAGACAAGGGGATGGCAAAAGGGCAGCAGGGCTGGGGATGTGTGGCCAAGTGCTAAGGCAGCACTTCCCTCAGACCCTCCCTCTCTTATAATCTGCCTTCCTGTCCTCCTTCCTTCTTCCTTCCTTCCTCTTCCTTCCTATCCTTCCTTCCTCCTTTTTCTTTTTCCTTCCCTCTTATTCTCCTTTCTTTTTCTTCTTCCCCTCTTTCTTCTTTTCCTTCCTTACTCTCTTCCCCTCTTTCCTTCTTTTTTCTTTGTCTTTCCTCTTTCTTTTCTCTTTCCTGTCCCTTCTTGGATGCTCAAATGCAAAGGGGAAACATTCTCGATGCCTTCTTGCCTTGTGATCAAATGCCACTTTGCTAGTAGTTTGTGGCCACTTAAAGACGAGAACAAACCAGGCTCAGTTTATCCCGTGCTTGCATTTAGTGGGGGGTGTCCCCCAGACAACATACAGCAAAACTGTCAAATGGTGGCTGTGATAGTTAATCCGAGCTCCTCTGTTTTTTATGTGCAACAGCTTTAGCTTTTATGAGCAGAGGTAGGTTAGTTGTTTTTCTATTAATACATAATCCTTTAAAAGGCTCTCCTGTAGGAGCCTGCCCTTGGTCTAATTCAGACGGAAATATACAAAGGAAAATATTTTTCCCACTCTGCTTTGTCCTGTTTTCCCCACTGGAAATGCCTGTAGCAACACACAAGGAGGGATACTTTCCTAAGAGCTCACAATTCAAGAATACCAATGTTAACTTGGATTGCCAAAAGTTCTGTCTGTGACAAAATAGAACACAAATAGCTTTCTCCTTTGACTGGGGCATCCAACCGATTGCCTCTCACCTCCTCCCTGACTCCTTCTTCCTTTCCTTCCTTCTTCCTTCCTTCTTCCTTCCTTCCTTCCTTCCTTCCTTCCTTCCTTCCTTCCTCTTCCTTCCCTTCCTCCTTCCTTCCTTCTTCCTTCCTTCTTCCTTCTTTCTCTTGCTTTTTTTTTTTAAGCTGCCAGAGGCTCCAGGCAGAGGTGGCAACAGCAGCCAGCGGTGGGCAAGGGCTTTTTTCCCCCCCCCCCCCCACGTCATTGCCTCTGCATGGGTTAGCTCACCTCTCCCAGACCCACACACATATTTGTGTGTGTGTGTGTGTGTGTGTGTGGTGTGTGTCTTAGGGGGAGCCCTGGAACCCCCACAGAGCGCGTCCCCGGGTGGCGGATTGGGGGGCCCTACCCATTATGGCTTTTATACTGTAATGGCGGCTGGAGGGAATCAAATACCTCCCGTGGACCAACAGGCCTGGTGAGTGGCAGCTGGCTCCCCAGTATCGACTGAAGGCGGAGACCATATTGGTTGGAACGGATTCAGAAGAACAGCACATGTGTGGTGGCAGCCACTTGAACAGCATGTGCACAGCGGTGTAGAAAGCAAAGGGAAGACTACTACACTATATATTTCCCAGGAAAATCATGTTAATGGCGGCAAAACCTACAATGGCCCCGAGTACGGGCGCCCCTTAAATGGGCAGGGGTGCTAAGAATCCCGGTCCGCTAGAAGCATGATAAACCCAAAACTACGAATTGGTACGTGGAATCTGAGAAGCCTATACGAAGCTGGGAAAACACACAACACTATCCAAGAAATGTCCAAATACAATATCTCTATATTGGGAGTGAGTGAAATGCGCTGGCCTGAAAATGGAATGTGTAGAATAGGAAATTATACTATCTACTACTCTGGTGAGAACAGCAAACACCATCGAAATGGAGTAGCTATAATCGTAAACAATCGTGTAAATAAATGCATCAAGTCCTTTATTCCTGTATCCGATAGAGTGATGATGATCCAAATAAATAGTACTCCAGTAAATATGAATGTTATACAAGTTTATGCTCCCACAGCTGACAGTGATGAGGAGGATTTAGAGAAGTTCTACGAAGATATAAGCAGTGTACTGAAAACCCTAAAAAGTAATGATATCACAATACTCATGGGGACTTCAATGCAAAAGTGGGAGAAGGAAGTGATGCTCCTGTAGTTGGAAACTTTGGCTTAGGAACCAGAAATGGTAGAGGTGACAGATTTGTAGACTTCTGCAAGGAACATAGGCAATGTGTGATGAATACTTTTTTCAAGTTGCCAAAAAGACGCCTCTACACTTGGAGATCACCAGCAGATACACGAAATAATGTAGTAAGGAACCAAATTGACTATTTTACAATAAACAAAAGATTTAGAAACTCAGTAAAATCAGTAAAGACATACCCAGGTGCAGATGTACCATCCGATCATAATCTACTACTTGCTGAAGTCCAGCTGAAACTAAAAAGGATGAAAAACCCAAACCCTGCTAAACCAAGAATCAACAGAGACTTCATCATTAAACATGGAGGGAAGATTAAAGAAGAACTAGAAAATCATTTAAGGGAAACCAACAACCTGAATGATGATGATGTAGAAGTGAACTGGAATAAATTTAAAAATGCAATAGTAGAGGTAACAAACTCAAAACAGAGAGAGGGGTACCACAAGAAACAACAGTGGATGACGGAGGAAATTCTTCATCTCATGGATGAAAGAAGATCTTATAAAAATAAAAACAAAGAAAAATACAATGAATTGCAGAAAACAATTAGAAGAAAAATTCGACTGGCAAAAGAAAAGTGGTTTGCAAAGAGATGCAAGGAAATAGAAGACAGAACGTATGCATGATAATTTCAATTTACACAAAAAAGTGAAAGAAGCAGCAGGCCTCTACAAAAAGAAACCAACAACTTAGTTGACAAAGAGGGGAAAATTATCTTAGATGAGGATGAAAAACTAAAAAGATGGAAGGAATATATTGAAGAACTTTTTGAGGACACTAGGGATGATATAGATATGGAAGTATAACAACTGGACCAAACATCACTATGGAGGAGGTTGAACATGCAATAAAAATAGCAAAAACAAGAAAAGCCACAGGACCTGATGATATCCCAGTAGAAATTTTAAAATTGCTGGAAGACAATGGGAATTTTTTTTTACTGCAGCTCTTCAATCAGATATACGAAACAGGAAAGATACCAAATGATTGGCTAAAATCAACCTTTGTGACAATCCCCAAAAAAATAAATGCAAAGAAGTGTACCGAATACAGAACAATAAGCTTAATGAGTCATGCCCTGAAAATATTCCTGAGAATAATTCACAAAAGAATATACAACAAAATTGAAGAGCGTCTAGGTAACACACAATTGGTTTCAGAAACAATCTTGGTACACGAGATGCGCTATTCAGCATTCAAGTTCTTGTACAGCGTTGTAGAGATGTCAATCACAGTGTTTACATGTGCTTCATTGATTTTGAAAAAGCTTTTGATAAAATAAGACACAGCAAACTATTAGAAATCCTGAAACAAGGGGGACTAGATGACAAACACATCCAAATAATAAAGAATCTGTATTGGCATCAGGTAGCAAATGTGAGACTAGGCCAAAAATACTCAGCTGATGCAGAAATAAGAAGAGGGGTCAGACAGGGATGTATTCTGTCTCCACTGTTGTTCAATATCTACTCTGAGTCAATCTTCAACGAGGCACTGGAGAACATCGATGCTGGCATCAAAGTAAACGGTGTTTGGATCAACAACTTAAGATATGCTGACGATACAGTTCTGCTTGCCAGTAAGTATGAAGACCTTCAGCTCCTCATCAACAGAGTCACCGAAATATCTGGAAAATACGGCTTGAAGCTTAACACCTCAAAAACCAAGATCATGGTCGTCAGCAAACAACCGTTAACTTACCACAGTAAGTTAACGGGAGGGAAGTGTGCAGTGCCCCAGGGCTCTGTTCTGGGCCCAGGTCTCTTCAACAACTCTTCATCAACGATTTGGACGAGGGGATAGATGGGGAACTCATCAATTTGCGGATGACACCAAGCTGGCAGGAATAGCCAACACTCCAGAAGACAGGCTTAAGATACAGGAGGACCTGGACAGACTTGAACACTGGGCGCTATCTACAAAATGAAATTCAATGGTGAAAAAGTAAGGTTCTACATTTAGGCAAGAAAACCAAATGTACAGGTATAGTATAGGGGTACCTTGCTCAATAGTAGTAACTGTGAGAGGGATCTCGGAGTCCTAGTGGACAATCACTTAAATATGAGACCAGCAGTGTGCTGCAGCTGCCAAAAAAGCCAACACAGTGCTGGGCTGCATTAACAGAGGGATAGAATCAAGATCACGTGAGTATTAATACCACTTTACAATGCCTTGGTAAGGCCACACTTGGAATACTGCATCCAGTTTTGGTCACCACGATGTAAAAAAGATGTTGAGACTCTAGAAAGAGTGCAGAGAAGGGCAACAAAGATGATTAGGGGACTGGAGGCTAAGCATATCAGGAACGTTTGCTGGAATTGGGTATGTCTAGTTTAATGAAAAGAAGGACTAGGGGTGACATGATAGCAGTATTTCCAATATCTCAGGGGTTGCCACAAAGAAGAGGAGTCAAGCTATTCTCCAAGCGCCTGAGGGCAGGACAAGAGTAATGGATGGAAACTAGTCAAGGAGAGAAGCAACCTGGAACTGAGGAGAAACTTCCTGACAGTTGAACAATTAACCATGGAACAACCTGCCTCCAGAAGCGGTGAATGCTCCAACCTGGAAGTTTTTAAGAAAGACTGACAGCCATTGTCCGAAATGGATAGGGTTTCCTGCCTGAGCAGGGGGTTGGACTCGATGACCTCCAAGGTCCCTTCCAACTTTATTATTATTATTATTAAATTCAGAAGGAACACCACTAGAAAAAGTTGAAAGGATCAAGCACCCGGTTCTAATTTACATGAAAGCTGGGACATGACCGCTGAAGTACAGACAAGCTAGAAAAGCTCGAACAGCATTCTTCAAAATGAAAAAGGTCTTCTGCAGTCACGACATAAGCCTAAGACTGAAAATGAGCTTGTCAGATGCTATATTTTTTCTATCCTGCTCTATGGAGTAGAGAGTTTGGTCTCTGACAGAAGGCCTCCTGAAGAGACTAGAAGCATTTGAAATGTGGATTTACAGGCGGCTGTGAACGTATAAGCTGGGTGACAAGATCAGAAATGAGGAGGTTTTTAAGCCGCCTGGGAAAGCCAAGGGAAATCATCAAAACATTTAAAAAACGGAAAGTTAGAATATTTTGGACATGTGATGCGACACCCAGAAAAATACGGCATACTCCATTTAATCCTCCAGGGAAAGATTGAAGGCAAACGAGGTCCAGGCAGAAGAAGAACATCATGGCTTCAAAATCTAAGGGACTGGTTTGGACAAAACTCAGCAGCACTTTTTCGTGCGGCTGCTGATAAAAACAGGATCGGCAACATGATCGCCAACGTCCGATAACGGATATGGCAGAAGAAGAAGAAGAAGTGTGTGTGTGTGTGAGCGCACATGAAGGTGTGTGTGTGTCTCTCACCCTGTCATGCCTCCGTCCGAGCCTAAATCCGAGGAGGACATGGAGTTGGAGCAGGACTCTGTTGAGGCCCAGGAGGGGGTGTCTGTGGCTTCGGAGGACTGTGGGGAGGAGCAGGCTGAGGCAGGCCAGGGCCCTTCAGGTTTAGAACAGGGGAGGCAGAGTTCAGGCGAGGAGCAAGCCCCCCCCCCACCTGATCCTAGAGCAAGGAGAGCAGAGAGGAGGAGGGAACAACGTAGGCAGGCTTAATTGCTCGGGAGGAGACCGTCCCGCCCCACTCCACAAGGCACACCTGGGGATTAAGATTTAAGGAGACGCTGTGGGGTGGGGCATTTGCCGGGAACAAACGTGGTATCTTGGGACAGTTGTGAATTGTGCTCTTGTCTTTGTTTAACCTGGACACCTTGAATACCGGACCGGCTGGTTTCCTGCTTTACGACCACAGACTGCATTTCTGAGTCTCTCCTTGCAGACTGCAGGCAAGCTGAGATTTAAAAGGACTCATGACGTTTCTGTTTTGTTTTCTTGTTATCTGTCTGGCCTTGAGGACATTGTATACTTCTCCGGCTGTATTGAAATTGCCTTTAGCCAGAGGCAGCTGAAAGGAACGTGTGTTTGTGCTTTGGTTGAAGGCTTGCCAGCATATGTGGGAGCTTTTGGGGAACATTGGCAGTTATTAAAGGACTGTTTCTCTTGCCAGCCGACTGCTTTGCCTCCGTGCAGGGCCCTGGGTCATCACACACCCCTTGCAGCCCCGCACCCTCAACAGAGACCTTCTGAGATGGCAGGCTGCAAACTAATGAAAGCTGTTTTTTTGGAGTACTTGTTTCTTTTTCTCAATGTGCTGCCGATTGCATCACGCCCTGCCCCCCTCAGCTCCCGCCCCCAGCCCTGTGGAAGGCTGCAAGAAGCTCCCATCGCAGCTTCTCTCACCTCTCCCGTTCTTTTCCTCCCGATGTCACAGTGTGGGGCTGCAGGAGGTGAGACCCACACACACACGTGCACACACACACTCACACAAACACGTGTGCAGGTTCTGGGAGAGGTGAGCTGAGAGCCACGGAGCAGGAGGAAACGATAGGGGAAGGGGTCAAATGGGAAACCTCTGTCTGGAGCCTCTGGCAGCTTAAAAAAAACAACGTGCGGAGCAGTGGCTTCCCTTTTAGTCCACCCTCCCCTCCGTTGCCTCCATGTCGGGATTGACTCTACACCTGCCGAAAGGGCAGTTTTGCTTCCGACCTCCCCCCATGCCATAAACCGCAAGCCGCTGCCGTTCACCTGCCATGTCCCCCTGACAGCCCCTGCAATCTCCTATCGCACGCTGGCAGGCAGAATCCTAAAGCTCCCATTCTGTCTCCTCCAAGCTCAGGAAGGAAGCCCCCGTCCGTGGCTTTCCCACTCGGGGGTGGGGCGATCCCAGTGAAAGAAAAGCCTTGCAGGCTGTGAGACCAGGCCGGCGAGCGGGGCATGGAGGCGCTAGTGCGGAGGAAGGCGAGCAGCAGCCCCAGCAGCAAGAAGGGCTGCCGAAAAGAGCAGAGTCTGTGTGTTCACCTGCTACAAGCTCACCTGTCAGCCATTGCTTTCCATTTCCATTCGGTTGGAAATGCCCCAGTTCAAAGGAGAAAGCTATTTTGTGTTCTGTTTTGTCACAGACAGAACTTTATTGGCAATCCAAGTTAACATTGGTATTCTTCAATTGTGAGCTCTTAGGAAAGTATCCCCTACTTGTGTGTTGCTAACAGCCATTTCCAGTGGGGAAAACAGTCCCACGCCCCCCCGAGGTCAACCACAACCCTGATGTGGCCCTCAGTGAAATTGAGTTTGACACCCCTGGTGTAGAGGGTGTGGTCACTGGGGCCCAATCTAGCACTGAGATCCTCTCCCAGGACTACAAAAGCATTTGAATTCATCAATATTAAATTTTATTAGTTTATTAAAATATAAAATGCAAAGAAAAATTGAAAATAATGGGAAAGTGGGGGAGGAAAAGGGGAAGAGGAAAAAGTGTAGGGTAAAAAGGGAAAGAAAAAGAAAAGCATTGACTTCTGACTCTTTTTAGCGCAGTAGAATAAGGTAATAACATACAACCTCAACTTTTTACTTTTACATAGTGATATATACTAGCCATTTCTATAAAGGGGCGGTGCAGTGGCTCAGAGGTTAAAACACTGGGCTTGTCAGCTGGAAAGCTGGCAGCTCAGGTTTGAGACCCAAGCACTACACAATGGGGCAAGATCTCGTCCTCACCCCAGCTCCTGCCAACCTAGCAGTTCGAAAGCATGCAAATGCGAGTAGATAAATAGGTACCACTTCGGTGGGAAGGTGTTCTGTGATATCATGCTGGCTACATGACCACGGAAATATCTTCGGACAGTGCTGGCTCAATGGCCTTGAAACGGAGATGCTCACCGCCCCATATAGTTGGCAATGACTAGTGGAGTAAAATCCACAGGGACTCCTTTGTTTTTATTTCTATAACAACAAACCTATCTAATCAGCAAAACCCAAAATCAAAGTTTCATTTTTTTCCACCTCAAGCACAAAGTCCAGAAGCAGTTTTCAAGTAGAAACAAAGTTGTATTCTTTTCTTTAATTAAAGCAGTCTATTTAGCCATCTCTGCTAACTCCATCAGTTTTTGCAACCAGTCATCCATTGTTGGCATTACGGTATCTTTCCATTTTTGTGCATAGAGCTTCTTGCTGCTGTCAGCATATATAACATCAAAATTCCATTTTTTTTTCAAGTTCTTTGTCCATTAGGCCTAAAATAAAAGTCTCTGGTTTTATCTTTATATTCACTTTAAGAATCTTCTGTATTAAGATATGAATCCTACTCCAATATTTCTTTGCTTTGTCACAGGTCCACCATAGATGGTAAAAAGTTCCTTCTTTACATTTACATTTCCAGCATACATTTCAAGTACCTTTATACATTTTTGACAATTTATCTGGTGTTAGATATCAATGTTACATCATTTTATAAAAAAATTCTTTTAAATTATAATTTAATGTAAATTTTAAACTCTTTATCCTCATGTTTTACCATTGTTCAAGCATATTATATCCAAAATTGGATTCATCAATATAAGGGCAGCAGCATATGTTTCCAGTTCAGTCCACAAGGCTCTGATCTAGGGTTTATGTCTCATTGGGGCCATACAAGCATTTATTATCAGCAGGGCACAGTGATTGAATTGGGTTAATACTGCCATGGCATACAGTATGTCTTAAGTGGAGGGAGGGGCCTTGATATAGCAAATAGTGTAGTGGAGACTATGACCCCCAGGCTGCCTTTTGCTATTCCATGCTTTGCCCTTGGTTCTGCCCTAATCAAGAATTAATAAAATCCATTTATTAGCAGATTGTCAGCTGTCTATGATTCCTGGAGAAGTATGATGTCATGGCAGGAGAGGAAGTAAGTAAAACAGGAATCTCTGGTAGATGTAAACAAGTCACATTCCAGGTTAAAAGGGTGACCTTATGCTAGTCACCAGATGTGAAGCAGAGGCTTTGCACACCTGGAACTGGGTGGAGTTGTGTTTCCCTCTGGGGGGGAGGAGGTGTGGCACCAACAGGTTCCTGCTCTCCCTTCTGTTCCAACTGTTTGTCCATTGGAAGAATCAGTGCAGTGTGGGGAGTGAAATGGGGATCACTGGCACACAGGGATCCCAACTCTTTAGCAGGGGGAGCATCCTTTAGCTTGTCCAGTGTAAGTAGAGGTGAAGGGAGCTCTTTCTTCTGAGAGTTAGGTTCCCGTGGGGCAAGGGAAGGCTCCTCAGTTGTGAAGGCAAATGAGGTATCTCCAGATTGGGTTTCTGTATTGCTTGGCTGAGCTTTGTTACGCTTACAAGGCAGTTTTTTGGGGGTATCAGCTGCTTGCGGTTGTATGGGTTCCATGAGTATTGCCGATGTAGAGCTCTCAGAGGAGTCACTGTCAGTGTCACTTTCACTATTATTGGTGAGGATGTCAGAGTAGTGCGCTTACAGCTTTCTGCATATCTGACTATTAAATTGGTACTGGACTTCCATATCACTACCAGCACTGAGAGGGTATGCCAAAATTGTTGTTTTGATGTCTGCTAGTTTTTTCCTCAGATTAATGAGTTCTGTGTTTATATCCTGCCTTGAGGTTTGCTTAGCCTCTTGGCTCAGGACAAGTCTGGCAGATTTACTACTTTTGGAGCCTGTGTTTTTATGGCTCTTATCTGCAGGGTCATGACCATTTGTCACTTTCTTAGTGATGAGGTCATGGACTAACTTGTCAAAGACTCTGTCAGTTTGGATGTGATGAGTCTGCCATAGGAATTCACTCATTCATATGAGTCTGGGGGGAAGACTCAGAAAAATGCACTTAGCATTTCTTGAACTGGGTAGGTAGTGAAAATCTTTCAAATCAATTGTTCCACTTTGCCAATTTAGGAGCTGAGATGGGGCGGGGGGGTCACAATAAGCTTGTGGTTGCTCCATTTATGGGCATTTGGATGGATTTCTAAGAAGGTTTTTTTTGTCTAGCACACGGGGTGGTTGGCTAAATTAACTACTTCTGGGTGCCTGGAGGAGCAGGCTCCTAGAATGCCTATGCGGCCAGCTTCTGCTGCCATATTAACCCCCTAATTGGGGGATTTGCAAATCAAAGGGTTGTTGGAAGCTGTCCACCTTGGCTACAATATCATTTAGCCATTGCAATATAAGGATCAATGTTTCTGCAGATAGAAGGCAGACCTCATGGAAAAGTTGAATGATGTAGTTGCAGGGGTACAGGAGACTTGTTTCAGGAGGTTATCTCCCTGCTTCAGAGTTTGATTTGGGCCGAGTCTTTGAAGAGGCCTGTCTTATGGCTGGGTTCTGTGCTCTCATAATCTTTGGAGGTGAAAGTGGTCCTGAAGTGGTGGATCTGTTACTCAATTTTTGTTGTCATCTCTGTGGTGGGGAGATAGGAATCAATCCTCATCTGTTTCTCTGCTTTGTTGGATTTATGGGTCCCCGTATCATTACTAGGGCTGGTCCAGGTTCTTTTCTTGCCTCTGGATGGCATTTTTGGAGGTGTAGGGTTAAGCCAGAAGGAATAAGTCCTGTCACAAGCCAGGAGCTTATTTCAGGAGCTGCTACTATGTTGCCATCTTTGCTCCTCCCCCTTTTTTTGAGTCAGATGTTCACTTGAGTCAAAGCAGGGAAATAACTTTCAATCAAACCATTTGGTAAGGTTGTGGGACTGATAAAGAACTGCCTTAGGTATGAAATACAGAGAAAGTAGATATGGGACACTCAAGGAATATTCTGAGTTAACTACTGTATGAAGACTATTTCAGCCAATGGCTGTTGATGTAGAGAAAAAGCAGCAGGTCCCATGGTTTGTGCTCCAAGCACTCACAGTGGCAGGAAAATCTCATGTCACTTGATCCTTTTGTCCAAAAACCAGAGGTGAAAACACAGTTAGCAAGTGTAAAATGCTTTTTGCCATTCTAATGAAATTTTCCCATTGCTTTCAGAGAGAATGAGTTACCCTCCATAAGCTTCAGAACAGTTGTAGATCTGGCTTTACCTGGGAGCATTCCTAAGAACCAGAATGTACACCACATAATTCTCTGGAATGCCTCCTTTTGTCAGATGTCCGCCGTCCGTGTGCAAGGAAATCAAGACGCAGGAACAAGGTGACCAAACAAGGCTTTAATCCGAGTGAGATAAAGTCAGCGCTGGGAGTGAACTGCTCCCAGCGCCTTACATAGCTACCCCACGCCCCCGGCCCCACCCCCAGCCGCAAGCCAGCATCCGGTCCTTGGTGTAGATAAGGCATAGTCCGGCCTCTGGCCTCCTTCCGCATTCCGCGGTTCGGACCGCTGCTCCGGACGCTGCTCCACGCCGCCGCACCGGTTGCACGTATCGGGGTCCGGCCGCGGGTCCGGCTGCAAGTCAGGTTGCAGCGTCGGGCAGCTGGTTGTGGCGTCAGGCAGCTGGCGGCGGCCGGCGGCCGGCTGAGCGTCCCGGCATTTTGCGGCTGGCTGCGGCATCTGGGTGGCGTGCCGCTCGGTTCTTTCCCCCCCCGAACATGTCAAGCCCACGGGGCTTGACAGGCGGCTCCCTCTACCAGGGCTCCACCTGGAAGGGAAGGAAGAGCAGATGAATGCACGTCCCCCCTGGCGGACGGTTCAGACGGCCCACCACCCGCCTTCCCAGGGTGTTGGTGGTGGAACGACCGCACCAGTCGTGGCGCGAGTACAATGTTGAACTTCCAATGTTGAACCTCTCCAATGTTGAACTTCCAATCCTTCTAGTACTGGTAAAGTACTGGCAGTGAAGAACTACACAGTGTCTAGTATCAGTTTTCCCCCACTGAGAGCAATTTTTTTAGCTAACATAAAAAAGAGCTAAAATTCTATCTGGTACAGAGTTCTGGGATGATTAAATAAGACCCCCAAAGTTCTGCAGCTCCCATTAAGGCAGGACATAAAACAAGACAGGACATAAAACAGGACATGAGTCTTAAATGCGTGTATTAGTTAGAAGAAGTTAGAAGAAACAAAAAAGGAAGTGAAAAATGTCAAACCACAAGTTCATCTGTCGGTCACATATGAGTGTCAAGCTTGAGGCTCTGTTGCAAGTAACCACATATGTCTCGTTTCTATGTCTCGCTCTTGCTGGTAGCTAACCACAAATGAACTGCAGGAAATGCTTTGGCAAGATACCTGTAACGTCGATCCATGAGAGGGGGACAAGATATTTCGCTATTCTAGCATAGCAACAGGGGGCTGTCATTCAAGTAACCAATCAATGCTAACAAGTTACATTTCCGTGTTTTGCTGCTTCTAAAAGAGTATATATGTACTTGTTATTCCATGAGAAGGTGTTCAGAGGTTGTTATGATTTTTGCTCTGAACCTTTGCGCAAATAAACCAACTTCTTTTGATTCCGTGGTCTGAGTCCTGTGGTTTTCTGCAACACCATAAAGTACAAGAAGCAGGGTGATCTTTGTAATGGGAGGTCCCAATGTATTATGTCACTTTAATGTTATTGTAAATTATTATTTCTTCCAATATAACTTATTTAACACAATATCAGAGGTGGGAAACCAAGAATGACATGAGTAAATGCTCAAAGTAGTTTCTTTATTGCTGTTTGACTAAAGGACAGAATCTTGCCAGACTAAAGCATTCTGCATAACTATCTGATAAATGCTGTGAAGAATTAAGGAGGAACCTTTCTGTGTCTCTTCCTGCATAGCAACAATTCAAGGCTGATCTGTCTCTTTGCTCATCCCTCCCATAACTCAGCACCAGATTCCACCACATTAGCTCCTTGTCTAAACAACCCCCCTTCCTCCATCTCCTCTTCATTGTCAGAGTTCTCAAGAGAACTGGGCAGTTTGGGTAGCGATGACATCACAGAAATGCCACTCTCCTTCTTATCTGAGGAATCTTCCCATCCAGGTGGTTCCTCCTGCAAGATATCTACAGAGTTAGAAAAATCCTCACCCCTTTCCCTTGGTAGTTCCAGTCAAAAGACTACAGTGTTTACCTGCCACAGGACCTTAAAAGGGCCCACAAACTATGAGTCCAGCTTCTTTGAGGGTCTGGTAGAAGCTAAAAATTTAGTCGAAAGCCAGACATTGTCTCTTTCTGAAATCTGCAGCCCCTCTTGATGATGGGAATCAGCTGATCTCTTGCAAGATAAGTGTCAACGCTGCTAACATCGGATGTTCTTGCTTGACAATATATGAAGATGCAGACATTTTCTATTTAACCTGTGTATTACTTTTAGAGTTAGAATTAGATGGTGTTGGAGGGGAGGGGGAAGAATGTGCATGGGGACTAGTTAGGCATAACAATATCTCAGTAGAGTATTCTTCAAGGTTGGTTGTAATAAGAGGAGATAAGAAATGGCGGATTATGGAATGGGAGGGAAAGTTCGCACTTCAAACTAATTGGAGAATGTGATTAATGACTGTTAAATGGAGGAGTGAATTATGCTTAGATACTATGTGTTTGGGGGAGGAGAATTCAGATTTTGGCTTCGCTTATGTACGTGCCGAAGCTATGTTGCAATTAAAGATTCTTTAAGGTAAACAATGCCTCAAAGTTCTTTGAAGAGCTTCTTCTTTCGGAACCATGACAATATGTTTTTCTTGATCCAACTGTTGTTTCAACAGTGCCTACACAGCCTGTTATTCTTGCAGGAAATGTACCATGCCAGGAACCATGCCTTGTTGTGAGGTTGCTGGTAAAACCCTTGGGTGTCTCCCATACAAAGCTTGGAAAGGAGTCATGGCAGTTGTAAAATGCACAGAATTATTACATGCAAATTCAACTAATGGGAGAAGTGATAGCCAGTTGTCCTGGCTGTATGTACAATAACACCATAAATACTGCTGCAGCATCTGGTTAGTCTTCTCTGCCTCTCCATTCATCACAGGGTGGTAGGCTGATGATAAGCTGATTTGTACCTTAAAAAGATGGAATAGTGCCTTCCAAAACCTGGAAGTAAACTGACTTCCTCGATAAGAGACGACTCTAGACATCATCCCTCTATATAAAAAAACATGATCCAAAAAGAGCAGAGCTGTATCCTTTGCCATTAGCAGCCCCTTGCAAGGTATGAAATCTTGGTGAAAAGTTCCACCATCACCACCATTATAGAAGTATATCCTTACATAGGTGGCAAGTCTGTAAAAAAGTCTATTGACACTGTATGCCAAGGCTGGGGAGGGGTTTCTAAGTGTTGTAAAAGCCCTGTCAGCTTCCCTCGAAACGGTTTGGCCCAGCGGCATACTTGACATGAAGCCACATAGCCTTTTATGTCTGCTGCCATCTTTGGCCCCCAGAACTCTCTTAGTGCCCCATTTAGTGTCTTGACGACCTCCCATGACAAGCCATTTCATTGTTGTGGCAGAGTTGCAAGACTTCCTCCCACGATGGGTTCATAGATATCCCGCAATGGCAAGGGCTCATGAACAATTGCTTACATAGCCTCCCCCTGGAAGAAAATATGCAGACACCCACAAAAGAGCATTAATAGTTTCTAAAGGAGAGGCACAACCCAGCATTCCTGCGACAGGAAGAAAAGTATCCCAGACTTCCCTAAGAAAAAAAAGGTGAATATTGGTGATAGGCGAGTCAACTCTTAGGGGAACAGAAACTATAGTCTGCAGACCAGGCAGTCAATCTAGAGAGGTATATTGTCTCCCTGGAGCAAAAATCAAAGATGTAACTGAGTACCTTACTAAAATAATCAACCCCACAGATTACTACCCCTTTCTTCTCCTACACGTGGGGACAAATGACACAACAATGAATCTGAAAACAATAACAATATGAACAGCTAGGGAAGAAAGTTAAAGAATTAGGAGCACAAGTGGTGCTTTCATCTATACTTCCAACAAAAGGCCAACATCCAATGAGGGAGCAAAGGATTTTAGAAACGAACCACTGGCTTATAAAACTGGTGTTGTCAAGAGAACCTTGGTTTCCTAGACCATGGTTTGTATTACCTACATGAAGGGCTACTGGCAAGGGATGGACTGCACCTCACAAGAACTGGAAAGAATATATTCGGAAAATGACTGGCTTGTCTTATCAAAAGGGCTTTAAAATAAAATTGAGGGGGGGCAATCTTCATGACCTTTAGAACCTAATTCCAAGCAAAAACCACTAGATAACCAATCATATAAGGAGGTAGGGAGTAAAGAGAATGAAGAAATAAAAGAAAAATATAATGAAGTAGAGAGTGATGGAAAAGATGGAAATCCCAGTTACAAAGTAGGAGATATAAGAAACATACCCAAGACCCATAAAGGACTCAAATGCCTATACACTAATGCTCAAAGTTTAAGGAACAAACAGGGTGAACTTGAAATATTAGTACATGAAGGCAGATATGATACAGTTGCCATTACTGAAACTTGGTGGGATGAAACTCATGACTGGAATGTACTGATGGAAGAATACAAGCTATTCAAAAAAAACCAGACCTAACAAAAGAGGAGGTGGAGTTCCATTATATATAAAAGATCACTACAGCTCTACAGAAATGCACAAAACCAAGGATGACAACCTCCTAGAATCCATATGGGTCAATATAAAAGGGGGGAAATGACATTGCTATAGGTATACACTACAGGCCACTGAACCAAGCAGAAGAAATAGATGAACTTTTTGCTAATCAATTAACAAATGTATATAGGAAACATACCACAGTAGTAATGGGAGACTTTAACTACCCTGATATAAACTGGGAGACAAACTCTGCAGCAAGTGGGAGATTGAACAGATTCCTAACCAACTTAGCTGACAACTTTGTCATCCAAAAGGTAGAAGAAGGAGAGGCTTCTGGTTCTGCGCAGCTAGCGCGACAGCCGAGGGATCGTGAAGATCCGTGCCCTACGGCTGATTTATCTCTGTTTGGGGACCCTAAATGGGCCCAAAGCCACCCCGGAGAGGTGGCAAGGAAGGAGGGAAGCCCCGCCGATCCTGGGGAGACGGTGGTCGATCTGGACGTCTGGGGAAAGCTCTCCAAAAACTGACAGAAGAAAGGCTAGCGTCATTCGTGAGTCTAGCCCAAGCTACATGCAGCCGAAGCCAAAAAGCACTAAACTAAGCGTGATTGTAAATAGCGTGAGTGAACTGGGTAAGAATATTGATTCTCTCTCTTCTAAGTGACTGTGTCATGGTTCCGACAGATGAAACTCTTCAAAACAACTTCGAGGCATTGTTTACCTTAAAGAATCTTTTATTCGAGAAACAAAGTATTGGCACTACATAGTTGAAACCAAAAACTAAATTCCCCTCCCCTGGACACAAAGTAACAAAGCACAATTCCCTCCTCCAATAAACAGTCATAAATCACATTCCCCAATTAGCTTGAAGCACGGGCTTTCTCCCCAGCTCTCCAGCCCGCCAAAACTCTATCAACTCTGGGCCCAATGTCCTTGGGTTCCCACAGCTGAGCTATTATTGTTATGACTAGCTGGACTCTCATCCACATTCCCCCTCCCAGCATCAACTAACTCTAAAAGCAATAGAGGAAAATGGCTGCATTTCCATCTGTTGTCAAAGCAAGAACATCCGATGTTAGCAGCGTTGAAATCCGCCCCCCCCTTACAAAAAGGACAAATCACAATCTTTCACGAGAAATTGGAATTGATTGATTGACCTTTTTTCCCCCAAAAAAACCTTCCTTTGTTTCCTTGTACGCGACAGCGGCGGCGGATCGCGAAGGAGAAACGGCACGGGGCTGGGAGTCAGGTAAGGAAAGAAAGGCAATTTCTGGGGGGATCAAGGATTTCTTTCCTTACCTGCCCCATGTTATGGTTCCGAAGGAAGAGGCTTTTAAAAGAAACTAGGCATTGTTTTCCTTTAAGAATCTTTTTAATAGCAAACATAACTTCGGCACATACATGGAAGGATGCCAGAATCTGAATTTCTCTGGCTTGCGTCTATCTTATCTTGCTAAAACTCCTCCCTTACTTTACAGTCATGAGTCACATCTTCCAATTAGGCTGGAGGCCAAAGATTCACTTCCGTTCCTTTACCCGGGCTTTCCTCATAACTGTCCTCCCTTTCTATGTCATCTGAGTTAACTCTAAAAATACCAGACAGTACTGCATATCTTGTCAAAGCAATAATATCCTATATTAACAGCATTGACACCCCACTTGTACTGAGGCCGCTTTCCACTCAGATGCATTGCTCTTGCCAATGGCCCGACCGCCCACTTCAGCACCCTCCCTCCCCGAGCCTCCACGCTCCACCTGCTGCTTTGGTCGGCCTGCCAGCCCCCACCTCAATGCCCTGCTCACCACCGCCCAGCACGGCCGCCCTGGGGTTGCAGGGGCTGGCCTGGTATGAGAAGGGCACACGCCCTACCCTCCCACCACCATGCAGGGTAAGGTTGCCGCACCTGCCCCCGCCCAGATGCCCTCGCCTCCCCCAAGCGTTTTTTTTACTAACCTGCCTTTCAGCTGCATTCCGTTTCTCCGTTCGCTTCTCAGCCTTCGCCGCGTGTTTGTGGGACTATCGGTAAAAAAAAAAGTTCCATCAGACTTTCTAACTTCTTGAGATCTCACGAATGCAGCTGAAAGGCAGGTTAGTAAAAAAATGCTTGGGGGAGGCGGGGGCGGGCACGACAACCTTACCTTGCATGGGTATTGATGCAGGTTCCTCATAGACAGGACTGAAGGCCTAGGACTGGGGCAACGGCGCAAGTGCCCACAGAGAGGGCTCTGCATGCCACCTGTGGCACGCGTGCCATAGGTTCGCCACCATGGTCCTAGAAGAACCTTTGGAGACGATTCCTAAACTCCTGGAAAAGATAGAACAGTATGGAGAAATAGCAGGACTGAAAATAAACAGAGAAAAAACTAAAGTAATAGTTAAAAATCTTTCAGATGAGCAAAAAAAACAAATGTCAGAAAAAATAGAACTACAAATAGTTAAAAAGGTTAAATACCTGGGAATATACTTAACAGCAAGATGTGCAACGATAAAAGAAGATAATTATACAAAATTATTGAATCAAATAAGATTGGACTTCGAAAAATGGAAAAACTTGCAACTGTCGATATTAGGAAGAATTGCTACAGTGAAAATGAATATACTACCAAAAATTTTATTTCTATTCCAAACAATACCTATAAAACTTGAGAAAAAATTCTTTGAAGATTTAAATTCATTAATTTTGAAATTTATTTGGCAAGGAAAGAAAGCTAGAATCAAGATGAAAATGTTACAAGATGCCAAGGAAAATGGAGGTTTTGGTTTACCAGAGTGGGTTTTATATTATCATCTGTATTAACATGGGTAAAAGAATGGATAATTCTTAGAAACAAAAGGTTGTTATATTTGGAGGGACATGATTTACAATTGGGGTGGCATGCTTTCTTATGGTATGGGGAAAATAAAATTAATAAGTACTTTCAAAACCACTATATAAGAAATGCATTATTAACAACATGGGAAAAAATAAAATGTAAAAAATATCTGAAAATTCCAGGTTGGCTTTCAACAATGGAAGCATTTGTACACCCAAATTTAGTTAATTTTGAAAAATTTTGCAACAGTACTTTGGCACATTACAAAGCGGATGCCAGAATCTGGATTTCTCTGGCTTGCGTCTATCTTATCTTGCTAAACTCCTCCCTTACTTTACAGTCATAATTTACGTCTTCCAATTAGGCTAGAGGCCAAAGATTCACTTCCCTTCCCTGTCTCCCGCTTTTCTTCATAAATCTCCTCCCTTTGTATGTCATCTGATTTAACTCCAAAAATACCAAACAGTTCTGCATATCTTGTCAATGCAATAATATCCTATATTAACAGCGTTGACATCCGGCCCCCCTTACAAAAAGGACAGATCCTGTAATGTAAACAAAAGCATATATTAATGACTAGTCTTCGGTTTGTTGGGGTATTTCGTATGAAACCTTTTGACGAGCCTGTCAGCTTTCACCTCACTGGATTTCACCCAAGTGGCTTCAGACATCGGGTATCCCTTCCATTGTACTAGGTACTGCAATTTCCCTTTAAAAATTCTAGAATCAAGAATATGTTTCACTTCATAATGGGTCTGCCCCGCAACTACGAGGGGCCCAGGTGCTTTCTTCGGGGGAGGTCTTAAAGTGGAGCCCCAATAAGGTTTTAACAAGCTACTGTGGAAGACAGGGTGAATTTTACCCAAAAGTCTAGGGAGTTTCAGTTTTACAGTGACTGGATTGATGACCTTTACGATAGGAAAAGGCCCTAAGAATTTTGGTCCTAACTTCTTGCGGGGTAATTTGAGGCGTAAATATTTGGTTGACAAATAAACCTTTTCCCCAACTTGGAACGTTCTTTGGGGAGCCCTCTTTTTGTCAGCTTGCTTTTTATAGGTTTCAAAAGTCTTTTTTAAAGCAGTTTTTGTTTTTCTCCAAAGTTCCTCCCATCCCCTCACCCATTGGTCAAGTGTCTCGGAAGCGGTTGGCACTTGGGGATATTCAGGAATCAGACTGAACTCTTTGCCTGTGGCTACTCTGAAAGGTGTGTAGCCGGTACTGCTGTGCACAGAATTGTTATACGCCACCTCTGCGAAAGGGAGGAGGTCAGTCCAGTTCGTCTGTTCATAAGACACGTAGCATCTGAGATATTGCTCCACCATTTTGTTAGCGGCTTCTGCAGCTCCGTTGGTGGCCGGATGAAAAGCAGATGACAAGCCTTGAGATGATCCAATTAATTTAAGAAAACTCCTCCAAAATTTTGCTGTGAACTGCACCCCCCTGTCTGAGATTATTCGCTTAGGGGCACCGTTCAGTCGGTAGATATGTTTCAGGAACAATTTAGTCAATCGTTGAGCGGATGGGAGTCCTTTGCAGGCGATGAAATGAGCCTGCTTTGAAAACAGGTCTATTACAGTCCAGATGACAGTATTTCCTCTACTCTCAGGTAGGTCTATGATAAAGTCCATAGCTATTTCTTCCCAGGGTTGGGAAGGGTCTGCCACCGGCTGCAGTAATCCCGGGGTTTTCCCCGGTATTCTTTTCATTGTAGCACATACGGTACAACTCTTCACATAGTTTTCCACATCTCGTTCAAGTCCCGGCCACCAAAATTGCCAGCGGGTGAGATGTAGTGTTTTTAGATATCCAAAGTGTCCAGCCTGCTTTACATCATGGCTGTGTTTGAGAGCATTGACACAGAGGGATTCGGGCAAATACAGTTTCCCCCTTTTGTAAGCCAAATCATCCCGGCACGTCAAGGAGGTTTGATTATCTTTGAACCATTGATCGTTGAGGAGCTCTCATTTTATTTTCTTTGCTTCAGGGTCATCCGGATTTGGGACCCTGCGAGGCGTGATTTGTGCAACAGGTTGTGGATTGGAGATAATTGCCTCATTGACTTCTTCACGTTCGCTTTTGTATTGGGGCAATCTCGATAGCGCATCAGCTAGGAAGTTTTTTTCCCCTGGGATGTACTTTAGAGTAAAGTTGAAGCGGTTAAAGTACTGTGCCCACCGTACTTGCTTTGGGGACAATTTGCGAGGAGTTTTCAGTGCCTCTAGGTTTTTGTGATCTGTCCATACTTCGAATGGCACCTTGCTCCCCTCCAGGTAGTGTCGCCAGTTTAACAGCCCCCATCTAATTGCGAAGGCCTCCTTCTCCCATATTGTCCATCTCCGTTCACTTTCTGTAAATTTTTTGGAGGTGTAGGCGCAGGGTTGCAGAACTCCATTCTTGTTCTTTTGAAGCAATACAGCTCCAACTGCCACATCACTGGCGTCGGCTTGAATTACAAAGGGCTCCCCTAGACAGGGGTGCTTTAGGACCGGTTCGGCAGGAAATAGTCTTTTTAAATTCTCAAAAGCTGTTTGACAGCTCATAGTCCATGCTAGTGGTTGGCCCAGTCGCGGTTTCCCTCCTTTTCTCCCTGTTTTGAGTAAATCTGTAAGGGGTAGGGCAATTTTGGCAAAAGAGGGGATGAATTGACGGTAGAAGTTGGCAAAACCTAGAAAGCTCTGGAGTTGTTTGCGGGATTTTGGGGGCTGCCATTCGATTATAGTTTTCACCTTGGCTGGATCCATCTCAATGCCTTCGTTGGAGATTCTGTAGCCGAGGTAGTCTAATCGGGTCTGGTGAAATTCACATTTTGACAATTTGGCATAAAGCTTGGCATTCAATAGTTTCTTTAATACTTCTCTCACCAGCTTTATGTGATCAGTCATATTCGTGCTGTATATCAGAATATCGTCAAGGTACACCAGAACCCCTTTGTACAAGTGATCATGTAGGACCTCATTAATCAACTGCATGAATACGGCTGGGGCCCCCTGTAGTCCAAATGGCATGACTTTGAATTGATAGCTCCCCATGGGGCAGTTGAAGGCAGTTTTCCACTCATCTCCTTCTTTTATTCTCACTCGGTAATACGCCTCTCTCAGGTCTAATTTAGTGAAGACACTCCCCTTAGCCAGATGAGTTAATAAGTCCTTTAGGAGGGGGAGGGGGTATCTGTTTTCCACACTCACAGCGTTGAGGCCCTTATAGTCTACGCAGAGACGAAGAGACCCATCTTTTTTTTCTTTAAATAACACGGGGGCTCCCACAGTAGATTTGGCCCGTTCAATGAACCCCCTCGCTAAGTTTTTATTCACATATTGCTGCATCTCTTCCATCTCGAGGGGGGACATGGCATACATTCTCGGGCGTGGAAGTTTGGCTCCTGGCACCAGTTCGATAGAACAGTCATTGGGTCTGTGAGGGGGTAGGACATCGCATTCATTTTCACTAAATGCCTCTGCTAAGTCCTGGTATTCATTGGGGTTGAGTGATTCATCTGGTGACGGTGAGGCAGCTATGAGTGCTCGCTCATTAGGTGGCCTAAAGTGTCCCGCAACGTCAGTTGAATCAGTGGGAGGCTCAGGCCCTATAGGTAGTCTCACAGTTCTCATTCCTTTCTCCCACCAGATCAATGGCTTCCATTTGTCCAACCAGGCTAAGCCTAGAATCACAGTCTCAGTCATTTTTCGGGCCACCAGGAACCGAATAAATTCCCAGTGTGCGCCTATTTCTAGGCGTAAGGGCTCAGTTAATTGTGTGACTAAAGTCCCTCCCATCAGGGAGCCGTCAGCTTGCTCAAACCTCACAGGGTTGGAGAATTGTTTTGCCCGTATGCCCATTTTCATGGCAAAGGGTAGGCTAATAATGCATCGGGTGCATCCAGAATCAATTAATACGTTTAAGTCTATTTGTGCCCCCGACTTAGGGATTGTAAGCTTGGCGGCCAGTGAAAAAGATGGGATTTGTCGACTCACCATCGGGTCGTTCTCCCCTTCGTCGTCGCCGTCAAAGGAGGGTAGAGCAGGGGCGGGTCCACCTGGAGTCCTGGCGTTCTCTTGTGTGGGAGGTGTAATCTGGGTAACAGGTGCTTGCGTGGCCCGGTTGGATTTTTCTCTCATTAGCCGCTGGGCAGGTCTCCTTCTCGTCGCTGGTTCTGGACTGCTATGCAGTTGGGGGTATGGGACCGGACAGTTTGCTGCTCGATGTCCCTTCTTTCCGCACCGGAAACACTTTATTGACGCGCTTGCAGGTGGTCCGGTTCTTTCAGTCATCGTGGTAGCCGGAGTGTCTCGTGGGGGTGATTGTTGTTCGGATTGCTCTGGTTGCTGCTCAGATTCAGGTGGGGAAGGCTTTTTATAGTGGGCGAGCGGAACATCTAGCTTCACCGTTGTCTGGTACCACTCGTTCAGTCGGTCAGGTACTGCTCGAATAATGCAGGCCTGAGAGAGGTGATCATCTAATCCCTCAATGAAGTGATGGATTAGGGACTGCTCTGGCCACCCCTCTATCCGACCTGCTATCTTGCGAA
>JALGBA010004144.1:360000-378538 GCA_023970755.1 Azemiops feae | reverse complement strand
CCAAAGTTTCCCCCATGCCATGCTGGCTCAGGAATTCTGGGAGTTGAAGTCCACGAGTCATGAAGGGGCCAAAGTTTCCCCCATGCTGGCTCAGGAATTCTGGGAGTTGAAGTCCACGAGTCATGAAGGGGCCAACGTTTTCCCCATGCTGCCTCAGGAATTCTGGGAGTTGAAGTCCACAAGTCATAAAAGAGCCAAGGATGCCTACCCCTGACATAGACCATCATCATCAGAGTTGGAAGGGACCTTAGAGGACTTGTAGTCCAACCCCCTGCTCAAGCAGGAGACCGTGTGCCATTTCAGAAAAAATGGCTGTCTAGGTCTCTTCTCTAGGGTGGCTTACAATCATAAAAAAAATAAAACTACATAAATTAAATTAATAATTAGGTTATATACGTTAATACAAAATTAATATTCAATTGAAGCCACAATTTGAAGACTGATGGGTGAATAGTTAGAAAAGAGCCATGGAAAATTATTTCAGTATATGATTACCGCAGTGAGATTACTATATGAATAAAAATGGGAAGACTGGCATTACTTACAAAAGAGGAATAGTTGATAAGAGTGATGGAACCTACTGAGAAACTGAAGAAACTGATTTTTTTGATTAGAGTAAAGTCATTATTGGAACTCATTAATGATTGGAAACCTTTTTTGGGCGCTTTTTGCATAAGAAAGTAAATAATTTTGTGACATATAGATTTGGTGATTAGAAAGTAAAGGTTATAAAAAGAGGGAATAATGTAGGAATCCTGGAGAGAGAAATTTAATTGGAATTGTATGTAGAACTGCCAATAATACATCTCTCATCTCTCTCTCTCTCTCTCTCTCTCTCTCTCTCTCTCTCTCTCTCTCTCTCATATTCTTATATATATATTCACATTCAAATATTCTTGTGTGTGTGTGTGTGTTTTCTTGTTTTCTATTCTTCTATTTTCTTTTTCATTTTTCTATCTTCTTTTCTCTCATTTTTTTTCTTTTCTGTTTTCTTTTTCACATTGACTTTATTGTATTTTTTGCAGAGGTGCTATGAATGCCTCACTAAAGGAACTGCATCAACTCTTCATCCCATTGCTGGATTAGACTGTTTTTGCTTAGGACCAGGGGTGACATGAGAGCAGTGTTCCAATATCTCAGGGATTGCCGCAAAGAAGAAAAAAGGGGGGGGGGGTCAACCTATTCTCCGAAGCAGCTGAAGGCAAGACAAGGAGCAACGGATGGAAACTAATCAAGGAGAGAAGCAATCTGGAATTAAGGAGAAATTTCCTGACAGTTAGAACAATTAAGCAGTGGAACAACCTGCCTTCAGAAGTTGTGGGTGCTCCAACAATGGAAGTTTTCAAAAAGAGACTGGACAACCGTTTGTCTGAAATGGTATAGGGTTTCCTGCCTGAGCAGGGGGTTGGACTAGAAGACCTCCAAGGTCCCTTCCAACTCTATTATTGTTATTGCTGTGGGAAAAGCCTCAATTAGATAAATTACCTTGCACAGGCCTATTAGCCATTTTACTGATATTCCAGATTTTAAATGAAGAAATTCATTTACCACGTACTTTAGAATGTTTTTTACCACGTACTTTAGAATGTTTTTTACCACGTACTTTAGAATAATTTTTTTTTACCACGTACTTTAGAATTATTGCTTTGAGTTTGGAAAGCTTAAGATAGGACTCTCTATTCAAATGCTATTTTGCTGTGCTTTCTAAAGCAAAGAGAAATAATTGTGTGACATAATAAAGGGGGGAAAAATGCAAGTCACAGCTTCGTATTTCATTGTTGTAAGACTATTAACCAGGCATATAATGCATTCAATTATTATTTCTTACAACATCATCCCATGAAAAAATGTTACATTAAAGTTAAAAAGAAAAAAAAAGACAGGGAAACAAAAAGGCCTAGAAATTTAGAATAAAGGAAACAAACTCAGTAACAGAATGACAGAGTTGGAAGGGACCTTGGAGGTCATCTAGTCCAACCCCCTGCTCAGGCAGGAAACCCTATACACCATTTCAGACAAATGGCTGTCCAGTCTCTTCTTAAAAAGTGTTGGAGCATTCACCGCTTCTGGAGGCAGGTGGTTCCACTGATTGATTGTTCTCACTGTTAGGAAATTCCTCCTTAATTCCAGGTTGCTTCTCTCCTTGATTAGTTTCCATCCGTTGCTTCTTGTCCTGCCTTCAGGCGCTTTGGAGAATAGCTTGACTCCCTCTTCTTTGTGGCAGCCCCTGAGATATTGGAAGATTGCTATCATGTCATTTGATTTGATCAGATTGCTTGAACATCCTATTATTATTCCTTTGGGGCCCATAGAATGCTAATTCAAAAATTGACGAGCAGTTCACGTCAACAACCTACTGCTGTGTGTGAAGTGTAGATTTACCCTTCCAATGTTGTACAATAATTTCTTTGGCTCTTTCCCACATGTGGAAAAACCCATAATTGTTTATATCTTGACAACCTCCAAATATTGGGGATATGGCCAGCATGAACATATGGATCCTTGACAAGTAGCAATGACTATGAAGTCATACAGACAATCCTGCGAATTTCGGATACAAATGTGACAATTATAAGCTACATGATCCACATCGCAAGTTCAGTTTCCAACTTTTGAATGGCATTTCTGAACGATCGGAAAATGCTGCTATATGTTGGCTGTGAAATTCTAGACAGATTCTTTGGAATCTGATCAACAGCTCCATCATAAGGGAGGCCCATAATGATTATAGCATATCATCAAAAAACAAGCCATGGACTTGATCTCTGTTTCCAATCAATAGCTCCAAGATCTGAAATAGACCCAGCATATTTGCACAGTTCATAATGCATAAACTCAGAGAGGAAACATTGCTCTGTTTAAGGTAATTATGTTTTGTTATTTAAATACAAGTAGTCCTCGGCTTACAACTGGTTGCTTAGCAACCATTCAAAGTTACGACGGGCACCCCAAAATGGCAGTTGTATCCCAATTCTGAAGATCTGACAGCTGCCCCCTTCTGGACACATGACTGCATTTTGAGTGCTTGACAACCAGCCTGTATTTTTGGCCACAAACAGTAACCCACAAGCATATAACCATGATCCTGGGTTGTATAAACAGAGGCATAGAATCAAGATCATGCAAAGTATTAGTACCGATTTATAAAGCCCTAGTACAGGGGTAGGCAACCTTGGCTCTTTTATGACTCGTGGACTTCAACTCCCAGAATTCCTGAGCCAGCATGGGGGAACTATGGCCCCTTCATGACTCGTGGACTTCAACTCCCAGAATTCCTGAGCCAGCATGGGGGAAACTTTGGCCCCTTCATGACTTGTGGACTTCAACTCCCAGAATTCCTGAGCCAGCATGGCTCAGCTTGGAAACCTCTCCCTTTCCCCTCAGCATGGCTGGCTCAAGAATTCTGGGAGTTGAAGTCCACGAGTCATAAAAGAGCCAAGGTTGCCTACCCCTGCCCTAGTAAGACCACTCCTGGAATACTGCAGCCAGTTTTGGTCACCATATCACAAAAAGGATGTTGAGAGTTTGGAAAAAATTCAGAGAAGAGCAACTAAGATGATCAAAGGCCTGGAGACTAAAACATACGAAGAATGGCTGCAGGACTTGGGTTTGGCCAATCTAAAGAAAAGAAGAAATAGGGGAGACATGATAGCAGTGATTTAGTATCTGAGGGGCTGCCACAAGGAAGAGGGGGTCAGGTTGTTCACAAGAGCACCAGAGCAACATCAAAGCAACAATCTTGCATATGTCTAACTCTTGCTTCCCAAAGCTCAAATAACTCCATTTTTGCAATTATTAAGTACACTACAATCTAGAATTAAGGAGAAAGATTCTAACAGTGAAGACAATTAACCAGTGGAACGGTTTGCCTTCAGAAATCGTGGGCGCTCCATCACTGGAGGTTTTTAAGAAGAGACTGGACAGTCACTTGTCTGAAATGGTATAGGTCAGTGGTGGCGAACCTGTGGCACGGGTGCCAGAGGCGGCACTCAGAGCCCTCTCTGTGGGCATGCGCACCGTCGCCCCAGTCCTAGGCCTTCAGCTGGGTTTTATAAAACCTTTTCGCTTTAGGCCTCCGACACCGTGTGCAAAAAAAAAAAAGGTTCAATCAGTCAATTTCAATTTCTCGTGGGAAAAAAAAAGATCTTGCAAAGTTGGAATTGATTGATTGAACTTTTTAGTCCCACCCTATCTGCTGTTACCACAGCAGCCACGCCCACCAAATTGGCCACGCCCACCCAATTGGCCACACCCAGCCAATGGGCCACACCCACCTGGCACTTGACGATGCATAAGTGGGTTTTGGGTTGCAGTTTGGGCCCTCGGTCTCTAAAAGGTTCGCCATCACTGGTATAGGTTCTCCTGCTCGAACAGGGGGCTGGACTAGAAGACCTCGAAGGTACCTTCCAGCTCTATTCTATTCTATTCTATCCAAAAAAAGAAAAAAAACACTTTTGTATAGATTGGTGAGAAGGTTGAATATGAATGTTTCTGAGGTAAAGAAATCCTTTGGAAACTCAAGTCATGTTTTGCTTTTCTTTTGTTTTTATACAAAATGGGAGTTTTCAGAGAAAAAATTAATCAATTCCATTTCAAATTGTAATAAGTCTCTCAAGACCTCATAGGTAAAAACTCTGATTCTGGGCAAACACTGCGTTTAAAATGAAAGAGATGCAAAAATGGTGCTAATTAGGAAAGAAAGAATGTAAAACAATTGAGGGCCTATTTAATTTGAGGAATATCACTTGAAGTAGAACAATTATCTTATTACATCAATAGAATATTGTTTGTGTGTGTGTGTGTGTGTTGCTGTTTCTACATAGAAGAAGATCCGTAATGAAAACCAAGGGGTAATCCTTTTCATTTCCTGTCCCTTCTGTGAGAGAAAATACGTTATTATCTACTTGACCCAAGACATGACAATTAAGGATCCAGAGCTGTAATCTCTGTAGAGATTATAACAAAATCATTCAGTCAGCAGGAAACATTACATTAACATCCATATCTTCAAATGTTCACTGGGCTGCTGGATACATTCCAGTAAGGACCTGGTAGAGCAAAGAATTAAATATTTTTCTCTCTTTGCTCCCTCTATTACAGGGGTCTTCAAACTTGGCCCTTTGATGACTTGTGGACTTCAGCTCCCAGAATTCCTCAGCCAGCGTGCCTGGCTGAGGAATTCTGGGGGTTGAAGTCCACAAGTCATCAAAGGGCCAAGTTTGAAGACCCCTGCTCTATTATCTCTCTGGCTGCATTCAAATAACATCTTTAACTTGAGTATTGATTATTCTTTTTTGGGGGGGGGTTCACATAATCCTAGAATGGGAAGGACTCATGTAGGCCATTAAATCTGACTTCTGCTCAGTGCAGGAACATCTGGGGGAAAGTCTGTTTAGCTTGGAATTTTTGACCTGAGAGATGGAGCCCATTGGTTTGTGTGGAGATTGAAAGTTGTGGAGACTATAAAGGGGAAAAGACGGGGCAGTGACACATCCAGTAAAGGGGAAACTATCAGATATTCATTCATTCATTCATTCTTTTGTTCGTTCATTGGTTCATTCCTTTGTTTGTTTCCCACCTTTAACATTATTAATGTTGTTGGTTTTATAAACAACTCAAGGCAGTGAACAAATCAAATACTTCTTCCTCCTCCCATTTTCCCCACAACAACCCTGTGAGGTGAGTTGGGTTTGAAGAGAGTGACTGGCCCAAGATCACCCATTTGGCTTTCATGCCTAAGGCGGGACTAGAACTCACTGTCTCCTGGTGATTGGTCCAAAGTCATCCAGTTTGCTTTCATGCCGAAGGCGGGACTAGAACTCACTGTCTCCTGGTGATTGGCCCAAAGTCATCCAGTTGGCTTTCATGCCGAAGGCAGGGCTAGAACTCACTGTCTCCTGGTAATTGGTCCAAAGTCATCCAGTTGGCTTTCATGCCGAAGGCGGGACTAGAACTTACTGTCTCCTGGTGATTGGCCCAAAGTCATCCAGTCGACTTTCATACCGAAGGCGGGACTAGAACTCATAGTCTCCTGGTGATTGGCCCAAAGTCACCCAGCCAGCCTTCATAACTAAGGTAGGACTAGAACTTACCAACTCCTGGTGATTCACTCAAAGTCACCCAGATGGCTTTCATGTGGCAATTGCTGGCCCTTTTTTTGCCAGTTTTTGGCAAAAGCCTTCTCCTTTACTTCCTCTTTCACCAGTTCAGGTGTTGAGGGAGATAAAAAGTTTGGGTTCTTATAATAATAATAATAATAATAATAATAATAATAATAATAATAATAATAATAATAATAATAATAATAATAATAATAATAATAATAATAATAATAATAATAATAATAATAATAATAATAAAGTTGGAAGGGGCCTTGGAGGTCATCTAGTCCAACCCCCTGCTCAAGCAGGAAACCCTATACCATTTCGGACAAATGGTTGCCCTTCTGGTGGCCTCAACTGTTGTTATTGGATGCTGTTGTATTGTGTCTTTGATGTTGTCTTTCCATCTTCTTCTGGGTCTGCCTCATCTCCTTTGACCTTCTCCTCTTTTTGTATATGTATTATACAGTATGGTATCCCAATTCCATCAAAAAAACTCCCACAGGAATACATTGATTCTCTTAATGACCACTGTCTATGTCTGTGACTTTCATTTAATGAGAATCACAATAAAAGTCACAAAATTCAAAAGTCAAATGAATTTTTAGGACTGTCACAACTTATGATGGAATATCCAGGTATAAAAAGAGGACTACATATATAGCTATAGAGAAATTGGACTCCTCAGAAATTTTTTTAAAAGGGTGCTTATTAATTTTTTGATCCTGGGAGAGGAAAAACTAATTCTTTAAGAAGAGATTGGACAGCCATTTGTCTGAAATGGTACAGGGGCTCCTGCTTGAACAGAGGGTTGGACTAGAAGACCTCCAAGGTCCCTTCCAGCAATGGTATTCTGTTATATGATACAGGCTTATTCAATTAACGTTCCATTTTACTTAGATAGGCAAGTTTGCTAATATGATACTACAAAGATCATTGCGGCTTATGGGCCAGGAAATTTAAATGACATATCACAAATTTGGAATTCATCATTATACGAGAACTTCGTTTCATATGTGGCAAACAGCCAGGAAGATAATTATTCAACATTAGAAATAGAGTAATTCTGAATTTACAACATTAGATTATAGATACACGTTCATTTTTCATTTATGAGCTGACACTCTATGGCAGTAGAAAGATTGATGGGTATTATTTTGCATGGTCAAGGTTTAATGAGCTATTTAATAATTCATCTGAAATGTATATTTTGTAAGGGATATAATAGAATATATTTTCTTTCTGGGGTTCCCCCCCCCCTGTTCTTTCTTTTGCTTCTTTATATATAAAGGGGGAAAAGTTTTTCAGAGACACGTAACTGCATTGTTCCATAAACATACTGATTTTTCAGGGTTTTTTTTTCCCCAGACAAATGTAGCTTTTTCTATAACACAGAAGCTTGTTCTGAGTTGGAGAGATAACCCCTCTCAAGAATCTCCCAAAGGTTTCCTTTTAACTCCTATAAAATTTATTTTCATCAAACCTGCTTTGAAACATCTACCAGCAGGGGACTCTATCAGTCAATTTCCCTTCTTCCTGGTACATCCAATATACTCACCACTTTGTATGAACTCTGTCCTGCTAGAATCCAAGCTTGTTTTCTCTTTGGCACCTCAATCTCTTTAAAGATGCAGTTCATTTCAAAGCAAAGTATTTACTTATTCAATGTAGAATAGATGGTGGTTCGTGTGCCCACCCTGAATGGCTAAGAGAAGGGCAAGTCAACTTTATGTTCTTATTTTTTTTTCTACATTTTAATGTTTTAACTCTTCTTGGCTTTTACCAAACTCTTCTGTGACCAAAGGCATTAGGTTCAGGGGGGGGGGAAGAGGGAGAAAGAGGAAGGAGGGAGGAGAGAGACAAGCAGAGGGACAGAGAGTGGGGAGAAGGAGGGAAGGAGGAAGAGAGAGAGAGAGAGAGAAAGAGAGAGAGAAAGAGGACAGGGAGAGAGAGAGAGAGAAAAAAAAATGAGAGAGATGGGGAGAAGGAGAAAGAAAGAGAGAGAATGGGGAAGGGAGAGGGAGAGAAGAAAAGGGAGAAAGAGAGAAGGGGAGAGAGAGAGGGAGGGAAAGGCAGAGAAAGAGGGAGGGAGAGGAGGAGGGAAGGAGAAAGAGAGAGAGGGAGAGGAAGAGAGAGGGGAGAGAGGGAGTGAGGGAAGAAGGAAAAGAGAGAGAGTGTGTAAGGACCCACCTCAATTTACATCTTAAGAAGACAGAACTCTTGGAACGGGTTTTCCAACAGGAATCTTTATTAAGAAAAACTGACTGAAGGCGTGCTAGACAGGATCTGGGGGACCCCCCCTGATCATTCAATGTTTTAAAGTGTTCCCAAGCAGTCCCACCCCACATTCCTTCCGGTCAATCCAAATTGGCAGATGGCTGGGTGTTAAATCCATCGGATCCCAAACGTTGCAATCTTCCCCCCCTTTTCCCTTGCTGCCGGTAAAAGGAAGCTTCATAGGGAGTGAGATCAAAGGCTGATTGCCGTATTGTTATGGTTAGTACTCCAGAGAGGGAATCCACAGAGGATGTTTCTTTGTAGTTGATAGTAAACACCCGTGTTTACTCCCCCCCCCCTTTGTAGTATGACAGAATCCAAAAGAGAGTAAGAATTGGGTTTTCCCAGAGTAGATTAGTTAGAAATAAAATATAATTGGATTCTGACATCCGGCTCCCCTTAAAAATAAGAGAGGTCCACCTGTAGAGAAAACAAAACAGGTATAAAAGTTAGTCTGGCTTGTTAGGATACTCTGTATGAAACTTCTTTAAAAGAGAGACTGAGAGAGAAAGAGAGAAAGAGAAAGGCTCCAGTTTCATTAACAAACATATGCCTACAGAATTAGACTGGGTTAAAAGTTACCTGCATTTGGCAAAAGCCTGTTCGCAGGACCCCTGTGATCGATTAATTATCTTCCACCAAGTTGGCTTTGACCCTTGTGAAGCACACAAATAGAACTTCTTCAGGGTGATCTGTTCCTAGTCTGATCATTTTCAAGTCTTCCAGAGATGCACCTGCCACCGTTGTCGTTAGTGCTTTTTTTTGAGGGGGGGAAGGTGCCGGAACTCACACACGTCATACAACCCGCCTTGCCTACCCTACAAGGTTCCATCCAAAAAAGGTGCCCGAACTCCGTTCTGGGCGTTCTATGACAAAAAAAAGCCCTGGTTGTCGTACAGTCTACAAGCTTCCTGCTTTTTCTCTCTTCCTCTCTTTCCTTCTGCCTTCCCCAGCATTATGGACTTCTCCGCAAGACAGCTGGGTCTTCACCTACGATGTCCAAAATAGATTGCCAAAGGGGATCACATGGCCCCGGGACACTGCAACCGTCATAAATATGAATCAGTTGACAAGCATCTGGATTTTGATCACATGACCGTTGGGGATGCTGCCACGGATGTAAATGTAAAAAACGGTCATAAGTCACATTTTTGAGCTCATTGTAACTTTGAGTGGTCACTAAACAGACAGTTATAAGACAAGAACTACTTGTGATCCAAATGGACTCATTCGTTCCTTCCTATCTCTAAAGCTGTTACCATTAAAAGAAACAAAGGAAGCCGGGATGAGAAATTTGCGAGGCTTGTCCAATAAAGCCTCAAGCATTTTTATTACAGGCCAATTTGGACCAAAATTAAAAAGCCATTAGGGAGACTAGCAACTCTTCCCATCGGTGAGTTTTAAACAGAAGGCTTCACCCTGGGCATTTCCCCTGAAGGTACAATATAAAATGGTCAAATTATTTTTATAGACTTGCACGGGGACTCAGAAACTGTTGGGTTGCAAAATACAAGTTAAACCCACCCAAATTTGGAGGAGGCCAGATATGGAATGCACCAAACGGAACTCAGAAGTTCTATTGCTTAGAGAAGAGAATAATTGTAGCTCAGGATTGAACTGTGGGGCGCTTGATGCTCTCTGAGCCTGGTTGTTTTCTTGCAGACGTTTCATGACCCAACTAGGTAACATCATCAATGCTAGAAGGGAATGGAGGAGGAGGAGGAGGAGGAGGAAGACTGTGGGGTCCTTGATGCTCTCTGAGCCTGGTTGTTTTCTTGCAGACATTTAATGACCCAACTAGGTAACATCATCAGTGCTAGAAGGGAATGGAAGAGGAGTAGGAGGAGGACTGTGGGGTCTTTGATGCTCTCTGAGCCTGGTTGTTTTCTTGCAGACATTTCATGACCCAGCTAGGTAACATCATCAATGCTAGAAGGGAATGGAGTTTGCTCTCTGTTTATATATCAGTGGCTTGCCCTGTCGGTGTTGGTGGGAGTGTTCTTGGTGATTCCTTGATTAGACTGTTTATTGATTATTTGTCTGAATTGGTAGTTCCTTGATTGGAATATGGCAGTGATGGCGAACCTTTTAGAGACCGAGTGCCCAAACTGCAACCCCAAACCCACTTATTTATTGCAAAGTGCCAACACGGCAATTTAATCGGAATACTGAGGTTTTAGTTTAGAAAACACAACTCGTACATTAACATCTTTTGTCTTAAAAGAAAAACACAAGAACAAAGCTTTCAATGATACAAACAACTTTTTACTGAAAGGTAAAAAGTTTGCATTTGGCATGCTTTTGAACCATTAATGTGATTTTTGCTGTTGTATGCATGCTGATAATTTGTCTAACCTTGGCTCATACTTTGTAAGTTTGAAAGCAACACATGCAGCACTCAGGTCATCTGTTAGTCTGTTTCTGGTGTCAGATTTGATATAATTCAAAGCTGAAAACAGCGCGCTCGCTCCGGAGGCTTGTTTTGGCTAGGAAGGGGCTTGAGAAATGGTTTTTTCCTGCAAAAACTTAGCCAAAGAGCCAGGCACGCGTGCCCGCAGAGAGGGCTCTGAGTGCCCCCTCTGGCACGCGTGCCAGAGGTTCGCCACCACTGGAATATGGTTTACTATTTGATCGTCGGTCTAGTATTAATCTTGGTGTTAATCTCTGACTATCTGGATGTTGATTGCTGTCTGGAGGTGTTTTCATCCTTTTGTTTCCTCTTTAGCTTTTTGGCTGTTTCTTTTTGAATGGTATGTAGATGTTGTTTCTGTCTGTGTGCCTGTTGATGGCTGATTTGTCTGAGTGCCAGCCTTCCAGGAATTGCCTAGTGTTCTGTGAATTTAGCTTGGTTTAAGATGGGAAGGTAATAGCATTCCAAGCACCTTGGTGCATAGTTATGCTAGTCACACGACCACAGAAGCATCTTCAGACAATGCTGGCTCCCTCAGCTAGGAAATGGAGATGAGCACCACTCCTTAGAGCAGGGGTCTTCAAACTTGGCCCTTTTATGACTTGTGGACTTCAACTCCCAGAATTCCTCAGCCAGGCACGCTGGCTGAGGAATTCTGGGAGTTGAAGTCCACAAGTCATAAAAGGGCCAAGTTTGAAGACACCTGCCTTAGAGTCGGACATGACTGGACAGGGGAAACCTTTATCTTTAGGATATTCACAGTTTCCTAGCAACATTGACAGGGCAAGCCACTGGTATATAAACAGAGAGTAAACCCCAGTCCTTCTTAGTACTGATGATGTTACCCAGTTGGGTAAATGAAATGTCTGCAAGAAAAGCACCAAAGGAGCACCAAGGACATCATGATTCCTTTACTTATGTTGACCATCAACCATGCAGTCAAATTCTGCTTTTAAACACGAGGCAAACCTTTGTTAGAAAAAGGATTGCCAACTACAGCAATTCAGAAATGTTTAATGAGTCAAAACAGACAGACATGTATACCTTAGAATCTTGTAGGGAAATTAGCAGAACATGTTTTATGCAACCAAGGAATTAAACTTTGTAAAAGTTGGTTGGTTTGCAAACTTATGATTCGATAGGAATCACAGCCTATCATGCTTGATATTCTCTCCGTCTATCTAGCATCACTTGTTCTATATTGGGTGGCCCAGTGGTTAGAATGCGGCATTGCAGGCTAATTCTGCCCACAGCCAGCAGTTCGATCCTGACCGGCTCAAGGTTGACTCAGCCTTCCATCCTTCCGAAGTCAGTAAAATGAAGACCCAGATTGTTGGGGGCAAATATGCTGACTCTGTAAACCTCTTACAGAGGGCTGTAAAGCAAGATGAAAGCGGTATATAAGTCTAAGTGCTATTGCTATTGCTTTACCCCCTCTCTCTTTCTTTCTCTCTGTCTATCTGTCTATCATCACTTGTTCTATACCTGGTGGCGCAGTGATTAGAATGCAGCATTGCAGGCTGACTCTACCCACAGCCAGGAGTTCGATTCTGAACGGCTGAAGATTGACTCAGCCTTCCCTCCTTCCAAAGTCAGTAAAATGAGGACCTAGATTGTTGGGGGCAAATATGCTGACGTTGTAAACTGCCCACTGAGTGCTGTAAAGCCCTACGGAGCGGTATATAAGTGCCATTGCTAGGTGCTATTTCTATGATTTGCTTCAAACTGTTTTTTGTATTCTGGCGGACAGCCTCATGATTTTAGATCAGTTTTTAGAAAATTATAAAAGACACTAGGCTCCGAGGCCCTGGGTGGAAGTTCTCCAGAGGCAGCTGCTCACCTACCCCATCTGTGGTTCGTTGGATCCAACCCAGCATTTCATTCTGGCTTCCTGATCAATAAACAACTTAAACCCCTTAGAATATCTTGAGGTGCCCATGCCAACCGTGGAATGCCTTTTTTTTCCTTCATCCTGCTATCCCTCCAGTGAATAGTTCAGCATCCACTGTTTTAATGTTTATGACATGCTGCAAAATACTTTGCATAAAATGCCATGTTTCTCCAATTCCCTGGTTCATCATTAGCTCAGACCAGATGGCTGTTTTCTTACAGGAAAATAATAAACATCTGACAGGTCAGCTAGTTTCATTTAAAGAAAATATGATGCGGGCTACATCTTCCTCTTTAAAAAAAAAAGAAGAAGAAGAAGAAGAAGAAGAAAGAGAGAATGCAACAGAAACTTTGGTGGATCAGATCATGTTTCCAACAGTGACTTAACAGAATAACAGAATAACTGAGTTGGAAGGGACCTTGGAAGTCTTCTAGTCCAACCCCCTGCTCAAGCAGTTGACTGTATAATATTTCAGACAAGGATAAGTTATCTTAAAGATAACTTAGATCATTTCAGGAGCAAAGAACAAGGAACTCTGGCTGAGTTCAAAGCACTGAAGAGTTTTATTATTCCTACTTATACACAAGAATCTGGTCAACTAACAGTCAAAGCTAAACTGGTGCTAGATAAGAGTCATCAAAATTCACAGAGGGCTGGACCTGGGTCTCTAATGGCTGCACAATGATTCCAAACTAATGACATATTTAACCCCACCTTCCAGCTCAGCCTGCTCATCTCCTACAGATAGGAATTCATATGTCCACATTATATAAAGTTGGATCTTTAGTTCAGCCAACCTGGTGCCACCTTCTAAAGTTACAGGCAGATGTCTTCTCCAGCCCTAGTTGGACCTCTTAAAAATTGAACCTTAGAGGTAACCCTCGAGAAACGACAATAATGGAGCATGCCTATTTGGGTGGTAACCGTTGTAAAATGGGTTGGTCAAGTGATGGATCCAATTTTACAATGTGTTTTTTTTTTGAGGTCATTCAGCAAACGAGGTGCTCAAAAGTCCGAACCCATTGTTTGTGGTTGGCACGATTTTGCTGAAAATTAGAAGTACATGCCTGTTTTTGGCAAAACCATCATAAAACACAGTCACGTGACCATGGGATACCGCAAATGGCCATAAATACAGTTGTGCTGTTGAGTGCTCAGCACGGTTATGTGATGGGTGGGGGGAACTGTCAGAAGCTCAGATCTGGGTTATAAGCCCCCTTTCCCAGATAGGTCGTAACTTTGAATAGTTGCTAATTCAAGGACTACTGTACTGTGAAAACATACATTGTTTGTCTTACTATCTATCCTCACAGGCAGGAGATATTGCATATTTGAACACTCCCCAGTTCAAAATCTCTTTTGTCCTTGCCCCGTCAGGGATCTTGAGTCCATGATACATATTTTATTTCCGTGCCCGTTTGAGCTGCCAGGGGACAGCAACGCCAAGGAACAGAAGATGAAATTACAATCAAGACACCAACTTCCCTGCTGGTATATTTCTCGATTTAATCAAGGAAGGGTGGAGAGAACAATAACACAATGGTGACGAATTTCTATTTGTTCTTCTCCTTCCCGAGAATCAGAAAAAGTGACAGCATTAGAGTAAAAATGCAATTCCACCAGGTATTAAATCATTGAATCAAAGTCCATTGGAGTTGGGTGGCTCATAGATTTAAGTAAATAGATTTTGTTAGTCGGAGTCACATTTGATCCTCCTCCTCCTCCTCCTCCTCCTCCTCCTCCTCCTCCTCCTCCTCCTCCTCCTCCTCCTCCTCCTCCTCCTCCTCCTTCCTCTCCTCTCCGCCTCCCTCTCCACAAACCCTACTCCTAGCACTGATGATGTTACATAGCTGGGTAATGAAAATCTGGAAGAAAACTACCAAGCTCTTACGTGATAGACAGATAGAAAAATGTGGGTTAGACAGCATCCACCACCAGATGGATCGTAGCTGGCTGGACCGGCCGTACTCAGCATGTGGTCCTCAATGGAACCGCATCTACATGGAGGGAAGTGTGCAGTGGGGTGCCCAGGGCTCTGTCTGGGCCCAGTGCTCTTCAACATCTTCATCAACGATTTTGGACCGAGGGGATAGATGGGGAAATCATCAAATTTGCAGACGACACCAAGCTGGCAGGAATAGCCAACATCCAGAAGACAGGCTAAGATACAGGAGGACCTGGACAGACTTGAACACTGGGACTATCTAACAAAATGAAATTCAATGGTGAAAAAAGAAGGTTCTACATTTAGGCAAGAAAAACCAAATGTAACAGGTATAGTATAGGGGGGTACCTGCTCAATAGCAGTAACTGTGAGAGGGACCTTGAAGTCCTAGTGGACAATCACTTAAATATGAGCCAGCAGTGTGCGCAGCTGCCAAAAAGGCCAACACAGTGCTAGGCTGCATTAACAGAGGGATAGAATCAAGATCACGTGAAGTATTAATACCACTTTACAATGCCTTGGTAAGCCACACTTGGAATACTGCGTCCAGTTTTGGTCACCACGATGTAAAAAAGACGTTTGAGACTCTGGAAAGAGTGCAGAGAAGAGCAACAAAGTGATTAGGGGACTGGAGGCTAAAGCATATGAGGAAGGTTTGCTGGAATTGGGTTATGTCTAGTTTAATGAAGAGAAAGGACGAGGGGGGACATGATAGCAGTGTCCAATATCTCAGGGGTTGCCAAAGAAGAGGGAGTCAAGCTACTCTCCAAAGCACTGAAGGCAGGACAAGAAGCAACGGATGGAAACTAATCAAGGAGAGAAGCAACCTGGAACTAAGGAGAAACTTCCTGACAGTTAGAACAATTAACCAGTGGAACAACCTGCCTCCAGAAGCGGTGAATGCTCCAACACTGAAAGTTTTCAAGAAGAGACTGGACAGCCATTTGTCTGAAATGGTATAGGGTTTCCTGCCTGAGCAGGGGGTTGGACTAGATGACCTCCAAGATCCCTTCCAACTTTATTATTATTATAGCACCAAGGACCCCACAGTCCTCCTCCTCCTCCTCCTCCTGTCTTTCACTGAAAGCTATGCAGAAGTGACCTTGCTGATCTTAACGAGAAATCCATCTTTGCGTAAATATGAAATACATGAAAACGAATTTCACTTGGCTGTGAACTGTTTTTACTTTTTTTTTTTAGCAGCCTAATAGTGAAATTAGCAAAAGCCAATGAGGGAGTCTGACGAAGAAACAGCTCCATTTGACTCTAACAACTGGAGAACTGTATCAAAAAAAAAAATCAGTGAAAGCACTTTGGAGGTCTCGCTTCGCTAGGACTTTTAATAAAAAAAAAACACGTAATAAAATTAATTATAAAAGGTTATTAAAAAGATCTAAAATGTTTGTTTACGTTTCTGGCGAATCCCCCAATGCTGCTGCGCAGAATCTAGCCACCTGTGCCGTGATCACTGCCTGCTCGTCCTTAAGCAGCCACTGGAGATAAATACTTTCCGAACGACCAGGATACCTACCAATTATGGGGAGGAGATGTGGTTTTTCCCAATAGCTCTGTAGAAGGAACATCGAAGGAGTATGTGTCCAATGGTCTCCACCTCTCCTGAGCCACAGGAGCAGAGTCTTTCAGCCAATGGTGTCTTTTTATACTTGCCGTACAGGACGGCCGACGGAAACGCATGGCACCGTGCAAGCGAGAATGCTTTCTGTTGGTTTACTGACTCCAACTGACTAAGATACCTGGCAGGTGTAACCACGTATCTAATAGAGTCTGGAGCCAGAAACAGCGGAGCTATACCTAAGTCCGCTTGCCTCTCGATGTCCTCTACCCTTTGAGCTGTGAGCAAACATGGTCTGGAAAGGAGATCTGTTTCATTCTCCCTTACTAAGTTTGTTACTATCCCATCCTGTGCAGGAAAAGCGGGTGCTGGATTCCAGGGAGGGGAGCTATTTTCTGTGAGAGAAACAGAAAGTTCTATATGCTGTTCGCTTTCAAGTTCGGTCTGTAAATCCCATTCCAATGAGTCCCATACAGATGAGTTACTTACTGGAGCAAACTTGTCTATTTGCAGCGAAATCTTCCATTTTCTGCTGCTTCAGTGGCTTGGAAGAACTTGGAAGAAGCCACGGATGGAAACTGATCAAGGAGAGAAGCAACCTAGAACTAAGGAGAAACTTCCTGACAGTTAGAACAATTAACCAGTGGAACAACCTGCCTCCAGAAGCGGTGAGTGCTCCAACACTGGAAGTTTTTAAGAAGAGACTGGACAGCCATTTGTCTGAAATGGTATAGGGTTTCCTGCCTGAGCAGGGGGTTGGACTAGATGACCTCCAAGGACCCCTTCCAACTTTATTAATTATTATTATTATTATTAACTCTGTGCTGCCGAGTGAACACGCCGTCTCTTTCTCCTTTTCCCCATTCTTGGTAATCCTGGCTTGTAGAGTTGTTGAAATGTAGGTAAAACAATGGTAGCCTCTCCAGTATATATCCTTTATAAAAAAACTATTATAAAAAGTCAAACAAGGGTTAAAACAGATTTAAAAATGGGTTAAAAAGGCTCGAAATGTGGGTCGATCCATTGAACTGGAAGAATGGGAAAGAATATGGAACACAAACTGTAAATTAACACTGTCAACTGCCTATAAAGAGAATCAATACAAAATGCTTCATAGATGGCATTTAGCACCAGCGAGATTGGCAAAAATGTATAAAAATATGAACCCGAATTGCTGGAAATGCAAAGACAAAGAGGGAACTTTTTTTCATGTAATGTGGCAATGTCCACAGGCAAAGGTCTATTGGAAACAGATACAAGAGTGGATACAGGAGATAACTAAAGAACGAGTTGATTTGAAACCAGAGCTATTTTTATTAGGCATATTGAATCCAAAGGTGAAAAGACGAACTCGATACATCATTGTACATATAATAACAGCGGCACGCATTGTATATGCCCAATATTGGAAACAAGAGAACCTACCACCAAATGATAAGATTATTCAAAAAATATTAGAATGCGCTGAAATGTGTATGCTTACGTTAGAAATTAAGGACAAGGAGACAACAGATTACTATGAGATATGGAACCAATGTTATGTTTGGTTAGATCAGAGAATAAAAGAGAAGGACATAAAAGGGTAAGAAACTATGTAACAAGTGTAAATAAATGTAAAAATAGATGACACAGTACTGTTAAGGAAAAAAATAATAACAACAAATAAATGTATTTTGTTTTGTTTTTATGTAATGTGAAAAAGGAAAATAAAGTTTGAAAAAAAATGGGTTAAAATAGGTTAAAAATGGGTTAAAAGTAGGTTAAAATGCAAATGTCATGGTTCCGACAGATGAAACTCTTCAAAAGAACTTCGAGGCATTGTTTACCTTAAAGAATCTTTATTTTGAGTAGCATAACATCAGCACTGCATAATCGAAGCCAAAAACTGAATTCCCCTCCCCTGAGCACCTAGTATCAAAGCACAATTCCCTCCTCCAATTAACAGTCATAAATCACATTCCCCAATTAGTTTGAAACACAGGCTTCCTCTCCATTTCTCCAGCCCGCCAATTCCTTATCAGCTCTGGTTACAATAACCTTGTTTCTCATGCTAGGTTTAGTGTTGTTATGTCTAGCTGGACTCTCGTTCACATCCCCCCCCCTTCCTAGCATCATCTAACTCTAAAAGCGAAAGGTAAAAAGATGGCCACATTTCCATCTGTTGTCAATGCAAAAACATCCGATGTTAGCAGCGTTGACAGCAGTGTTAAAAAGGGTTAAAAAGTTAAAAGAAAAAGAAAAGTAAAGAAAAGAAAGATTTTACTTTTGGAGGAGCTCTTTCTCGCTAGGACTTTTAACTGTCCTATCTTTGCGCACTGAATCTTAAGCTAATCGCTGCTTG
>JALGBA010004144.1:337500-355000 GCA_023970755.1 Azemiops feae | reverse complement strand
CCTTCCTTCCTTCCTTCCTTCCTTCCTTCCTTCCTTCCTTCCTTCCTTCCTTCCTTCCTTCCTTCCTTCCTTCCTTCTTTTCGCATTAGACTTATCTACCGCTTCACAGTGCTTTACAGCCCTCTCTAAGAAGTTTACAGAATCAGCATATTTGCCCCCAAATTCCCTCCCTCCCTCCCTCCCTCCCTCCCCCCTCCCTCCCTCCCTCCTCCCTTCCTTCCTTCCTTCCTTCCTTCCTTCTTCCTTCCTTCCTTCCTTCCTTCCTTCCTTCCTTCCTCCCTCCCTCCCTTCCTTCCTTCCTTCCGCATTAGACTTATCTACCGCTTCACAGTGCTTTACAGCCCTCTCTAAGAGGTTTACAGAGTCAGCCTCTTTGCCCCCAACAATCTGAGTCCTCTTTTTTTCTGATCTCGGAAGGAGGGAAGGCTGAGTCAAGCTTGAGCCGGTCAGGTTCAAACTCCTTGCTGTTGGGCAGAATTAGCCTGCAATAGTGCATTCTATTCACTGGGCCACCACGGCCCCCTATGGGAATGGGCAAATGTAATTCAAATGGCCATTATAGCAAAAGGAGAAGGGGAAGGCAGAGGATGAGATGGTTAGATAGAGTCATTGATGCAGTGGGCATGGGTTTGGGGCGGACTCCAGGAGACAGTGGAGGTTGGGGGGGGGCTGGCATGCTATGGTCCACGGGGTCTCAGAGAGTCAGGCACAACTTAGCAACTGAATAGCAAAAGTCCAAAGGATTAACGATCACTGTTTCATAAAATGCAGCAAAATTCTCATTATGCACTCAGCATTGAGAAGCTGGACTTTGAGTTTCAGAAGCTTGTCATTCTTTTCTCGTTCTTGACATATAACTCTACAGACGGTATATTTCCAGGACCATAAAAGCATCCTACAGCATATGTCCCGTGTGTATCCCGCTGTCTCCTGAAAAACAGATGCAAATCTATAACAAATGGATGGGATTTTTGATTCTTCCTTTGCTGCCCTACCAGGACGATATTGCTCTCGTAAACTTCAAGTTTCTCAATTTATAGCAAGCCATCTTCCCTTTGATATTTTTACTATTGCCACTAAAAATTGCTACACAGCTTTCCAACACTGGAGCTAGGATGTAAATCATCTGATTTTTTTTCCTCCACGTTTTGCTTGTGCTGAAAACTTCTAGAGTTTCACAGGCTGAATATTTATCCATATATTTATCCATATATTCTCCAAAGCACCTGAAGGCAGGATAAGAAGCAACGGATGGAAACTCATCAAGGAGAGAAGCAACCTAGAACTAAGGAGAAATTTCCTGACAGTGAGAACAATTAGTCAGTGGAACAACCTGCCTCCAGAAGTTGTAGGCGCTCCAACACTGGAGGTTTTTAAAGAAGAGACTGGACAGCCATTTGTCTGAAATGGTATATGCTCTGGCTTGTGTCAGCTTTGATGGTGTCCATCTAGCTGTGTCTCCACATCTTCCGATCTTGCACTGCTTCTTTGAGTTCTCCTATGCTCTGGCTTGTGTCAGCTTTGATGGTGCCCATCCAGATGTGTCTCTCCTCGTCTTCTGATCTTGCACTGCTTCTTTGAGTTCTCCTATGCTCTGGCTGGTGTCAGCTTTGATGTTGCCCATCCAGATGTGTCTCTCTCGTCTTCCGATCTTGCACTGCTTCTTTGAGTTCTCCTTTGCTCTGGCTGGTGTCAGCTTTGATGGTGCCCATCCAGATGTGTCTCTCCTCGTCTTCCGATCTTGCACTGCTTCTTTGAGTTCTATGCTCTGGCTTGTGTCAGCTTTGATGGTGCCCATCCAGATGTGTCTCTCTCGTCTTCCGATCTTGCACTGCTTCTTTGAGTTCTCCTTTGCTCTGGCTGGTGTCAGCTTTGATGTTGCCCATCCAGATGTGTCTCTCTCGTCTTCCGATCTTGCACTGCTTCTTTGAGTTCTCCTTTGCTCTGGCTGGTGTCAGCTTTGATGGTGCCCATCCAGATGTGTCTCTCTCGTCTTCCGATCTTGCACTGCTTCTTTGAGTTCTCCTTTGCTCTGGCTGGTGTCAGCTTTGATGGTGCCCATCCAGATGTGTCTCTCCTCGTCTTCCGATCTTGCACTGCTTCTTTGAGTTCTCCTATGTTCTGGCTTGTGTCAGCTTTGATGGTGCCCATCCAGATGTGTCTCTCTCGTCTTCCGATCTTGCACTGCTTCTTTGAGTTCTCCTTTGCTCTGGCTGGTGTCAGCTTTGATGGTGTCCAGCCACCGTGTTCTTTGACTGCCTGGTTTCCTTTTACCGCTAACTCTTCCAAACATAATTGCTTTCTCCAGTGAATTCCCCTGCATGACATAGCCAAAGTAACTGAGACCCGGCGATTCGTGATTTTTTTCCTATGGTGTTACGTGCACCAGTACTTGTTTATTAGTCACCTTTGCTGTCCTAGGAAAACTCAGGAGCCATCTCCAGCACCCCAGCTGAAAGAAATTAATTTTCTTCCTGTCTTGCTTTTTTAAGATCCAACTTTCACAACTGTAGGCACACTAGCAAGTGAAACTAGAACAGCATGATTAAGGGCTCTTCGGAGTATTTTTTTTTCTTTTTGTAAAACAATGCAATTCTTGATTTCATGCCCGTTGGTCAATATTACAAGCTAAGCACATAAGGGTCTTTTAAAGCATGTGTTATAGCATCTAACAGTACATTTCAGACGGACCAATGGGCCCTCCATAACATATACAAATGAATGTCAGGCTGGCTGGTTCCTAAGGGAAAGCTATAATTATCCAAAGTGAAAGAAGGCAAATAGGAAGATATTGATGGAGCAAGACTTATTGCGTTTCGGCTGCAACCCGACTTGGCGAATGGAATTGATTCTCAATGAAGGTTTTATTCAAGACACAATTTAATCTGGGACTTGAACAGTGGAGGAAAGTACTAAAGGGTGGAGTATATGATTCAACTGTTGGGCTACGAGTGCAGAATAACTGAATAACAGAGTTGAAAGGGACCTTGGAGGTCTTCTAGTCCAACCCCCTGCTCAGGCAGGAATCTCTATAGCATTTCAGACAAATGGCTGCCCAGTCTCTCCTTAAAAACCTCCAATGTTGGAGCGCCCACGACTTCTGGAGGCAAGCTGTCCCACTAATTAATTGTTCTAACTGTCAGGAAATTTCTCCTTAATTCTGGTTTACTTCTCTCCTTGAATAGTTTCCATCCGTTGCTTTTTGTCCCGCCTTTACCTCAAAGCTACACTCTGAGGTAAAAACAGAGGAAAAAATTGCCTGGGGTCCCAGGCATAAGATGAACCCATCTCTTGACTATGTGAATGATTGGCTAGATAGTGCCCAGCTGCTATCTTTTATTATTATTTGTGTTCAGGTAGTCCTTGACTTACAACAGTTTATTTAGTGACCGTTTGAAGTTGCAACGGCAGTGAAAACACTTGACAACCAGTCTCTCATCTTTGACTGTAATAAACGTACTTGACTTGACTTGGCAATTAACAAGTGCAGTAACTATGCTTAAATCTGTCCATATCTTGTGAAATTTCATGTTTTCTCACAGCTAGTTGGTCCTTATGAATGCAATCGGCTAGTCTTTTACCTGTTTGTCCTACATAGAGGCTGTTATAGTCCTCATACCGTATGTCAGGGGTCATGTTGGCTGAGGAATTCTGGGAGTTGAAGTCCACAAGTCATAAAATGGCCAAGTTTGAAGGCCCCTGCTGTATGTTATAGATCACTCCTGTTTTTAATTCTGGGGCTGCTGGGTCTTTTGGTTTGGAGGACTTTAGCTTGGGCTCAAGGCAAGTTTTTGTCTGGCGAAAAAGGAAAACATTATTCTAAAATGGAAGAGCTAAAAGTGACTTTTTAGGGCCTCATTTATGGGCTGGGAAGGATATGTCATTTAACAGAATAACAGAGTTGGAAGGGACCTTGGAAGTCTTCTAGCTCAACCCCCCAGCCCAAGCAGGAGACCCTATATCATTTCAGACAAATGGCTGCCCAATCTTAAAAACCTCCAGTGATGGAGCACTCACAACTTCTGAAGGCAAGTCATTCCACTGGTTAATTATTCTGTTAGGAAATTTCTCCTTAGTTCTAGGTTGCTTCTCTCCTTGATTAGTTTTCATCCATTGCTTCTTGTCTTGTCTTCTGGTGCTTGGAGAATAGGTTGACCCTCTCTTCTTTGTCACAGCCCCTCAAATATTCAGACACTGCTATAATGTCACCTCTAGTCCATTTTTTCACTAGACTAGACACATTCAATTCCTGCAACCGTTCTTCATATGTTTTAGCCTCCAGCCTCCTAATCATCGTTGTTGCTCTTCTCTGCACTCTTTCCAGAATCTCAACATCTTTTTGACATTGTGGTGGCCAAAACTGGATGCAATATTCCAAGTATGGTCTTACCAAGGCCTTATAGAGTGGTACTAACACTTCACATGATCTTGATTCTATCCTTTTGTTAATGCAGCCTAGGATTGCATTGGCTTTTTTTTTGGCAGCTACAGCACACTGCTGGCTCATATTTAAGTGATTAGCTTCTAGGATTCCAAGATCCTTCTCTCAGTTGCTGCTTTTTAAAAGCAGTTAGTAGGACATATTCAAACCAGGTTAGGAAGAGGTAGTGATAAGCTCACAATCATCTATGATGAACATATATTGTTGAACTTGCTGTCCTTTCAACTTTTCTTCTCCTTCTCTTCAATCCCAGAGCAGCGCTTCCTTAGGATTTAACCATTACTATTGAGCGGGAGGTCAATAAATCTTTCTTTCCCTCTTGACCACAATTTGGTTCTCCCCTTAATGAGTCAGTTCTTCATTCAGAATCAACTATTTTGCAAGGTGCCTTACAAGTTGCAATGGAGATGCAATAGGAAATGATTTTTTGTGTGTGTTAAAAACCAGACCGCATGCTCTCCAATAATGATGAAAATGAACAATAGGACAATGAATAAAAAAATAAGGATTCCAGTGGATGACCGATGGCAGCCTACTCTGAGGTCTTTTTTCATGCTTTCTGACAAGCACTGCCAAAACATTTCAAAAACAATTCCTTCCCCTTCTTCAAACCGCTTCAAACACATGACATGAGTAAAAAGGGAAAAGGAAGGCAGAGGTGTGAAAGGTTCATGCAACTGAATTAAAGAAAGGGCATTTTGGAAACACCTCATTCCTCAAGGCAATCCTTGTTGTCCAAGCTTTATAAATACATTTATTGTTGATGTTCTACTCAATCTCCCACAGGCGTTCTCATTTATTTTCTAGGAAGTTTTAAGAACAACCCCGCTAAATCAAGCTAGTGGTCTATCTAATGTTATCCAATATATTTTCATTTTAGTTTAATTTGTAAAAATACACCACTTATTGTTTTATTTTTTTTTATCAAATTTGGACACCGCCTATCTCACTATCCAACTGACTCTCATGCATGTTTTTTTTTTTTCTTCAAAATGCAACATTCCATTCAGAGTCTTATAAGCTTTTTTCTATGAAAAAGAACTTGGAGATATGTTCTTTTTAGACAAAATGTTTCTTGAATTCTTTGTCTTCATTATGTCTTGATTGGGAGGCAATGGAAAGTAGTAGTGTCCATTCTGTTCATTTTCATTCTAAAAGTCCCTGAATCTATCCTTGAGGCCTTAAATTGAAGACATAGCAGGCAACCAGACAATGGAATAGATTTCTTTTCTTTTCTTTTCTTTTTTTTTTGCAAAATCTCAAACTGAACATTCTTACAGATTTGTGTTGAAAAGCTGAGCTGACAGAACTACTCAGCTTCTCAACATAAATAAGATAACCATGCCTAATCATGCTTAACTCCTCTGATCTCATTAAGGAATTCCTAGCTAGTACAAGGAGAAGAGTGTGTGTGGGGGGGGCATAATGACTCAACAGTTAAAGATGCTGAGCTTGTCACTTGGAAAGCTGACAGTTTAGGTTTGAGCCCCAAGCACTGCGGGATGGGGTGAGCTCCCGTTACTTGCTCCACCTCCTGCCTCACTAGCAGTTCGAAAGCCTGCAAATGCGAGTAGATAAATAGGTACCACTTTGGTGGGAATGTCTATGGCGATTCCCAGTCATCCAGGTCAGGGTTGTCCCAAAGGTGCTTTTTCAGGAGGCAAGTGGACTTCCTTGTTTTTCTTTGAAGATGTTTGGCTTCTCACCCAAGAAGCTTCTTCGGCTCTGACTGGATGACTGAGAATCTCCACAGACATTTAGCTATGCACTTTGGGATGAACACCCTTCAAATGGTGTGGGAGGATGAATGGATTTCCAGAAAACATTGCAGACTGCAGGAACCATTTGCGCTTCAGTTTGAGATGCAGGCAACAGACTCATCCCCAATAGCCTGCACCTGTTTTCAGCAGTGAAGGGACACAGGGTAGAAAAATATCCTGCAGCCAAAAAGGCTCCACACACATTTGCACTACTCAGGTGACCCTGAGGACACAGGTAAACCTCCAGGGGGCCTCAACGACCCTCTAAAAGAATGCAAATGACCAGCTGTCTGCAAGGAGTATAAATCCTTCCATTCCCCACCCTCCAGTCAGAGCTGAAGAAGCTTCCTGGATGGGAAGCGAAACGTCTTCAATGAAAACCAAGAAAGTCCAGTTGCCTCCTGAAAAAGCACCTTTGGGACACTTTGATGGGAAAGGAACAGCATTCCGTGCACCTTGGTGTATAGTCATGCCAGCCACATCACCATGGAAGTGTCTTCGGACAACGCTGGCTCCCGTGGCTAGAAAATGGACATGAACACCCCCCCCCCCCTAAAGTCAGACATGACTAGGCAGGAGAAAGCTTTACCTTTACAAGGAAGATTTAAAATTTTTCAGTTTGCAAGCCGAGGTGACAGATATAAGAGAACTATGTTGAAGAGCCTGCTAACCAATCAGGAGAAAGAGGGACTGAAAATTCTGATGCGCTGGAAGACAGTTCCATATACAGTATATGAAAGCAGGCAATTAAATAACGTTTCTATAATTTTAATATGGCATTATGGTGGTGCTGGAAAGAGCCTGTTTTTTTAGCATCAAGAAATAATGCTCCCTGTACTCTTGACTTGAGACTCTAGCCTGATTTCAACTGAGCATGTTGGTTTATTCTGATTAAAAACGTGGCTCAATTACCAGAAGGGATTTTGGGGAATGTGTCAAGATTTTCCTACCAGGAAATCCTTAGCGCTTAAGAAACAAGTGGGAGTGTTGCCATCAACTGAAGTGAAAGACATCAGGATTCCAAATCCAATTTTTTGGGCTTCTCTCTATCTCATTCCCTCAGGTTCCCATCCATCGTTTGTGTTCAAGTGCTGTTACCATGGTTGCTATTAAGCAACGAACCAGAATCCAGCAAGGGTAAGCCAAATCTTAGAAGGACCAAAGACACGTGGCTACACCTGGAGATACGGTGCTGTCAGGATTCTTCATTAATTACCCCTCTCTTTCCAAAGGTTTCAATGGGCTTGTCAATCCCACAATAATTATAGGCTTCTGCTGTGTGAACTCATTTCTGGGTGCAGGGATCATACCATAGGATAGAGCCCGAAGAGTTTATTAACTGTGATCTGGTTGCAAACTTTTGCATTTGAATTGCAAATGGCTTGACAAATATATATATATATATATATATATATATATATATATATATATATATATATATATATATATATATATTTAAATGAAGCCTGGTCTTGTACATGGTAGCCTTGGAAACTAATTTCAGTGAAGAAAGCCAGGGATGAAAATAAGGCCGGAAGAATTAATTAGGACTGCAATAAAATGGGGTGGGCGTGAAAAACACGCATGGTCCAGGAGAGACGAATGTTGGTTAGAGATGTCCTAACAAACCCCTTTAGCTCTGGGTAAGAGCAGATTAAGAAAGCAAAGCTAATTAGGTGATGGCACCCGGCTAGCCTGGATCCATTTTGGGAGTTAAATAAGGTTGGACCTGCCTAATATGCGAATAGGGGACTGCCTGGGAAGTCTAAGGTTGTACCGTTGATAATATAGGTAGTCCTCAACTTACGACCACAAATAAACCCAAAATTTCGGTTGCTAAGTCAGACAGTTGTTAAGTGAGCTTTGCCCCATTTTGCGACCTTTCTTGCCACAGATGTTAAGTGAATCACTGCCGTTGTTAAGTTAGCCACACGGTTGCTAAGTGCATCTGGCTTCCCCCATTGACTTTGCTTGTCAGGAGGTCGCAAAAGGGGATCACGTGACCCCCCCCCCAGGACACTGCAACCGTCATAAATATGAGCCAGTTGCCGAGCATCTGAATTTTGATCACATGACCACGGGGATGCTGCAACGGTCGTAACTGTGAAAAACAGTCCTAAGTCACTTTTTTTCAGTGCCGTTGTGACTTCGAACAGTCACTAAATGAAGTTTGTAAGAGGAGAACTACCTGTATATTATTTAATCCCCATGTTCTGGGTGTATATCCTGGAGAAGTTCAGAAATTCATGGTCAGCCCAATAAAATCCACAAATGTCTCCCAATCATTATCTGACTCGGTCCACACAAGGAGACATACTAATAATCCTTGGCTTAGGACCCGAACATTTTCCAAACCCATCACAAAATAACTATGGATATTGCGGCTTCCGTAAACATCCCATTTTTCTCTCAGTCATCTATGGCGTTCCCCCCCACCATATTCATGTTTCTTCTCTTCTGTTTCAGAGACTTACTTCCTCCTGATTGGCAGTCCTTTTTAAAAACAAAACAAAACAAAACAAAACAAGAGTATTCTATCTGTCAGCACGGCCCATCTTTCCCCCTCAATTGGGATTGATTTTTTCCCCCCCTTCTAATTAGTTTCCAGACTGAACATCTTTCCCAAAAGATCCTGCGCGATTTGTCTCCCAGTTCCCAATTAACTTTAATGGAATGGGGGCACCGTTCTAATTCCCACAACAGGCTTTTGTTAATCTTGAGGATGAAGTGCAATAAATTACTTTTAAAGACCCATCTGTGTTCTCACCTAAGGATTCCCCCGGGAAACTGGATGTCAGTTTCATCTAGGATCTGCTGGCCAAACTCCCTGTCATGAAACTTGGACAGGGTTAGTTCCATCACCTTGGAGTAGATGGAAACTCCAAGTTGATCTTAGCACTGACATCCTGACTATAATTTTTTTTTTTCATGCTACAGTAGCGGCCCCCAACATTTTGGGCACCCGGGACCGGTTCCGTGGAGAGAGGTTTTTCCATGGACCGGAGGGGGTGTGTTTTTGTGTTCTGTGTGCATCCTGTGGATGGAGCTTCGCTTATTTATGTGGCCCGGTTTCTGGCCTGCTGTGGACCGGTGCCGTTCCCTGGACCGGGGGTTGGGGGCGCTAGAGAAGGCAGTCCTGACTCCTGGTGACTACACAGACAAATCCCTGCTGTTTTGTTGGCAACATTGTCAGAAGTAGTTTGCCATGATCTTCTTCCTAGGGTTGAGAGGGAATGATAGATCCAAGATCACCCAGTTGGCTTCCAGGTATAATATAACTAGAGCCAGTTTGGTCTAGTGCAGGGGTAGGCAACCTTGGCTCTTTTATGACTCGTGGACTTCAACTCCCAGAATTCCTGAGCCAGCTATGAGTCATAAAAGAGCCAAGGTTGCCTATCCCTGGTCTAGTGATTAAGGCACCCAAATTAGAAAGCGGGAGACTGTGAGTTTAATTCTGGGTTAGGCATAAAAGTTGGCTGGGCCAGTCCCTCTCTCTCTTCATACCTGACATTAATCTTCTCAACTAACAGTCAGCACCTGTTCGGAATTAGATAAGAGTTCAATGGCATTCAAGGAGGGTTGAACTTGTGACTACATAGAGATTCTAGTCTGATTCCTCTTTTAACTCTGCCCCCAGGTTCTGCCACTCCCCTCACAGTGTACTGGAGCTGGTGTTCTCCATATATAGTACTTGTTTATTTAAAGGTGATGGGGGTGGTGGTGATGATGATGATGATAGGATGACGATAGTGATGATGATGGCGATCCCGGGCTGTGAAGAAGGTTAGAGCCTGCGATATCAAGAATAATTCTATGGGTCAAAGTTAAGAGCATTCCAAAGCCAATGTTGTTCTCAACACAAAGCTTTATTATAAAATTATTTTATAATCATTATAATATACAATGTAAATGCAATGTAAATATGATATAATGTAATATAAAAATATTAATTGTTCTAATTGTCAGGAAATTGGTTCTCTCCTTGATTAGTTTCCATCCATTTGCTTCTTGTTCTGCCTTCAGGTGCTTTGGAGAATAGGTTGACCCCCCTTTTCCTTGTGGCAGCCCCTGAGATATTGGAAGGCGGCCGTCATGTCACCCATCATCCTTCTCTTCATTAAACTAGACATACCCAATTCCTGCAACCGCTCTTCATATGTTTTAGCCTCCAAGTTCCCTGATCATCCTTGTTGCTCTTCTCTGCACTCTTTCTAGAGTCTCAACATCTTCTTTACATCGTGGCAATCTGTTCCATTCCTTAATAGCTCTCATAATCATGAAATTCCTCCTTTGGATTTCTCCCTGTTAAAAATCCACCCATTGATTCTTGTCTTACCCTCAGTTGCTTTGGAGAAGAAATCCATATATCTTTTATGTACGGGCAGACTGCTATCACATCTCTTCTTCACCTTCTCTTCTTTAACCTCAAAATTCCAAGTTCCTTTAAACCCTCTTCAGAGGATTCTTAATGTTGTCTTTATTCCTGGGGTGAAGCCTGTTGGATATATAGGATGATTGCACCAAATACGTCTTGATTCTTCCAATGTGTGTGTTTGTGGGGGGGGGGGTCAATTCCTTAAGTGGGACATCCTTTGTGTATTTCCATATTCTTTTTTCTCCTCTTTTCACAGTCTTCTTGTTAGTAATAGCACTATCACATTCACAGAGAATAGCATTTTGGGTGAAAAATGGACAAGATGGTGATTCTTCCTATCCCTCCAGGGACTTTGCCCCCATTTGTGTGCTTTACTAAATTATTAAATCTAAGCCTAAAAATAGAAGAAGCCAAGCTTAAAGGTTGTACTTCTAGAAAAAGGACAGGTCCTTTCCTCTGCACCTCCCGAGTATTTCTTTTCTCTCCCAAAGAACTAGAGAAATGTGCACATACAGAATAACAGAATTGGAAGGGACCTTGGAGGTCCAACCCCTTGCTTAAGCAGGAGACTTTATACCAGGGCTTTTCAACCTTTTCACCGACTGTACCACTTTTAGGATATGGCAATATTCGAGTACCACCTAGCAAGGTGTCAAAAACTTGATGACCAAAAAAAAAAAACCCTGTTCAAAGTTGCAATTGCACTGAAATGACTTATGACCATTTTTCCACACTTATGACCATTGCAGCATGCCCGGGGTCATGTGATTTATATTTGGATGCTTGGCAACTGATTCATATTTATGATGGTCACAGTGTCCCAGGGTCATGTGATCCCCTTTTGCAACCTTTTGACAAGTAAAGTCAATGGCAGGGCTGCTGGTGGCCAAGTGCTAAGGCAGGACTTCCCTCCCTCCCTCCTCCCCCTGCCTCCCTCTTTCTCATGCCCACCTCCTTCTGAAGGAAGAATTTGAACCCCCCCCATATTTTTTCTCTTCCATATATTCATCAAACAAGGAAAAGCCTCCAGAAACAGAAAAGACAAACTGCTGAGTGAACTAGCTTAAAAAGGCACATTCCCCTTTAAGAATTAGCTACTGGCTAGAAAGGAAAGTAAGGAGAAAAAAAATGTAGTAAGTATTGGCTGCCGGCTAAGGCAGCCTCCCCAAATGGCTCCATTCATAAGTAAAGGAATCTACAGGCAAAATCCATTCAGGAGAAAAATACTTCAAAATCCCTTGCAGCAAAACTTACAGCTAACAATAGCAGAGCAATAGAAGCTAACACCAGCCATCAGCCAAATAGAAATTGCCAAACACTCCTTAAGAACACAAAGCCCACATTGCAAAAATCCCAGAACTTCAAAGTCACAAAAGCACATAAGAATCCTTCCACTCTCCATCTCCCTCCCTCTCTCCTTCTCTCCTCCGTGCCTCTGCAGCTCCAGAGGACTCTCTCACTGTAAGTCCTTGCCTGTGCTGGCTCTTTCCCACCCCCACTACACTTGGCTAGGCAGGGCTGCGTACCACCTGCCATTCGTTAATGTACCACAAGTGGTACGCGTACCACAGGTTGAAAAGCCCTGCTCTATACCATTCCGGACAAATGGTTGTCCAGTCTCTTCTTAAAAACCTCCAGTGTTGGAGCATTCACCGCTTCTGGAGGCAAGCAGTTTTACTTGTTAATTGTTCTAACTATCAGGAAATTTCTCCTTAGTTCTAGGTTGCTTCTCAATCAGTTTCCATCCGTTGCTTCTTGTCCTGCCTTCAGTTGCTTTGGAGAACAGCTTGACTCCCTTTCTACTCTGTGACAGCCCCCCAAGAACCATTTTGGTCCACAAATAGGACTATGCCTTCCCCATTTATTAAAAAGGTTCCACAGAGAGGATTCCAAAATAAGTAGTTATAGTTTAACATGTTAAACATCCTGTTGGTTTCTAAGTCTTTGCAAACCCATTGCTTAAATTGTTTTTTTTTCTAGGATTTTCTAGGTATTACTGTGAAGCAAAAAGAATTCAGGAACATTTATATCTTAAAGACTTGTCCATACATCGTACCTTAGGATTTCCCCCAAATAACAAGGCCCAGAATCTAGGAGTCGTGTCTATGATGAAGAATGCTGATGACAGTTCTTATGACTGGTTGCTTAGCGGCCATTCAAATTTATGACAGACCCCCCCAAAAAAGGGGGGCACTTAACATGTTCGCTTAATGAGTTTGCATAATGGCTGCGATGTTCACTTAATGGCTGTGATGTTCGTATAACGACTCTGTCATTTGCTTTACAATTGCCGTGTTCGCTTTACGGCTGCCATAAAAAATATTGTTAAATTGGGCACGGTCATGGGATCATCCATTGGATGACTTTCGTGACTTATGAGTGTAATTCCAGGCTTAATTATGGTTTTAAGTCAAGGACTACCTAGGTAAGATAAGATAACCTTTATTGTCACTTTTTACTGTGGGCACATCGGCACACATTAAAGATGAAATTCTGTGGCCTGCTCTCAAAAGTGTACACATACATAACAGACATATAGACATGCTATATACAACACATGTATAGACCTATACCCTTACCTATAAGTAACATATAAATATTAATCACTGACCATCTTGAATACATAATGGAAGGAGGAAGCTTTAGAGTTCACAAGGTTAATACTGTATGGAAGAAAACTGTGACTGAATCTGGATGTTCTGCTTCGGATACCACGAAGCCCCCTCCTCCCAGAAGGTAACAAGCAAAACATATTGTGAAGAGGATGTGTAGTGACCCGGACAATCTTGTGGACCCTGCTCAAGCAACGCTTCTGTGCTATGTCCTGGATGGAAGGGAGGGAACTGCCAATAATCTTTTCTGCCGTCCTCACCACTCTCTGCACCGCCTTCCTGTCTGCAGCAGTGATGCTTCCAAACCAGACCTGTATGAGCTATTATAAATTAGAGATGAACTTCCAAGTTTGAAACACTGAATATATAAACTACTGTAGATTTGTTTTTAAGAGTTGGATGCTTTTACTGAAAATTTGATTATGTTCCCCGATTCTGAATTTTAAGCTGTATTTGATAGCTATGGTAACAACAACAACAAAAAAGCTGAAATCTGATTATTTTTTTAACCAAATTAATTCATACAAGCCATCAAAGGCTTTACCATAATGTTTTGTTTTTGCCTTGATAATACGTCTCAAGAGAAAATCATGCTGCCAAAAAAGCAACATTTTTCAAACAATGTATACCGGTAAAATGTCAAGTGCTGTTGAGAATTGCATATCATTTCCATAAAATTCCTGCTAACTTAGGTGAAAATGCTTATCTTCCATGGAGCTGGTCTAAGTCTGAGCTAAAAGCATAGAAGCACATATGGCTTCACGACTAGCTTTGGAATCACTGTTGGGGTTCATTCTGAGTTTGGTTGTTTTCTTGCAAACATTTCATTACTCAACTAGGTAGCATCATCAGTGCTAGAAGGGAATGGGGTGTGCTCAGTGATCAATTGGCACATAGAGATAAAACAATATCTACATAACATTCAAAAGACACAAACAAGCCAGCAGTGTGCAGCAGCAGCCAAAAAAGCTAATACAATCCTGGGTTGTATAAACAGAGGGATAGAATCAAGATCACATAAAGTATTAGTACCCCTTTATAAAACCCTAGTAAGACCACACCTGGAATACTGCAGCCAATTTTGATCACCATACTACAAAAAAGATGTTGAGAATTTGGAAAAAAAATCAGAGAAGAGCAACTAAGATGATCAAAAGCCCGGAGACTAAAACATACAAAGAACGGTTGCAGGACTTGGATTTGGCTAGTCTAAAGAAAAGAAGAACGAGGGTTAGGGTTAGGGTTAGAGTATAGCAGTATTAGTATTTGAGAGGCTGCCATGAAGAAGAGGGCATCAAACTATTCTCCAAAGCATTAGAGGGAAGGATGAGAAGCAACTGTTGGAAACTGACCAAAGAGAGGAGCAACCTGGAATTAAGGAGAAACTTCCTAACAGTGAGAACAATTAACCAGTGGAACAGCTGGCCTTCAGAAATCGTGGGCACTCCATCACTGGAGGTTTTTAAGAAGAGACTAGAAAGTCACTTGTCTGAGATGGTATAGGTTCTCCTGCTTGAGCAGGGGGCAGGACTAGAAGACCTCCAATGTCCCTTCCAGCTCTATTCTATTCTAAATAGCTAAAAAAGGAAACAAAAAACCAAAAGACTTCTTCTCCAAAAATCAATATCCTGATAAATCAAGATGAACACCAGATTAATGCTAAATCAACCATCAAGCTGTAAACAACTCCCCAATCAAGGAATTATCAACTCAAATGAACAATCAAACAGTAAACAACAGCCTAATTAAGGAACTACCAACAACACTTCCCACCAACACTGACAGGCAAACCACATGGTTATACACAGAGAGCAAACCCCACTCCCTTATAGCATTGATGATGTTACCTAGTTGGGTAATGAAATGTCTGCAAGAAAACAACCAAGCTCAGAGAGCACCAAGGACCCCATAGTTTAACCCTCAGCCACAAATATTCTCTTCTGAAATAGATGGGAAATTGCACAAATAAGGTGTTTCCGCTTATTATTTATATTTATTCAATTTCTATAGCCACCCATCTTAGCCAATGACTCTGGCTAGCTTACAATTCATATATATGTATATGTATATTTCTCTGTGTCCCTAGAGTTCAAATTAGGGGACAGTAACTAGAGGAGAAGTGAAGATTTTTTTTATCATTTTTGCCTTTGGAAAATTAAGGAGTCAGTACATGATCTTTTTATATATTTTTTGCAATTATCCTGGAAAGTACAGTACCTATTCCCCCCCCCCCCAGCTTCAGGATCTTTAATTAGATCAAGTTGTGTGCTAACAGTAATAGGAGGTGACTTCAACTGGTGCAGGAGATCAACTCCTGATTATTAGCTGGGATGATCTCACTTTTATTAGATTTTATATGTGTTCCATGCACAATGTTGGATTCAGCTGTTGGCTATTTAAGAGCTCTTTTTTTGGGTAAAATTTTTGTTAATTTTTTTCCATACAATTCAATAGTGCTTATTCAACAACGTGTTGTCTGAGTTTATCATTCACTAATACAAATTTAATTCCTAATCCTTTATTCTTTTCTCCAGCCATTGATAAAACAAGTCCCAAGTCTGATCGTATTCTGTTTCTTCTTTTTCTTTCAACCTCACAGTAAGTGTCCATTTCTGCACATTCTAGGATTTTTTTTAATTATTTCTTCTTCTGATGGTGATTCTTCCTTTTTCCAATATTGTGCAAATGTGTTTCTTGCCGCTGTTATCACATGTAAAATCAAATATATACTTTGTTTATCAATCTTTTCTGGCATAATACCTAATAAAAAAAGTTCAGGTTTAAAATCTACATGTTTTCCCACGTCTTTTCTAGCCAAGTGTGTATTTTTGTCCAGTACCTCTTTGCTTTAACACATGTCCATCATACATGATAATAAGTACCTGACTTATGTTTACATTTCCAACATCTATCTGACATATTTTTTAACATTTTTGCCAATCTTGCTGGTGGCAAGTGCCATCTATAAAACATTTTATATAAATTTTCTTTATAAGAAGCTGCCATTGTCAGTTTATAATTTCTTTCCCACAAGTTTTGCCATTTTTCTAATTCTATGTTATATCCAAAGTTCTTTGCCCATGTTATCATTGTTTCTTTGTTCATCTTCCATTTTCAAATTCAATAAACATTTATAAATTTTCTTAATTAGTTTCTCATCAGAGGTTAATAATGTCTGATCAAACAAGATCTGCTCTTTATAAAATCCATTTGGTTTGACATCTTTATCATATCTAACTTGCATTAATAAATATGTCCATCATGATAGATTTACACCCTGATTTTCCATCTCTTGCTTAGATTTTAAATTCCCTTCAGAATTTAGAATATCTCTATATGTCCATATTTTCTCAAAGTTAACTAAATTTGGATGTATAAATGCTTCCATTGTTGAAAGCCATCCTGGTATTTTCAAATATATTTTACATTTTATTTTTTCCCATGTTAATAGTAATGTGTTTCTTATATAGTGGTTCTGAAAGTATTTATGCATTTTATTTTTCCCATACCACAAAAAGGCATGCCAACCAAGTTGTAAGTCATGTCCCTCCAAATATAACAACCTTTTGTTTCTGAGAGTTATCCATTCTTTTACCCATGTTAATATAGATGCTTGATAATATAAAACCCACTCTGGCAATCCAAAACCCCCATTTTCCTTAGCTTCTTGTAGCATTTTCAATTTAATTCTAGCTTTCTTTCCTTGCCAAATAAATTTCAAAATTAATGAATTTAAGTCTTCAAAAAAAAATATTCTCTAGTTTTATAGGTATCGTTTGAAATAGAAATAGTATTTTTGGTAGTATATTCATTTTCACCGTAGCAATTCTTCCTAACATTGACAATTGCAAGTTTTTCCATTTTTCCAAGTCCAATCTTATTTGGTTCAATAATTTTATATAGTTATCTTCTTTTATCGTTGAACATCTTGCTGTTAAATATATTCCCAAGTATTTAACCTTTTTAACTATTTGTAGTTCTATTTTTTCCTGACATTTGGTTTTTTTGCTTATCTTTTTAACTATCACTTTAGTTTTTTCTGTTTATTTTCAGACCTGCTATCTCTCCATACTGTTCTATCTTTTCCAATAATTTAGGAATCATCTCTAAAGATTCTTCTAAGATAAATACCAAGTCATCTGCCAATGCTTGCAGTTTATATGTTTCGCCTTTTATTTCTACTCCTTTAATTTCTGTATCTTGTCTAATGTTTCTGTTTAAAACTTCCAAAGTTAAGATAAATAACAATGGAGATAGTGGACATCCTTGTCTTGTATCTTTTCTAATCTCAACATTCTCTGTGTAATCTCCG
>JALGBA010004144.1:275000-332500 GCA_023970755.1 Azemiops feae | reverse complement strand
TGTATATTAGTGGCTTATCCTTTCAGTTAGGTCAACAATCAAGAAGCAAACAATAACCCAATCAAGGAATCACCAGCTCAGACAGACAACCTAGCAGTAAACAACAGTCTAATCTAGGAACCGGGAAGAACACTCCCACCAACACTGATAAGGCAAGCCATTAGTATAGAAACAGAAAGCAAACCCCACTCCTTCTAGCACTGATGATGTTACCTAGTTGGGTAATGAAACGTCTACAAGAAAACAACCAAGCTCAGAGAGCATCAAGGACCTCGGAGTTGAACCCTGAGCTACAAATATTCTCGCTTTTTTTTTTTTTTAAAGTTACATGCTATTTTATTGTGATTTTTAAAACATGATTATATTACCTTCTCAGAAAAACAGCACAATTTCCATTTTTCTCCTGCCTCAGTTTATAAACTTGCTGCCTATAAAATAACACATATTTCCCTTTTTAAATGCAGGCCTGTTTCTCTAATTAAATTCTCAACTTTCTCTCATCCAGACGTCTTTTATTTCCTTTTTTTTTCAGGTACTCCAAATATACTCTCTTTCTTTCTTTCTCTCTCTCTCTCTCTCTCTCTCTCTCTCTCTCTCTCTGTGTGTGTGTGTGTTACCTCATGACTTTTATTGTTTTATCAATGTATAACATACAAATAAAAAATAAAAATAAGTGATTAAGGGAAGGAAAAAGAGAGAGGGGAAAGAAAATATGAGATATAAGGGAAGAAAGAAAAAAGTGTTAACTTCCGACTTTTTTTAGCACAATACAAGATAACAACATTACAGCCTCAATTTTTTACTTTTACACATTAGTATATAACTAGCAATTTCTAGAACAACAAATCTATCTAATGGGCAAAATCAAAGTCAAAGTTTCATTTTGTTTTCATCACAAGCACAAAATCCAGAAGCGATACCCAAATAAAAAAAATAATGAAATATATTCAAATCCTCTTTGAATAAAACAACCAATTTAACCATTTCTGCTTTATCTTCCTTGCTGTGGAAATAATATGTATTTCTAGTTGCGCTTGATAATCTTTATAAACTATCACCATTTATATTAAGAAAATTCACTGCATTCTTTCGGATTCTTTGACTTTGAAGGGAAAAAATACTTTTTTCCCCATCTGTTTTAAAACACTAAACTTCTTTAAAAACATTTCTAAAATCAACACATTCTAATACAACTTTTTTTTTAAACTTCCTCTTAACATACAGACCTTAAAGTTCACTTTCAGACCAATAAAATTCCAACTAACTCCAATTAACTCGTTAAATTTAGATCACTCCCTCCAATTACCCAATTCTGTAACAGCTTTGTTCCCTATGCGATCCATCTGGTAAACACGCAAGATTCGTTTTTCTCACCATGCATGTGTATACATAACCCGGACTAGACTGTGTTGTCTCTCTGTGTCATATAATATAGGTGGGTATATGCATAATTCCGTATTTATTTATTTTTGTCATATTTGTGTAGTGTATATCGGAGGTGGTGACCCTCTGAGAGCTGAATGCAATGAAATTTCACTTTAATGTATGCTGATTAGTGCACATTCAAAGTGACAATAAAAGTTATTCTATTCTATTCTATTCTATTCTATTCTATTCTATTCTATTCTATTCTATTCTATTCTATTCTATTCTATTCTAATCCTCTCCTCTCCTCTTCCATCTCTTTTCATCTCCTCTCCTCTCCTCTGTATTCTATTCTATTCTATTCTATTCTATTCTATTCTATTCTATTCTATTCTATTCTATTCTATTCTATTCTATTCTATTCTATTCTATTCTATTCTATTCTATTCTAATCTTCTCCTCTCCTCTTCCATCTCTTTTCCTCTCCTCTCCTCTCCTCTCCTCTCCTCTCCTATCTATCCTATCTATTCTATTCTATTCTATTCTATTCTATTCTATTCTATTCTATTCTATTCTATTCTATTCTATTCTATTCTATTCTATTCTATTCTATTCTATTCTAATCTAATCTAATCTAATCTAATCCTCTCCTCTCCTCTCCTCTCCTCTCCTCTCCTCTTCCATCTCTTTTCCTCTCCTCTCCTCTGTATTCTCTTCTCTTCTCTTCTCTTCTCTTCTCTCCTCTCCTCTCCTCTCCTCTCCTCTCCTCTCCCTCTCCTCTCCTCTCTCTCCTCTTCTCTCCTCTCCTCTCCTCTCCTCTCCTCTCCTATCCTATCCTATCCTATCCTATCCTATCCTATCCTATCCTATCCTATTAAGTTACCCTCAGATATTCTCTTCTAACCAACTAAAAATATTTACCAAGTTTCAACTGATCCCCACTTACCAATATGCCCCACTGAGATACAGTACATTCTATGGAATTCTACGAGATTGTGCCTCTTAAAATAGGCATAAGAGATTGCTCCAGCAATCAAATATGCATAAAATCGTTTTTAAAAGGTCCACTTTACAATCACTTTTTCTTTGATTTTTTCACTCATCTCTCCCAACTCTGAGCATTTGAAATGAGAGAACTGTGGAAGAATAATGAATTTCCCACCGTGGAGGAATAAATTGCAAACACGTCAGAATTTTCAATGTTTTCAACCAACGGTGGTGTGTATTCAGTTCATAAGAAATGGTGAAGCTGGTCAGAGAACAAATAATCCATTTTTTTCCCCTGAAAGACCTTAGAATCATAGAATCATAAGACTGGGAGGGATCGCAGAGGTCTTCTAGTCCAGCCCCCTGCTCAAGGCAATAGACCTTACATCATCCTGGTCAAACGGTTATATGGACTTTTTCCTGAAGGAAGAAGAAAAATATAGAATGATTCATGGATTTGAAGATTAAGAAAGTTGCAGAATTAAATGAAGGAGTGAAGGAATTTAAGAGAAAAGAGGGACCACGGCGTTGCAATTATCTGTTAAAAAGGTTGCAAGTCATTGATATATTTTTAACTTCTCCTTCCCGTTTCTTGCAGTTTCTTCTTCTTCTTCTTCTTCTGTCTTTTCATTCTTTCCTCTTTTTTCTTCTTCTTTCGATTCATCTTTTAGGATATGAAATTTCTGAACAAACGTAATTAAAAAGAAATGAGAAGATTGTTTTTCATGCAAATTAGCATTCAAGTCCAGAACTAATAGACTCCGAAGGCAGAGCTTCATAACTCTCATTATTTGATTGTATGCTGAATCAACCTTCCTTGCCCTGATCTTTTTCTCTCTGCTCCTAATGAGTATCTAGATGATTCAATATGCCAATTTTAGGCCTGTTTCATTATCATTAATCTGTCTAGGTGACCAAAACAAGTAGCTGCAGTGAATACACAGGCTTAAGGAGAGCCAGTTTGTCTAGTGTTTAAGGCACCAGGCTAGAAAGCAGAAGACCCTGAGTTCAAATCCTTCGTTGGCCAGCTGGGTGACTTTGGGCCAATCACCAGGAGACTGTGAGTTCTAGTCCTGCCTTAGGCATGAAAGCCGGCTGGGTGACATTGGGCCAAACACCAGGAGACTGTGAGTTCTAGTCCTGCCTTAGGCATGAAAGCCCGGTTGGGTGAGCCAATCACTAGGGGACTGTGAGTTCTAGCCGGCTGGGCGACATTGGGCTAATCACCAGGAGACGTTGAGTTCTGGTCCCGCCTTAGCCATGAAAGACTAACGGGCGACTTTGGGCCCGTCACACTCTCTCTCAACTCAACTCAACTCCCCGCACAGGATTGCTGTGGTGGGGACAATAGGAAGAGGAAAGTGTGTTAGATATGTTTGGGAAAAATAACCAAAGTGAGAATATAAATAAAATAAAAATAAAAGTTGACTATCTAACTCCGTGTTATCCCATCCTGGCAATGTTAAGAGGTGTGGTCTTCAACTTCCAGAATTCCATTGCTCTTATCTGACTGCTCCAGCTATCCAGCTGATGATGCCGTGTGTGATTTTTGCTTGGGGTCTTCTGAGGCTGTAGCTCTCTCGCTCTCATTGGTTGGTAGGCGAGGTCGATGTCAATGTGTCTGTTCACTGATTGGTTGGTGGAGAACCAGGCCTCGAGGAATTCTTCCTCTCCTCAACTTTGCTTGGGTTATAAATTGTGGTCCCGGTTAGATCGAACTTGTGTCTTTCCAAGTCCTTGTGGACGGACATGAGGGACAATGTCCCCCCCCAAACGGAGATAAAACGTTTGCAGCCTAATTACCAAGCCCGGAGGTCAAACCAATAGCCCAGCTACCAACCTGAAGCTACTAATGTTCAATCACACACACACACACACACACACACACACAACACACACACGCATTCTATATTTATTTACTTTCAGCATAGCTAGCTGCCCAGAGTCATTTATTTGTGATGGGTGGCCATATTTTACTACCCTTTTCTTCACTTCCCATTTTATTACACTATAATAATAATAATAATAATAATAATAATAATAATAATAATAATAATAATAATAATAATAATAATAATAATAATAATAATAATAATAATAATAATAATAATAATAATAATAAAGTTGGAAGGGACCTTGGAGGTCATCTAGTCCAACCCCCTGCTCAGGCAGGAAACCCTATACCATTTCAGACAAATGGCTGTCCAGTCTCTTCTTAAAAACATCCAGTGTTGGAGCATTCACCGCTTCTGGAGGCAGGTTGTTCCACTGGTTAACTGTTCTCACTGTCAGGAAGTTTCTCCTCAGTTCTAGGTTGCTTCTCTCCTTGATTAGTTTCCATCCGTTGCTTCTTGTCCTGCCCTCTGGTGCTTTGGAGAATAGGTTCATCAGAATACAGCTGGATGGGACCTTGGGGGTCTTCTAGTAGTCCACCCCCCTGCTCAGGCAGGAAACCCTACACCATTTCGGACAAATGGCTGTCCAGTCTCTTCTTAAAAACTTCCAGTGTTGGAGCATCCACCGCTTCTGGAGGCAAGGAGTTCCACTGGTTAATTGTTCTCACTGTCAGGAAGTTTCTCCTCAGTTCTAGATTGCTTCTCTCCCTTGATGAGTTTCCATCCGTTGTCCGGCCTTCAGGCGCTTTGGAGAACAGCTTGACCCCCCCCTTTTCTTTGGGGCAGCCCCTGAGATATGGAACACTGCTATCATGTCCCCCCTCGTCCTTCTCTTCATTAAACTAGACTTTACTACACTTCCCTTTTTCAATTTCTGTAGGGCCCCCCCCCCCCAACTCAATGAGGTGACCCAGGACGGCAAACAATTCTAAAATCATAAAACGATTATAAAACATGAAAATAATAAAAAGCAAATAAATTTACCTTCATTCACATTTATTTGTGCTGGGTGGCCATGTTTTACTTTACCTCACTCTCCACTTTACTCCGCTCCACTCTTCACTTTACTACACTTTACAGAACAGAGCAGAACAGAACAGAATAACAGAGTTGGAAGGGAACTTGGAGGTCTTCTAGTCCGACCCCCTGCTCAGGTAGTCCACAGTTTACAACAGTTCATTTAGTGACCGTTCAAAGTTACAGTGGCGGTGAAAAAAAGTGACTTGTGACCGTTTTTCACACTTATGATCTTTGCAACAGCCCCATGGTCCCCTGATCAAAATTCAGACGCTTGGCAACTGGCTCGTATTTATGACGGTTGCAGTGTCTGAGGGTCACGTGATCCCCTTTTGCGACCTTCTGACAAGCAAAGTCGATGGGCAAACCAGACTGACTGAAAAGCCGGGTTACTCACTTAACAACTGCAGTGATTCACTTAACAACTGTGCCAAGAAAAGTCATAAAAGGGGGGGGGGCAAAACTCACTTAACAAATGTCTCATTCAGCAACATAAATTTGGGGCTCAGTTGTGGTCGTAAGTTGAGGACTACCTGTCCTGGTTCAATTTCTTTAGCCACCTAATTCAGCCAGGTGAATCTGGCTGGCTTACAAGTCTAAAATTGTAAAACGAGGGAAAAAAACATTGGAGCAATGAAAACAAAAGAATTTTACCTTCATTCCCAATTAAAACATCCACGAAATGAATAGAAATGGATTCAATGAAGAATTCAAAGAAAGCTGAATTCCTTTTGGAATCCAAGCAAGTTTCTCAGTTGCTGCTCAGCTCTCTGGCTTCTGCTGAGCTTGTCCTCTTTAATCCCCAGCTGTTTCCATTCATTCCAGCTCTCAGTCTCTGCATTTCATCCATCCTGGTGTCTCCGTTCAAGGCGTGGATATTTAATCTGCCTAGTGCTTGCTGAAGCCTAAAGCAACTTCAAATTGTGTTAGTTTATGAAGATGTCGAGTTTGCTGAAGCCTTTATTTAAAAAAAAAAGAAAGAAAAGAAAAAAGGAAAACCATCCCTAGGGAATTCACAGACGAGATTACGAAGCTGGTCTTGACAAATAATGCATAAAATGCAACAAGCTTCCTCTAAGAGACCTGGAAGAAGCTCTGTTGCACTGGGAAGCACAATTTGCCCAGAATTAAAAGGTAAATGTTTGCCCTGTCCAGTCGTATCTGACTCCAAGGGAGCGATGCTCATCTCCGTTTCCTAGCTGAAGGAGCCAGCGTTGTCAGAAGACATTTCCCATGGGGATGTGGCCAGCATGACTAGACACCGAGGTTCATGGAACGCTATTACCTTCTCATCAAAGTGGTACCTATTTATCTACTCACATTTGCATGCTTTCAAACTGCTAGGTGGCAGGAGCTGGAGCAAGGAAAGGGAGCTCACCCCATCGCATGGTGCTCGGGTCTTGAACGCAGGCTGTCAGCTCTCCAGCTGACAAGCTCAGTGTTTTTAACCACCGAGCTATCGCGCCTCAATGAGAATTAACACTACCTTTATTGTCTGAAATAGTATAGGTCCCCCTAAGTAGATGAGATAGATCAATCAATCAATCAGAATAGAGTTGGAAGGGACTTTGGAGGTCTTCTAGTCCAACCCCCTGCTCAACAAATGAAGACAAGCTGCTCCACTGGTTAATTTTCCTCACTGTTAAAAAGTTTCTCCTTAATTCCAGGTTGCTTCTCTCCTTGATTAGTTTCCATCCATTGTTTCTTGTCTTGCCTTCAGGTGCTTTGGAGAATAGCTTGACTCCCTCTTCTTTGTGGCAGCCTCTCAAATAGTGGAATACTGCTATCATGTCACCCCTTGTCCTTCTTTTCTCTAGACTAGCCAAACCCAAATTCTGATAGATAGAAAGATAGATTGATTGGTAGATTAATAGATTGATAGAGATAGATGATAGAGATATAGAGATATAGAGATATAGACAGAGACAGTTATAGATATAGATAGATAGATAGATAGATAGATAGATAGATAGATAGATAGATAGATAGATAGATAGATAGATAGATAGATAGATAGATAGATAGATATGATAGATAGATAGATATATAGATATAGATAGATAGATAGATAGATAGATAGATAGATAGATAGATATAGATAGATAGATAGATAGATAGATAGATAGATAGATAGATAGATAGATAGATAGATAGATAGATAGATAGATAGAGATGGATGATACATGATAGATAGATAGATAGATAGATAGATAGATAGATAGATAGATAGATAGATAGATAGATAGATAGATAGATAGATAGATAGATACATAGGGATGATACATGATAGATAGACAGACAGACAGAGACAGTTATATAGATAGATGATAGATAGATAGATATAGATAGATATAGATAGATAGATAGATATAGATGGATGATACATGATAGATAGATAGATAGATAGATAGATAGATAGATAGATAGATAGATAGATAGATGATAGATAGATAGATAGATAGATAGATTGATTGATTGATAGATAGATAGATAGATTTCCACATTTGAAGAGATAGATAGATAGATAGATAGATAGATAGATAGATAGATAGATAGATAGATAGATAGATAGATAGATAGATAGATAGATAGATAGATAGATAGATAGATAGATAGATAGGGATGATACATGATAGATAGATAGACAGACAGACAGACAGACAGACAGAGACAGTTATATAGATAGATGATAGATAGATAGATAGATAGATAGATAGATAGATAGATAGATAGATAGATAGATAGATAGATAGATAGATAGATAGATAGATAGATAGATAGATAGATAGATAGATAGATAGATAGATGATGGATGGATGGATGCAACGACGGATGGATGGATGGATGAATGGACAGATGGAGGGATGGAGGGATGGTTAAGGGCTGGTGGTAGTCAGGCATTTTGTTGTTCTTTCATGACCCAAACTCCCAAATGTCCTGCATTATGCCTGGCTGAATGTGAGGGAAGAAAGCCAATTTTCAAAAGAAACATTTTGCTCAAAAGCCTAGATGCTCTCTATCTGCATAGTAAGCTGTGTAATTATCCAGTGAAATTTGCCAAGAAAACAGAACTCCATGATAGATTCCAGCTTCGCATCCAAAGGATTTCCCTGGGCAGTTTTAATGTAGTGTCTTTCAAGCTTGGCAACTTTTAAGAGATGTAGACTTCAACTCCCATGCTGGGGGGTACATGCTGAGGAATTCTGGGATTTGAAGTCCATATATCTTAAAATTACTGAGCTTGGAATACACTGCTCTAAAGGACATGCTAAAAGCTGATGGAGAGACTTTTTTTTTTTATTGTGGGTGACTTTAGAAAGCTGAATACTTATTATTGTACTGGGCTGACAAATAAATCAACTTCATATCCTCCAGTGATTCTTATTTTCCAAGAAATATCAGCTTCTTCAAATGTTCACTAGATGATTCAGGAAGATGATTCAGCATTTACAGGAACTTACGACTACAATTCAGCCTAAAATTTCCATTGCTGAGTTTTGCCCCATTTTACAACCGTTGTTAAGCGAATCACTCACATTGTTAAGTTAGCAACACAGTTGTAGTGTGAATCTGGCTTCCCTGTTGACTTTGCTTGTCAGAAGGTCACAAAAGGGGATCACGTGAACCCGGGACACTGCAACCGTCATAAGTACATGCCAGTTGCCGAGCCTCTGAATTTTGATCACGTGACCATGGGGATGCTGCAAGGGTCATAGGAAAAGCGGTCATAAGTCACTTTTTTCAGTGCCATTGTAACTTCAAAGAGTAACCAAATGAATGGTTATATGTTGAGGACTATCGGTGCTAGCCAAGAACTATTAAATTATAGGAGAAAGTGTGTTTTAGCCAGGCCACCCACCTGTCTTATTCTGAATTACATAGATGAATGAATCACTTAAGATAACAAAAGGAGACAAATCTTATCTGCGAAGTGATATAAAACATACATTTCCAACCATCAAAGCAAATGTCCTGGAAGTAATTTATGTTGCCACCCTAAGTCAGCGAGTGTCAACACAGAGTTAACGTAAATGCCTTTGTGCCGAGTTACTAAATCCTCTAATATACATGTCATTAAAATAAAGTATGGAAGGAAATATGTGACTCTACCCAAAATTGGGGTCAATTAGGGACTCATTATGGAGGAGCAGTGAAATTGATTTGTAAGTGTAGCTCTTAAGGCCGTCTGCTCTTCCCGTACAGCTAATAATAAAATCTGAATTCTGACAAGAAAAGTCATTAACGGCTCTTCCCAGGCAGGAGTTATTCATTACTTGGAAACTTATTATCTGGAATTTATTCCCTTCTGCGGGTGAAATTCGTCATGTCCAAGAGATTAATGATTTTGAATACAAAGAAGCGGGGCTGCTGTCGGAGCTCAGTTTCCCCTCATTCCTGGTGGATTAACATCCATGGTCTTGCAAAGCTTGCCAACTTGCAGAAAAGCTGATGGTAGAAGTGTGTAACCTGGAGAGAAAAAACCTCACTCGTGTCCTTGAAAAAGTGGCAGAAGTCATTGTCATCTGTGGATGCAGCGCTGTGGCCCGCAGGGTTTGGAGGCCTTGAGTGTGGTTCTCAGAAGCTTCCTCAACTTGTCGCCAAATTGTCCCAAAGTTGCTTTTTCAAAAGACAACGGGACTTTCTTTGTTTTTCCTTGACGACCTTTCACCTCTCATCCAAGAAGCTTCTTCAGTTCTGACTGAACGGTGGAGGATGGAAGGATTTGTATTCCTTGCAGTCATCTGGTCATTAGTACTCCCTCTGAGAGTCATTGAGGCCTTGGAGGTTTATCTGTGCCCTCAGGGTCACCTGAATAGTGCAAATGGGTGGGGAACTTTCTTGGAACTGCTGAAAGGACTATGTTGTAAACAGGAGGTAGCTGGTGTCTCCTGTCTTGTTTACACCTACCTGCAGAGTAATCATAGTGATTGTATCTAATTATTTCCATTTTTAGGTGGACTTAACATTCCCCAAATGGCTCCAGTTATAATTTATTTTATTGTTTTAAGTTCATTTCTGCCCATCTAAATCTATGTTCTGTTGCATTTCATTTCAGATTTTTCTTTTTCTTTGCATCTACTGAACCCTTGTTCCAGTCTGGTTTTTTTTCTGCCCCAGATCATCCATATATAACACAACACAACCTCAGTACCTTCAAAGATTTGTCATAATATTATTCTCTGACAGACCTTAAGAACAGATAAAATACTGCCGGTATTTTAATAAAACAATAAAATAATGCCAGTCTTTTAATTTTTTGTCTTCCAAAGGGCTTATTAAATTTACAGAACGCTGAGCTATTTTTATCCAGGCGAGTTTGTAAAAAAATCCATTACCATCATCCAGTACTGTGAATAGTGTTGTGTCTATTAACAAGGCAGCGATTTCATCTACACTAGGCAAAAAGAGCCTTATTCGTCTTCCTCAAATCTAAGCGAATCTTTATTTTCCCAGTATTATCATAGCCAAATGTTTTATCTACTTCAGTTATGTTTGTATCTCAAGATAGATATCTAGGAACCCAGGTCATGGATGAACCTGTGAGCTTAATTTCATAGATTTATAAATGTATTATAATCTAGTAAAAATTCTAGAAAAATCCCAAAACCGTGCCTCACTTATTTTGGCCATGTCATATGGGGGAATTCACTGGAGAAAGCAATTATGTTTGGAAGAGTTAGTGTAAAAGGAAACCAGGCTGTCAAAGAACACCATTTCAAAGAACAACAAAAGAGATGTTGAGACTTTGGAAAAAGTGCAATATGAGCCAGCAGTGTGCGGCAGCAGCCAAAAAAGCTAATACAATCCTTGGTTGTATAAACAAGGCATAGAATCAAAATCACCTGAAGTATTAGTACCGCTTTACAAAGCCACGCCTGGAATACTGCATCCAGTTTTCACCACCACATTACAAAAAAGATGTTGAGACTTTGGAAAAAGTTCATAGAAGAGCAGCTAAGATGATTTAAAAGCCTGGAGACTAAAACATATGAAGAACAGTTGCAGGATTTGGGAATGGCCAGTCTAGAGAAAAGAAGGACTAGGGGGGACATGATAGCAGTGTTGCAGTATTTGAGGGGCTGCCACAAAGAAGAAGGGGGTCAGACTATTCTCCAAAGCACCAGAGCGCAAGACAAGAAACAATGGATAGAAACTCATCAAGGAAAGAAGCAACCTGGAACTAAAGAGAAACTTCCTAACAGTGAGAACAATTAACCAGCGGAACAGCTTGACTTCAGAAGAAGAGACCGGACAGCCACCTGTCAGAAATGGTATAGAGTCTCCTGCTTGAGCAAGGGGTTGGACTAGAAGACCTCCAAGGTCTCTTCCAGCTCTATTCTGATTCTGATTCTGTTGTTGTTGCTAGTTGCGAAGTCGTGTCCGACCCATCGCGACCCCATGGACAACGTTCCTCCAGGCCTTCCTGTCCTCTACCATCTTCTGGAGTCCATTTAAGCTCAGGCCTGCTGCTTCAGTGACTCCATCCAGCCACCTCATTCTCTGTCGTCCCCTTCTTCTATTGCCCTCCATCTTCCCAAGCATCAGGCTCTTCTCCGGGGAGTCCTTCCTTCTCATTAGGTGGCCAAAGTATTTGAGTTTCAACGATTCTGATTCTGGACACCATGAAAGCTGACACCAGACATGACCATCCTCATCAAACAATCCAGTCCTTGAAATTCTCCTTTACAATCTCCACATTTCTTGTCTGTGAAGATTCTCAGTCATCCAGTTGTCTCAAAGGTGCTTCCCCCCCCCCTTCAAAACACAACTAAACTGTTTTTTTTCCCCTTGAGGAAGAAGAAGGAAACATTTTGCTTCTCATCCAAGAAGCTTCATCAGCTCTGATGAACTGATCAACTGTCAGTATCTAGCCTTCCATCCCACAGCCATTGCCTGCTACAGACCAAACCCTACTCCCTTCTAGGCCTGATGATGTTACTTAGTTGGGTAATGAAATGTCTGCGAGAAAACAGCCAAGCTCAGAGAGCACCAAGGAATCCACAATTCATCCCTGAGTTGCAAATATCCCCTTGCACTGGTAAATTAAATAAATTAGGTACAATCACTATGGCTACTCTGAAGACAAGAAATAATGTTGTCTGCCTTCTGCCCCCTTAAATATTTCAATTTAGTGACAAGTAGAGGAAGCTTCTGGGATCCATGCTCAAGGACCCTCCAGTGTAAAATCCAATTTCTTTCCCAGCAACATGGAAAAACAAAGTTGCTTGACCTGTTCACGCCTCCACTAAGCACATAATCCTTTCCCAGAATAACAGAGTTGGAAGGGACCTTGGAGGTCTTCTAGTCCAACGCCCTGCTCAAGCAGGAGACCCTATACCAGTGGTGGCGAACCTATGGCACGCGTGCCAGAGGCGGCACTCGGAGCCCTCTCTGTGGGCACACATGCCGCCACTGCCAGCAGCTTGCGCAGGTCCATTACGCTGCCGCTGCTGCCCGGGGTAGCAGCCGCACCCAGCACAAAGGAGGCGAAGTGGCCAGCTAGCAAGCTCGAGTAGATGTGGTAGAGCATGTCCACACCCAGCAAGCCAAAGGCCACCCCGAGCAGGGAAAGCCGGATCCACATCGGCGCCATGGCCCCCCAGTCCCAGCTAGGATTGCGTACCTCCCCCTATCTATGCTGGGCCTCCTGCCCACCACCCCACACTCCAGAGACCCCTCTGGATCTCCCCCAACCCTGCCTGGCCCCCACAGGCATCACCCCCATGAGCAGCATCGAGGTGGCCATGCCCACCCCAGCCACACCCACCCAGTGGGCCACACCCTCATGCCCCCCCTGAGGACACCACAATGCCCTGGCACTTTGCGATAAATAAGTGGGTTTTGGGTTGTGGTTTGGGCACTCGACCTTCAAAAGGTTTACCATCACTGCCCTATACTATTTCAGAGAGATGGTTGTCCAATCTCTTCTTGAAAATTTCCAGTGTTGGAGCACCCAAAACCTCTGGAAGCAAGTCATTGCACTGATTAATTGTTTTTAACTGTCAGGAAATTTCTCCTTAGTTCTAGGTTGCTTCTCTCCTTGATTAGTTTCCATCCCTCTCTTCTCGTCCTGCCTTCAGGTGCTTTGGAGAATAGATTGAACCCCCTCTTCTTTAGGGCAGCTCCTCAAATATTGAAACACTGCTACCATGTCTGCCCGTAGTCTTTCTTTTCACTAGACTAGACATACCCAATTCAGGATGAAATGGAGTTGAATTTCACCTCCCGAATGTGTGGTTTCTTGACCAGTTTCAGCATTGTTAGCTTTTCGAGGTAGTCCAGATAAAGAATCCAAATCATGAGTATAAACATTGTCTTTATTGTAGGGTTACAGGTTTTGGTTTTTTTTTGCAAGTTTCTGAACATTTCTCCACTCCTTTTCTCTAGTTGCCTAAAAAAACTGGGGATGGTCCTTTCTGAGAGGCTTCCCACCCCACTTTTCCTTCTGTGGGCTGAAACTTCTCCAGTCTTTGACAGCCTTTTCTTCAAATTCCAAAGTATCTGGACTTTTCAACTCAATCTATCTCACCCTGCTGCAGGCGCTTTATGTAACATGTTACATGGATCCCCTAGACCAGGGGTAGGCAACCTTGGCTCTTTTATGACTCGTGGACTTCAACTCCCAGAATTCCTGAGCCAGCCATGCTGAGGGGAAAGGGAGAGGTTTCCAAGCTGAGCCATGCTGGCTCAAGAATTCTGGGAGTTGAAGTCCACGAGTCATAAAGCGGCCTAGGCCTAGGCCAGAGGTAGGCAACCTTGGCTCTTTTATGACTCGTGGACTTCAACTCCCAGAATTCCTGAGCCAGCCATGCTGAGGGGAAAAGGAGAGGTTTCCAAGCTGAGCCATGCTGGCTCAGGAATTCTGGGAGTTGAAGTCCACGAGTCATAAAAGAGCCAAGGTTGCCTACCCCTGCCCTAGACAAACATTCAAAATAAATAAATAAATAAATATCTCCAAGTGATAATATAAAGAATGCAATTTTGGGGCTGGCAGGAAAAAGACACCCTCTATTAATAATCCGCTCCCTTTATTCATCTACAGACTAGTTGCTGTTCGTGAAAGCTGTCATCAAAGGGCACCAACCCATTTATATAGGATGTAAATGATATATTAGTGAGCCAATCACCACCATGAGGAATCAGAGCTGAACTCGAAGGATGAGATAAGCAGTTGGAGTGGATATATTTTGTGCAAAGTGAAAGGAAAGGAAACTTTCCTCTCTTTCCTTCTTCTGTTTTTTTTTTGTTTTTTTTAATAATGTTGGCTTCTTGACAAGACTATCTTCTGCTTTTATTTATTTATGCTTCGGATGAATAGATGTGTTGGCCTGTGACCCGACATTCTGACAGCTCACTTGACGGGGATGCTATCCAACTGCCAAAGTACCTGAGCAGCTGAATCCGACACAAAAGAGCATAATTTAGCAGGTTTGAGTTATTGTCAGGCCAAATAAGACAAGTAGACCTTCTCAGGACAGCTCTTCATCTTTGCCTTGCACTTCCCCAAAGGTCTAGTTGTCACCGAAGCTATCTAATATAGCTCATCATCATGTTTTGTGGCATGTGAAATTATTGATTTCATGGTTACCGCCATATGTAGGTTCTCTGATTTGGACCATTTCCCAAATAATGCTGAATATTTGACCATGTTCCCCCTGGACATGAAGAACGGTTGCAAGAACTGGCTAGTCTAGTGAAAAGAAGGACTATAAGGGGGGTGACATGATAGCAGTGTTTCAATATTTGAGGGGCTGCCACAGAGAAAAGGGGGGACAATCTATTTTCCAAAGCACCTGAAGGCCCAACAAGGAGCAATGGATGGAAACTGATCAAGGAGAGATTCAAATTTTCTGACAATGAGAACAATCAACCGATGGAACAGCTTGCCTTCAGAGGTTTTGGGTACTTCATCACTGGAGGCTTTCAAGAAAAGACTGGACAGCCACCTGTCAGAAAGGGTATAGGGTCTCCTGCTTGAGCAGGGGGTTGGAGTAGATGACCTACAGGTTTCCTTCCAACTCTGTTATTCTGGACAGTTTATAGAACAGGATGTGATTCAAAGAAAGGAAGACTCAGGGTAGGGTAGGGATTGAGGTGGCCTTATAACTGACAAGGTCCATCATGCAAAAAAAGTAAATGTAGGTCGTCCTCAGCTTACAACCACATTTGAATGCAAAATTTCTGTTGCTAAGTGAGGCAATTCTTAAGTTGTCCCAATTTACTACCTTTCTTGCACTGTGGTTAAGTGAATCACTGCAGTTCTTAAGTTAGTCGCGCGGTTATTAAGCGAATCTGGCTTCCCCCATTGACTTGGCTCGTCAGAAGGTCGCAAAAGGGGGTCGGTTACGTGACCCCTGAGAAACTGCAACCGTCATAATTGCGAGTCAGTTGTCAAGCGTCTGAATTTTGATCACGTGACCATGGGGATGCTGCAACGGTGGTGAGACTGGAAAACACTCCTAAGTCACTTTTTTTCAATGTTTTTGTAACGTGGAACAGATACTAAATCAACAGTTGTGTGTCAAGGACGACCTACATGATGAAACTTTCTAGTCCTTTGGTGCTTTAACCTTTTGAGAGGGCCGCAGGGAAGCATCTGAGGTTGAGGACAAGACAGTTTCTCAGTTTGGTCTTCATACTTGAGAGACCCCAAGTCTAACTTCCTCCTCAGTGTAGGAATCCATTTTAAAGCATCCCTGGCAGAGAACTGTCTACATTCTGCTTCCATTCTACCATCCCTCTCGATAATTGTCTCCCTTGTCAAACTACTCTTATTGTTAAGAACTTTCTTCTAACATTCAGTCAGAGCCTACCTTCTTGTAACTTAGATCCATTATTCTGTGTTCTACACTGGCGGATGAGAATGAGCAGGTCTTGACCTTTGTCTAGGTACGTGATCTGTCTCTGCCATGACAAGATCTTCTCCACACTACTATTATACAGTAGAGGCCAAAATTGTGGAAACCTTTTGGGAAAAGTGTATTTTTGAGGTTTGATGGCTAATAACACCATATTGTGGGGGGAGTAGTACCATAAAATTATATATCAATGGAAAGATCATTTAATCAAGAATGTAATGCAACAAAGTTTGTTCAATTATCTGTACTGTATTCTATGAAAAGTTATGGCCAAATAACCAGAAAAAGGAAGAAGCACAACTTGCTTAGGTTGATGTCAGGTAGCTTTCCTTCATCTGATTGTAGCCAATGAGCACGAGTGTTTAGAGAGCCAATCAGGCGTCATCTTGTTTTGGCAATGAGCCAATCAGATCACGGTAGGATTCAGTTATTGATGTCACGTATTGAAGCTGGGAGGAGGACATTTGTCAGTGTGTTATGTGATCGCTATCAAGTTGGTTGGTTCTTTTTGTGTTCTTTCATTTAGTGAGCTTGTAAAACATAATAAAATTAAAGTCATGGTGCAAAGAGTTGACTGGTCACCCAGAAAGTGATGTAAAATAATATTATTAAGTGAACAAGGCTACAGTTATAAAGAAATTAGAAGAAAAAATGGTGGAAACTTAACCAAAGGTGGCATTTCTACTGTACACTTTTCCCAAAAGGTTTCCACAATTTTGGCCACTACTTTAGTGCAGAGTTTGTACAATCAATCTCTCAACATCCTTCCCCTTTATCTTCCCCAAGGTTTAATGGGCAAAGAAATGATCTAGCTCATCATTGTCCCTTGATGTGCATGAAGCTATTTAGCTCATACCGGCGTTGGAAGCCAGCACCCACCCAACCTCCTAGAGAAGGAAATATTTTGGGGAGATATTAAAAAGGACAGAATATTATATTTCCCCAAAGGAATAATGAAAAATCTTAGGCAAAGACAGCCCAAGTCTCCCTCCCCCAAGCAGAAATCGAGCAGGCCAGCTTTCAGAAATGCAGATTTCATAATCCTTTCAGAAAGACTGGAGCCAGGAAGCTTGGAACTGATGGGATTAGAAAGACAAAGATCCCTAGAACCAATAACCCCTCACCCAAAAAATCCAACCCAGGAAATAGCCGTTAGCCACAACTCCCAGGGAAGCAGGACATGACCGTTAGGACATAATAGGATTAACCCACCACCATCAGAATTCCAAAAAGGACACCCTCAAAAGATCAGGTCAAAGTTCATGCCACAGGAACAGGAAACAACTCCAAACACAAAAGCCCAAGAAGGTATAAAAACCCACCACTCCCAGCTCCATGTGGTCAGCTTTCCCAGAGCCACATTTCTGTCTGGCTCCGTTCTTCAATAAACTACAACCTTCTTTCTAAAGCAGTCTCCATTTTGTTTATTCCCGGCTTGGACTGGACCCTGATGAAAATTTTTCTTTCTACACCGGCATGAATTTAACATGAGGGGTTGGTTTGAAACGATGGTTTGAAAGACACCTTGTCAGCAGGGCATCTACTGATGTTTGCACACTGCAATCATGTTTGTCCATTTGACTAAACCAATCAACCAACCAACCAACTAAGAGTAGACGTAGTTGTTCTAACCATCTTTAGTATATGGCAGAACTACATGCTACTCTAGCAGAGAAAGAAGGGGCTTAACAAAACCCCAGCAAAACACAGCATCTTCAGACTGACTGGTGCTGAGAAAGAGTCTTCTGTACAAGTAGAAGAGAATTTTGGGAGCTCAGGGTTAACCTGTGGGGTCCTTGGTGCTTTCTGAACTTGGTTCTTTTCCTGCAGTTGTTCTATTACCCAACTAGATAACATCACTAGTGCTACAACCAAGCTCAGAGAGCACCAAGCACCCCACAGTCGATTGTATTCTGTTCTGAGTATCCCAGTTTTCACTGAAAATTATTCTTTTCAACAGCTGTCTCACTGTAGGGGAAAATGTGAATCCCCCAGTTATGAATGGTTGAGGGGGATTTCAATAGAGATGTCAGTTCCCAGAAAGGAGATAGTATTTCTCCTATGCCTTTTCTGTAAAAAAATAAATAAATAAATCTTGGTTTCAACCTTTAATAATATTATTTGCTTGTATAAATTGGTCTCTGAAAATTGAAAGTTTTTTTTTTAAAAAAAAAAGATTGCAGAGCATAACAGAAATCAAAAGTGGAAATTCAATGATCAGGAATAAAAAACAACAACACATACTAATTGGATGAAATAGCCTGGAACAAAAGCAAAGCTTTGCATTTAGATTTAGTCAGCCTTAAAGTAGAACCTACGGTAAGTGTGGAATTGAAATAGCATTAAGAAGTCAGGAGTCTGTGGTGTTTATTTTATTTATTGGGAAAGGCGTTTGTATACCACCTCACCAAAAAATTCTAAGTAATTTACTGTTGATAAAAGCCTCCAGAAAACAATAATCTATAAATAAGATCCTATCATCCATATGGCAACCAGTCACCACTTAACCATCACTCCAGTCAGATGCCATGTCTTAGGTGGTAGTTGTGTTGTTCAGCCACTAAGTCATGTCTGACTGTTTGTGACCCCATGGATCATAACATGCCAGACCCCTCCCCATGTCCTCCACTGTCTTCCAGAATTTGCCCAAATTCATGTTCATTGCATCCATGATACTATCTAACCATCTCATCTTCTGCCGTCCCCTTCTCCTTTTGCCTTCAGTTTTTCCCAACATCGGGGTCTTCTCCAAGGAGTTCTCTCTTCTCATTTGGTGACCAAAGTATTCAGCTTCAGGATCTGTCCTTCCACAGGACGGACAGGATTGATTTCCTTTAGGGTTAACTGATTGGATCTCCTTGCAGTCCAAGGGACTCTCAAGAGTCTTCTCCAACAGCACCATTTGAAAGCATCAATTATTCGGCGCATCAACCTTCCTTAAGGTCCAACTCTCACAGCTGTTTTATGTGGTATCCCTTGCTTGAACGTCTGTGTAGAAGGGGGCTATTTATCCTCTCCACGACCTGTTTTCCTTGTTACCTTCTGGGAGGAGGGGGCTTTGTGGTATCCGAAGCAGAATATCCAGATTCAGTCACAGCTTTGTTCCATACAGTATTAACGTTGTGAACTCTAAAGCTTTCTCCTTCCGTTATGTATGCAAGATGGACAGTGATTAATATTTATATGTTACTTATAGGTAAGGGTGTAGGAGGTCTATAAATATGTTGTATATAGTATGTTTAAAATGTGTGTTATGTATGTGTACACTTTGAGAGCAAGCAACTAAATTTCATTTTTAATGTGTGCCGTTGTGCCCACAGGGAAAAAATGACAATAAAGGTAATCCAATCCAATCCAATCCAATCCAATCCATACCCAATCCAATCCAATCCAATCCAATCCAATCCAATCCAATCCAATCCAATCCAATCCAATCCAATCCAATCCAATCCAATCCAATCCAATCCAATCTAATCTAATCTCAACAGGGAAGAGATTATCCTAAATTTGAGGGCAATCTCTTCTAGAACATGGGGACTTTGACAAAGAAGACTTGCATCCAGGCCCTGGATCCTTAACATCTTGGTGGAAGAATTCTTCTTCTTCTTCTTGTGCCATATCCGTTATCGGACATTGGCGATCATGTTGGCGATCCTGTTTTTATCAGCAGCCGCACGAAAAAGTGCTGCTGAGTTTTGTTCAAACCAGTCCCTTAGATTTTGAAGCCACGATGTTCTTCTTCTGCCTGGACCTCGTTTGCCTTCAATCTTTCCCTGGAGGATTAAACGGAGTATGCCGTATTTTTCTGGGTGTCGCATCACATGTCCGAAATATTCTAACTTTTGTTTTTTAATTGTTTTGATGATTTCCCTTGGCTTTCCCAGGCAGTGGAAGAATTACAAAATGGCTTCTCTACCAGAGAAGCAGGTTCTACTTGGAGTAGATGAAGTCTTGGGTTGGGTTACAGAAGATCCACAAAAATAACCAAAGCAGTTTCCAGTCCACACTCAGATCTGGACTCCATTTGGAAAGGATCCAGATAATCTGCTTTATCCAGAATCTATGTGGTTGCTTCCCTAACATCATAACAGAATAACAGAGACGAACTGTTGTAAGTCAAGGGCTACCTGTATGTCTATCCACAGATTCAGCCGGGGATACTGGCACCTTGAACTACACCCAGAAACTTTTACAGGTGTGGGTTTTTATATTTCAAGAATTATTTATCTCAGTTTTAAAATTAGCAGGGTCAAAATTGGAGCTGTTTTAATGATGCGCTCCTGCTTGCTCTAGAAATACTAGCTTAACCAGTCCTAAGGAACAGGGATCATAGTATTGATGGCCTGTTGTAGTCACTATGCCTGTTTTGTGTTTAAATCCCAGGAGATTTATTTAATCAAAACATGCCATAGTCTCTATGAAAATACACTGCCTGCCACTCAGAAATACAGCTTGCTATCTTGTTATATCTCTTCCCTGCTCTAATTTCTCTCTTCCTGCCATTCTCCATTTATAACACCAGGCAAGTGAGCTCCTTTCGTTGGCCAGATTGATGTGGAAACAACTCCTCGCTATATCAAGGTTTGTTAGCTGCTTTATAAAAATCGGAACTTGCCTGGCTATTAAATCCTTCACTCTCACCAGGTGGAGCCTGAAAATACTTTCCTTGTCATGTTTCAAAAGAGGCTGCCAAAACAGATAAGATGTCACTCTCCTCCCCGGAGGTCAGAAAGATCTAATGCTTTTAATTACACACTTAAGAGAGGTTTTACTTCCAGATGTTACATACAGTTGCTGTCATTTGGGCACCAGACCCAAAGGGGTCTGAGGGAGACCTTTGTCTCCATAACAACTTGGAGAGCATGAATAATTCAGCTGGCCTTGAAAAAGACCTTGTTTATTTATGGGGTATCTTAATTACAGCAAAAGAGAAATTCCAAATGACAAGTTGCTTGTCTCATTGCCTATCAGTTATGGAAACCTGGCTGCTGTTGCTTTCAGAGAAAACGTTGCATTAAACAAGAAGCAGGCTGTGGAGTTTAAAAATAGGGACAGGCAAGACACACCGCCCTGCTAGTTGTGCAGTGAAAACTCAGTGACTTCAAGGAACAGCCTGATAATTTGAATCTTCAAGTTTAAGCTGTGCCATTTCTACATAGGTCTGAGGGGGAGTATAGATGATAGCCACCCAGAGTTGCCTGTGGTAAGATGGGGGGCCAATAAGTTTAATAAGGATAGGTAGTTAGATAGACAGACAGACAATGGATAGATGGATAGGTAGAAAGATAGGTGAATGAATGGATGGATGGGTGGGTGGGTGGATGGGGGGAGGAGAGAGAAAGAGAGAGAAAGATACTGTGTTTCCCCGAAAGTAAAGCCCACACCAACAATAAGCCCTAGCTTGATTTTGGGGGATGGGCCTAATATAACCCCTATCCCAAAAATAAGCCCTAGTTTTGGGGCGAGGCACACACCTAAAAATCAAGCTAGGGTGGGGGTGGGGTGTGTGGAGCTGCCCCCCACACCCCGCACCCACTTTCCTTGCAGCCAGGCCTCTCCTTGCCGGCCCACTTCTTCTCCTGAGGCCTCTTCTGCAGCCAGGCCTGCATTTCTCAGTCACAGGGCTTTCCAGAAGGCCTCTGCAGCCGAGAACCGAGCTATGGATTGAATCCATAGCTCGGTACTCAGCTGCTTAGGCCTTCTGGAAAGGCCTGACTGCAAAATGCAGGCCCGAATGCAGCTGCAGAACTTCGGCCCCAGAAGAAGTGGACCGGCTGGGTGGGGCTGTCGGTGCTGGAGGTGAGGTAAGGCCTACCCCGAAAATAAGACCTGGTGCTTCTTTTGGAGGCAAAAAAAAAAAGACCCTGTCTTATTTTTGGGGAAACATAGGGGGATAGATAGATACGGGGGGATGGATGGATAGATGGATGGATAGACAGATGGATAGGTAGATAGATAGGTAGATGGATGGATGTGTAGACAGACAGACAAACAGAAGCACAGATTGTAAAGTCATTGCCAGACAGCATAGATAGAGCAACATAGGAGCAATATCTGAGGAACCATCTCATTCCGATGGGATTGGCCCATCCATCCACGCCCACCCAGCAGGATGGGAAAATCATGGATCCTGTTGGTAAAGGAATTTCAGCTGTTGGATTGCAGGGGAAAAGACCTTTTCTGCTTTGGCTCCTGCCTTCTGGAACATCATGCCCCCCCCCCAATATAAGGTGAAAACCTGGCTCTACTGATTGGCATGGGGTTTGATGGGGATGTGTCATTCTGGAGGTGCTTAGTGGATTAAATAGAAAATCCCACTTCTACCCATTGTATATTGAGCCCTATGTTAGCTATTTTTCTTCTAATTCTGATATTATATTATTGTTTTAATATTTTATATTGGGGTGTCCAACCTTGGCAATGTTAAGACTTGTGGACTTCAACTCACAGAATTCCCCGGCAGTTTCCTTTATTGTTCCTCACCTATAGACACGAATCTTGTCAAACTACACCAATATTTGCATCATTATAGATATACTCTGAGAATTGCTAGGGAGGAACCATCTTAACTCTCTTCCTCCCGATCAAACTATCTAAGCTTCACTACCTCTTTCTCCTCTGCGATACAGCCCCTCCCTCCCTCCCGGGAATCCAGACTACATTCCACCACAGTTCGCCAGGCCTCCACTCTCCTAGCCTTCCTTAAAGCTTTGAAGACCCGGGTTTCCCCCCCCCCAAGCGCTGGGATACAATTGGGGTGACTGAACCTCAGAAGTTAGACTTGGTGCCAGTTTTTGTTGTTGTTTTCAATGTTTCAATGTGTTTAGTGTTATAGTTTGAATATGATTTTATGTATTTTATCTTTTGATAGGAAGCTGCCCAGATAGAAAACGGACAGCTATATAAATATTTTAAATAACACCCTGGTAAAAATGTCACCCTGGCAAAAGTTATACCTTCGCTTTGGGGCATGAAATATAATACATCTAGTTTTTGTTGTTTAGGAAAAGACATTTTGAAAAAAAAGAAAGAAAGAAAAGAAAAGAAAAGAAAAGAAAAGAAAAGGAAGCTATCCAGAGGCTTCATTACTTCTCCTGGCGGGACGATGCAAATCCAGACCGGATTTCATTAGTGAGTGTTCCTATTATTTGTACACAGGGAATATTTACATAAATCTCATCTGCCTTGCCGTGTGTATGGATTGCCAGCTGGAGTTTGCATAGCACTGTCCTGTGTGTTTCCCTGAAATTGCTTTCCTGTGTTTTGTTAAGAGGGTTGGTAAAAGAACACTTCCTCCAGGGGAAAGCTGTTATCTAAGCTTTTCATTTCTGAGCAATCTTGGTGGGGAAGTGGAATCTCATAACTCAACAAGCAAACACCGAGCTCGGGTGAGAGCAGTAATTTATCAGAGGCACTTGAAGCCTCATTTCGGAGTAAGCAAACAAATAAAACAGAGCCAGACAATCAAGACCAGGTTTGCTAGGAGCTCTTTGGTTTCTCTGAGTTGTTTGTCAGGAGGTGAACGGGGGAAAAAGGGGGAATGTCAGAAAGCTATTGCCGAATGAGGGCACTTTGCATGGGGAAAGGGAGAGCTTTGATCTGGTGTTCTTTGAGTGGAAAGAGAGAGAGGGAGACAGAGGGAGAGAAAGAGAGAGAGAATCTGCAAAACAACAACAACAACCAAGAGATGCAATCAGTGATGTATTCATTGGTTTCAATTAATTTATTAATCAGTTGGTTAATATCAGGGGTCTTCAAACTTGGCCCTTTTATGACTTGTGGACTTCAACTCCCAGAATTCCTCAGCCAGTGTGTTAATATGGTAGTGGAGGGAGGGAGGAGTCTGGTGAATCAGGAAACCTTTCCCTTAGCAAACCCTGGAATTCTGTAGGATTTATAAGATCCTGAAACTGGCCTTAGGTTGTTGCAAGAGAGACAAGAACTGTCCATCACAAACAGTGATGACAAAGGATTTACTTATGACAAAAGAAGCATAACTGTTACCTCCATCTATGGAGCATCTTCCTTGGTACAAAACAAAGTTGAATGTATGAACCCACTTGGCCAGGGGTAGGCAACCTTGGCTCTTTTACGACTTGTGGACTTCAACTCCCAGAATTAGCTGGCTCAGGAATTCTGGGAGTTGTAGTCCACGGGTCATAAAAGAGCCAAGGTTGCCTACCCCTGCACTAGGCAACCTCATCAGTTGAGTAAAAAATAATCAAGGAGAGAAGCAACCTGGAATTAAGGAGAAACTTGCTAACAGTGAGGACAATTAACCAGTGGAACAGGTTGCCTCCAGAAGTTATGGGTGCTCCATCACTGGAGGCTTTTAAGAAGAGACTGGACAGCCACCTGTCTGAAATAGTATACGGTCTCCTGCTTGAGCAGGAGGTTGGACTAGAAGACGTCCAAGGTCCCTTCCAGCTTTATTCTGATTGTTTGACATCTGATGAAACATCATGGAAGAAAACAACCAAGCTCAGACAGCACCAAGGACTCCACAGTTCAGCTTTAAGCTACAACATTCTCTTCTAACATGTGACCTGCTTTGTAGGGAGCAGATACTATCTAAGACACCTGTCTTTAGTTTGGCCAGAAGAATGGAATCTTCTGCCATCATGCAAACTTCCTCCCCTGACCTCCTTTATATCTAAGCTCTTGAACAAGAAACCTAGTGAGACAATGACATCAGCCAACAGGCCTAGTGAGATCTCCTTCACAACATCCAAGTTGGCATTTTCATCATGAATCAAATTTCCAGAAATGGGCTCTTATTCATCACCAACCTGAAGAGAAGAAAAGCAAGTCAGAGGATAGCTTAAAATGTCTGCCATGAAATGCTTCTTTTTCCTTGGGGACTTGGCCTAAGGGAGAGATGTTTGGAAATTGCTCTTCAAAACCCACTAAATGGCTGACTCAAAAATACACACAGCTGTGGAAAAGAGCATGCAAATGTGGCAAGCAGGACCCGTCCTTGGCCTGTACAATATTTACGTTACCAACAACAAACTTTAAACAAAATCTCTGCAACTTTGCAAACTCTTCTGAACAAAAGAGACTTAAGCCATACATCTTCCACTACAGAAATATTGTCTGTTCACTGAAGTACGCTGGTGGCTTCTCACCAGCTTCGGTTTTACGCCTCCGTGCAGGAGCCATGTCGGTGTCAGGAGTTCACAACTGGCTCTGCCTTATTATCACCACAGCTGTGACTCTCGCCGGGATGACTGGAAACGGATTCATCTTTATTTCAGACTGCCATGATTGCATCCGAAGCAAAACACCATCGGGTCCTGGCCTCCTGCTGATGACGCTCAGCCTGACCCGATTTATTTTCCTTGGAATCACGCTCAGCTTATATTGTTTTGGCTTCCTTGATATTAATCGACCAAAATATGCCGGAAATGTCACCATTTTCTTCTGGACCTTTTTCAATGCCACCAGCCTGTGGATTACTACCTGCCTTGGAGTATTCTACTGTGTGAAAATTGTCAACTTCAGCCAGCCCTTCCTGGTGAAAGTGAAGCTCAAGATTTCCAGCATGGTTCCCCATTTGCTCATCGCGGTAGTCTTGGTTTCCTTGATTTCGGCTCTTCCTTTCCTCTGGATTGACAATCACAGCCAGTCTAACAACACAGAGGTTGTACGTGAGATGAGGGCTCAGATGTTCCTGTTCAGTATACTGTATATTCTAGGGACTTTTCCATCGTTTGTGATATTTTTAATTTCCTCTGGTTTTTTAATTTACTCCCTTGTGCACCACGCGAAGAGGATGCAGAATAGCTCAGTTGGCTTTCGAGATCAAAGGATCGACGTTCATCTGAAGACCACCAAGATCTTGACCTCCTTCCTCATCCTCTATGCCGCAACCTTTGTAGCAGAAATCTCAATGACCTTTTCTCCCAGTCCCTGGACATTAGTTATATCCAACATGGTGCTTAGTTCATATAATTCAGGACACACCATTGCTTTGATTGTCATGAATTCCAAACTAAGGGGACGATTAAGCAAGATGTTCTGGTGTTTCAGAAAACAGACATGAAGGATTGAGCCCAGACTGAAATCATGCTTCAATCTTGCTCAAACAATTGCACTGATGATACTACCAAGCAGGGTAATGAAACGTCTGCAAGAAATCAACCAAGTTCAACGAGCACCAAGGACCTCAGAGTTTATGGATGGAATTAACATTAATGACGCAAGATCCCACTAATTCTGTTGAATCTGTTCTATGTGTGGTTCACTGTGAATTCAACTTGATGCCATTTTCCTAGTCCAAGGTTTCAATGGGACGTGTGGGTGGGCAGCAGTGTGTAAAATGTTCTTAGTCCATGCCAGCTCTTGTTCTTCTTTCACTCAAAATCCTTTGAGTGTGTTTTGCTTTGAAGTTAAAGGTTTCCCAGTAGATCTTAAGCACAGCTATTGCATTTCAGTAGAAGCTTCTATTTAGTGGAGCAGATTCCCTTCAGAAATTAGATTGATCCCCATTGTCCTGGGATCGTAGTGAGTGATGGGAAGCTCAATTTAATTGATTTCATGATGATCATGGTTTTAGAACTTTATACTTAATTTTGAACATGCTTGTGTTACTCATAATTAGCCACTGAGAGTTTATGATCTCTATCTGAATATGAATAATCTCTCTCTCTCTCTCATCTCTGTCTGTCTCTGACACACACACAAACACACACACATCTACCTCTATATAATAAACTCTCAGTGGCTTATTATGAGCAACACAAGCATTTAAAATAAAACATTCATGTTTGGAATTAAATGTAAAGTTTGGATAGGGATGGATGGATGGATGGATGGATATGTAAGAAATTTTAGTACTGGTTACATACAACCGAAGAGAAGATAAATTTGTTGGTTTCACCTTCTTGCATGTTCTTTTTCCTTAGAGTCAAGGCCCTTCATATTTTTATTTACACATTTGAAGTTTTGTTAAATTCTTATGCTAGTTGAAACTGAATGAGAATCCTATGCTATTTTGTATCTCTTCAGGACCTACTGTGCTGAATTATGAATTCTTTTTCTCCAAATGTTGCTACTAGGGTAGCGGTTAGCCTTCCCAAGTAGACCAGACAGGAAACCGCATCAGATGAGCTAATTCTACTTTATTATAAGACTATATTGCAAGTCTGAAAATACAATTGTCCGAGTGTCTGTTTCTATAGCCTCATAAGTTAGGGCAGATCCTTTCTGAATTTCTTTCTCTGCCCGTTATGCAGCTGTGGGCTATGCCTTCCCTTATCTGACTGTTCCCTAGGCAGCATTTCTTCACTCGGTCTCCCAAGGTCTTTCTCACATCCCATTATGGTAGCAAAGCAATAGAGAACATGATCTACATTCAGAAATCCCAGTTTCACTTCTTGTCATCAAATGCTCAATTGATTATTTGAAAGATGCAGCACAGCCTGAGATCTGCTGGCAATATCGTCTACATGTCTGTGCAAGAATCTGCTAGGGTCTTCGGTTGGCTTTCTCCATTGGTCATCAAACTATTGAAAGAAACTTGCAATAGTTCTGTTAACTGGCCAAAGGTCCTAATAAAATTTCAATTCACCCTTGGACCTGAATCAGAACTTTCCCCTTAGATTTGTGAAATGCTAGCTGCTTACCTTCCAAAAACCATGAGTGGTCCTGTTAAAGTAGACTTCCAATATTTTTAGATGTCTTTGGGTATTTGTCACAATTATAACAATGTTTTAGTGTCCCGACTATTTTATTGTTTCAAATTATAATAATTTTCAAGTTGGGGTTTCGTTATTGAAAGCCAGCTGAGGTGTAGAGCAGGGCGTAATTCTAAATATAGCTCTAAGAAGACTCCTGCCACTAAAATGGCTGTTTCACTGGATATGACAATTCACTGGGTCTTTACTCCAGCTTGGTCTAGAGGTTAAAGCACCAGGCTAGAAACTGGGAGATGGTGAGTTCTAGTCCTGCTTTTGGCCTGAAAGCTAGCTGGGTGACTTTAGGCCAATTACTCTCTCTCAGGCCAACTTACCTCGCAGGGTTGTTATGGGGAAAGAAGGAAGGAGTTCAAGTAGTCCTCAACTTACGACCACAATTGAACCCAACATTTATGTTATTAAGTGAGACAGTTGTATTTATGTTATTAAGTGAGACAGTTGTATTTATGTTGTTAAGTGAGACAGTTGTTAAGTGAGTTTTGTCCCACTTTACAACTTTTCTTGCCACCGTTGCTGGGTGAATCACTGCAGTTGTTAAGTTAGTAACATGGCTCTTAAGTGAATCTGGCTTCCCCCATTGACTTTGCTTGTCAGAAGGGGATCACGTGATCCCCCCCCCCCGGGACACTGCAACTGTCATAAATACATGCCAGTTGCCAAGCCTCTGAATTTTTATCTGGTGACCACAGGGATGCTGCAACGGTCCTAAAATGGTCATAAATCACTTTTTTAGTGCCGTTGTAACTTTGAACAATCCCTAAACAAACTGTTGTAAGTGGAAGACTACCTGTATGAAATATGTTCACCACCTTGAGTTGTTTATAAAAATAATAAAGGCAGGAAATAAAATAAAATAAATAAAAATAATAAATAGAGTGGAGTGGAGTGGAGTGGAATGGAATGGAATGGAATGGAATAGAATAGAATAGAATAGAAATAATAAAATAATAAAATAATAAAATAATAAAATAATAATAAAATAATAAAATAATAAAATAATAAAATAATAAAATAATAAAATAATAATAAAATAATAAAATAATAAAATAATAAAATAAATAATAAAATAAGAAATGAAATGAAATAAAATAAATGACTTTTCTTCTTATTCAGCACATCTGTCTGATAGCCAAACGCCCTAAGGTGTTCACTTGGAGAAAATGTTAAGGACGGCATCCGTCTTCATTTCAACATTGTTTTTTTATGGTTTTAAATTATTTTTAGTGCTTTAACTGTAATACACATAGATATATTTTTGAATTGTAAGCCACCCAGAAGTCATTGATTGAGACGGGCAGCTACAGAAATCGAATAAATAATAATAATAATAAAATTACAGTGGAAATGAAATTCTGAACACCCTGTCTATCCTGTTCTATCCATCAGATTCGGAAAACAGAGAAGATGAGCAGAACACATCATGGTTTATGAGGGATGTAATCATACATAGCCGGTGTCAGTGCTGTGAGCATCAACAATGTGTCATCTAACTGGAAAGAGTTTACTACTGTGCTCTCCAATCTGCCACTCCAGTTGTGTCCCAGGTCTTTAAAAAAATTTTTTATTAATGACTTGGATGCCGAAATGGGAGGGACTGTTATCAAATCTTCAAATTTCATAGCCAGAGCCTCCGGAGGACAGAAATACAATTGAAAATGATGTTGATAGATTGGAGAAACGGACTAAAAGCAGCAGAATGAAATTTAACGGAGGGAAATGTAAAGCTATCAATGGAGCCTATATAAATCAAACGTACAAATATACAACGGGGAAACATTTGGCTCTTTAGTAGCAGGTGTGAAAAATACCTTGGGACTGTGGCTGATTACCAATTGAATTCGAATCAGCAGAGTGATGTGCTTTGCAGAAGGAAAGAAGAAGGGAGGGAGGGAGGGAGGGAGGAAGGAAGGAAGGAAGGAATAGGAAGAAAAGAAGGAACAAAGGAAGGAGAAGGAGAAGGAAGGAAAAGGAAGGAAGGAAAAGGAAGAAGGAGAAGGAAGGAAGGAAGGAAGGAAGGAAGGAAGGAAGGAAGGAAGGAATAGGAAGAAAAGGAAGAAAGGAAGGAGAAGGGGAAGAAAGGAAGGAAAAGGAAGGAAGGAAAAGGAAGGAAGGAAGAAGAAGGAGAAGGAAGGAAGGAAGGAAAAGGAAGGAAGGAAGGAAAAAAGGCTGGAAGGGGAAGGAAGGAAGGAGAAGGGGAAGGAAGAAGAAGGAAGGAAAATGAAGGGAGGGAGAGAGGGAGGGAAGGAAGGAAGGAAGGAAGGAAGGAACTAGCATATATTTATGGCAGTTGCAGTGTCCCAGGGTCATGTGATCACCTTTTGCAACCTTCTGACAATGAGGATTCACTTAACAGAGTCATCTTGTAGGGAAGATGAGGGCATAACAAACAAACAAACAAACAACCACATTACTAACTTCACAACTGCAGTGATTCACTTAACAACTGTGTCGAGAAAGGTCGCAAAATGGGGCAAACCTGACTAAACCACAGCTCAGCAATGGAAATCTTGGGCTCAGTTCTGGTCATAGGTCGAAGGACCTCCTGTACTATGTCCCTCGGCGCCTCCCACCCGATAGCTAAAAAAATCCCTCTTTCCAAAGAGACTCTGGATACAGAAGAGGGAACGACACGAAACGTGCTGGACCAACTCACTGGAACTCAGCAGAGACCCACAAGCCAAGAAACAGTTGCTAAATCTATCCTCCCCACCTTTATAAAATCAATTACTGTCCTTCGTACATTCCCCAACCACCAAAGCATGGCCTGCCCATTGAGCCAAGCCGTAGAAAGCAATTTCTTTCAGTGCCTGTTTGAAAGCACACAAGAAGAAAAGATATCCAAGGGAGAGACACGAACGGTTGCAGGATTTGGGTTTGGCCAGTCTAGAGAAAAGAAGGACTAAGGGGGGACATGATAGCAGTATTCCAGTATTTGAGAGGCTGCCCCAAAGAAGAAGAGGGGGTCAAATTATTCTCCAAAGCACCAGAAGGCAAGACAAGAAACAACGGATGGAAACTAATCAAGGAGAGAAGCAACCTGGAATTAAGGAGAAGCTTCCTAACAGTGAAGACAATCAACCAGTGGAATAGCTTTGCCTTCAGATGTTGTGGGTGCTTCATCACTCGAGTTTTTTAAGAAGAGACTGGACAGCTGCTTGTCAGAAATGGCATAGGGTCTCCTGCTTGAGCAGGGGGCTGGACTAGAAGACCTCCAAGGTCCCTTCCAGCTCTATTCTGATTTTTTGAATATGCACCCTCTCTAAGGAACTGAGAATCTGAAATCTGACACTCGGGAGGAGAATGAAAAATAGGAGGGGCAAATATAACAAGTGCAGGTGCATCCATCAGCATCAAAACCGCAACGAATTGATGTCCCATATTTGCATGCTCTAAAGCAACACCGGAATAACACACAAGAGTATCGATTTCCACAAACTTTCTGGTTGAGAGAAAAGGCAAAGTCGGAGAACCAGGCCTATCCTCCATCAAGGGAACGTAAGAAGGAATATTTGTATCTGGTCAAATGGATGGTGAATATATATATATATATGCAGGCATCCTATGCGCAAAGTGGCCACTTCTCCATGCTATCTCTGAAGGAAGTCAACAGAAGATCTTCTGAGGGATCACCAAGCAATTCTGATTACTGGAGGAAAGCAAGACAGGAAAGAAAAGGGGATTTCAAGCTAACCATGTCGCCGCTTATGCAAACCATCTTCCAGGTTGCGATCACGGCCCACAGCTCTCTGGGGATGGTTGCAAGTGGCTTTATTGTGGTTGCCAGCTACACAATGTGGGTGAAAGGGAACAAAGTGCCCACTTGTGAACTCATCCTGATGTGCCTTAGTTTGTCTCGGATTCTCCTACAAGGAACCATCCTGCACTGCACATTTTCTTCCATGTCATACCAGTGGAATGTCCTCAGGATCCAGTCTGTCCTTCTGGTGTTAGCCAGCACAGCTTGTCTGTGCTTTGCTGCTTGCCTCAGCGTCTTCTACTGTGCCAAAATTGCCACTTTCACTCACCGGTACTTTCTTCTGGCGAAGCTGAGAATCACAGAGATGGTTCCCGTGATTCTTGTGGGGTCCGTGTTGGTCTCTTTGGTTTCGTGTCTCCCTTCCATCTGGGTGGATTACAACATCCCGCTGTGCAGCTCAACCGGGGACCCTCTGAAGAACATCACCGTGGAGAACCAGGTGGGAAGCATCTCCTATCTGAAAGCCTTCTCCATCTATCTCACTTGGGCGGTCCTTCCGTTTCTGCTGTTCGTGGCATCGTCCACTTTGTTAATTGCCTCCCTGTGGAGACACACCAGGCAGATGAGACAGAGCACGCTGGGTCTGAAGGATCCAAGGACAGAGGCACATATTGCGGCCCTCAAACCCTTAACCTCTTTCCTAATACTCTACATCTGCAGTTTTGTAGCTGATGTCCTGCTTGGGGTTCCCTCCTGCAGACTTGGAAGCGAATGGAAGAGAAACATCTGCGTACTTGTGATTGCTGTGTGCCCTTCCATCCACGCCGTTCTGTTAATTTTCTTTCATTTCAGACTCAAAAGCATCCTGCTTTACGTGGCATGCCATCGGAAAAAAGACTTTAGGTCGTTGCCATGGCATTGAAAAAAGGGACTTAAGACTGTTTTTCACCCTTACGATCCTTGTAGCAACCCCAGGGTCACGGGATCAAAATCTGGATGCTTGGTTTGGAAACCGCTTTCGGGACTTTGTGCTTGAGGTGGGAAAAAAAACCCCGAAACTTGGATTTTGGGTTTACCGATTAGATAGTTTTGTTGTTATCAAAATGGCTAGTTTATACTATTACGTAAAATAAAAAGTTGAGGGTTGATGTTATTATCTTAATTTACTGCACCAAAGGGAGTCGGAAGTCAATGCCTTTTCTTTATTTTTTTCCTTTTTCCCTACACTTTTCCCGTCCCTTCTCTCTTCGCTATTTTCCCTACTATTTCCTTTTGTATTTTTGTATTTTATATTATAAATGAATAATAATAATGATAATGATAATGATAATGATAAATAACGACAACAATAATAACAACAACAACAACAACAACAACAACAACAACAACAACAACAACAACAACAACAACAATAATAATAATAATAATAATAATAATAATAATAATAATAATAATAATAATAATAATAATAATAATAATAATAATAATAATAATAATAATAATAATAATAATAATAATAATAATACAGGGGCTTGGCAACTGGAATGTATTGCAGTGCCCTGGGATCACGTGATCCCCTTTTGCGACCTTCTGACAAGCAAAGTCAATGGGGAAGCCAGAATCGTTTAACAACCGGGTTACTAACTTAACAACTGCAGTGATTCACTTAACAACTGTGGCAAGAAAAATCGTAAAATGGGGCAAAATTCGCGATATTCTTAAGACTTTTCTGCAGAAAGATGAAAACAGAAGGGACCTGAAACCTCAGCTTATTGCTCTTATCTTGAATACTTACATCCACATTTTATCCTCCTAGTAGTGTCTTGTCTCAAGACACTTTCTCAGTTAGATGTAGAGAACTCCTACAAAATGCAGCTTTGTAAATGACTGAATTAAGCAAATTTGAATTGGCTCTTAATGACTGAATAAAATTAAAGCTGCTGTTAGGATATAAATAGCCACATAATTGTACATATGCGGAACTTTGAGGGGGCAGAGTCCAATCAAGCTTCATAATTTAAATCAGCTCACGATGGATTATTTTGCGTTTTTTTTAAAGTCGTGTTTGGTTTGGGTTTTGATGGGGAGAATTGATGAAACAAGATCGGAATGATGCTTTCAAAGACGATACATCAGGGCTGGGTTAGCTGGTATGAAATTTACAAAGGGTCCAGCAGAGGCCAAAACCTACAATCGTGATTTTTATATTTGTTCAGCAGAGAACCACAAAAGCATTAGAAATAATATTTGTGCCAAGGTAATTTTCCTTTTCCAGAGGGAACGAGGGTCTCACCAGGACCAGATCTCATCAGCAAAACTCTAAATGAGATGGCAGCCGTGTAAGAATTTTCTATACAGTACATCTTTGCTTCCATTTTGGTAGTTATCCAAATATTTATAACCCAGATTGGGTAGCTCTACTAGCAGGGCAGGAGGTCATTATTGTGAGAGCCAGTGTTATATATACTCCTTGGCAGATTTTTATTTTATTTTTTTCCTTCCAGGTTTTCAGATGAGAGTTGTCTCACTTTTACTGGGAGATAGTACAGATTGAATATTGAACGTCTAGAAGAGAAAGCAGGTACCTCAATCCATACTGGGGCTGGAGAGAATGTTTGTACGTGTGGGGCCATGCCTGAATATAAGAAGAGAGATCAGCTCTTTGGGTGGGACTAAGTTCCAGTGGGATATTTGGATACGAGATGGGCAGCAAATAAATTTTCTAAATAAATTTTCTAAAATAAAATTTATCGAAATTGTCAGACGCAAAACAGCCAGATCCACAAATGTAGACTGAAAGTCAGTAACTTTATTGTCTACTACCTGTATTACAAGAATCTCACCAGACTGCTTGTCTTCCAGATAAGTCTTCATCAATCTCAGGGGAGGTCAAGCTTATGGCACTTGCAGCCATGGAATGATTCCAAGCTAGGCCCTTGCTTGACCCCTCCTTCCAGCCTAGCTGGCAGTTTTCCCAAAATCTACTAAATTCAAGATAATCTATTTCTTTTTTCCCCCCTTTTAATTTTATTTAAAATGTTAACACTAGAGACTATCCCAAGTGAGATAGATACCAGAAGGATGCTACAGGATGCTGCTACATTGCTTCCAGGGGATTTTAAGTCAATGTTAAAAGCAGATGGTAGCTTCCAGATTTCATAGATTTTTAACAGCTTTAAAAATAGGGGTGATGTGGCCAATGAGGCTGCTTGTCTAGACCGGGGGTCTCATATAAGGCCCTTCCTGTCCTAAATCCAAACCCTCATTTTCATAATAAGACATACATAGATGGACGTATTCTTTGGGAAAAGGAGAGCAACCAGGAAAAAAATGGATTTCCTTCCTTATCTTACTTTACCATTCTATTTACCATTTACAGTTGGCTTAACATTTCATTTTTACAAGTTTTACCTTGGCTAGTACGATTTCTACCACTAACTCAGTGATTGCAATACATTCTCATTATTTTTTTATTGATCCAGACTTGGACTTGGGAAAAATAATGAAAGCAACATGCGATTGATTTCTTGACTTCAAAAGGATCTTTCAGATCTATAACCCAATATTTTTCCCAATGTAGATTCTAAAATATCGGATACAATCTCAGCCAACCTCAGCCAACCAACCAAACTGTTCATTTAGTGACCGTTCAAAGTTACAACGGCACTGGAAAAAAGTGACCGATGACCATTTTTGACTGTTACTAACTTAACAACTGCCATGATTTACGGAACAATTGTGATAATAAAGATTATAAAATGGGGGGAAATCTCACTTAACAACTGTATCACCTAGCCACGGAAACTTTGGGCTCAGATGTGGTCATAAGTCAAGGATCAATTGCACTTTCTTTCTTACAAATACTTTCTCCATTCCATAATTTCATGAAATGTCGATTTGGAATTTGGGTATGAAAGTTAGGCATTGTCATTGAGAACCCCTTGATGTCTAGATATTTTGAACTTCTGCATTCTCATGTGTGTTTTTTTTTCCTTTCTCCAGAACTAATTTTTAACACGAGTCCTCGTTGTAACTGCTCTTGAAGGTGACCTCATAAAGCTTTCTGGATGCCACATGTCCATCTTAACCCTGAGGTTTTCAATCACAAGTGGGTCAGGACCCATATGACACACGTGGTCCCATAATTCTCGTTCAAATTAGATTATTTAAAATAAATGATAAGCACCTGGAGGGCACTTAGGTAAAATCACCCAAGGGGAGCATTTTCCTCTGTAATTTGGGCTGAGTTCTGGTGGAAGAGAACAGGGGTGAAGGTGACTTGATCAGATGCAATCTGATCAGTGGTGGGATTCAGCCGGTTCTCACCACTTCGGCAGAACCGGGAGCTAATTTTTTTGTTGCCCAGGCCCAGATTGGACTTCCGGAAGCGGCATCCACACAGAGAACCGGTGGTTCACCTATTTGAATCCCACCACTGGATAGATAGATAGATAGACAGACAGACAGACAGACAGACAGACAGACAGACAGACAGACAGACAGACAGACAGACAGACAGACAGACAGACAGAACATGAAGAAAGATATTGAGTAGATAGATAGATAGATAGGAGCTAGACAGACAGGACAGACCGACAGACAGACCGACAGACAGGACAGGACAGACAGACAGACCGACAGGACAGACAGCAGACCAGACCAGACAGACGACAAAAGACATATATATGAGATAGATAGATAGATAGATAGAAAGACAGACAGACAGAAGACAGACAGATATATGAGATAGATAGATAGATAGATAGACAGCAGACAGACAGACAGACAGACAGACAGACAGACAGACAGAAAGACAGATATATGAGATAGATAGATAGATAGATAGTAGATAGATAGATCGATAGATAGATCGATAGACGATAGATCGAGACGATAGATAGATAGATAGATAGATCGATAGATAGATAGACAGAAAGAAAGGACAGAAGACAGAAAGACAGATATATGAGCCATAGATAGATTAGATAGAAAGACAGACAGACAACAGAAAGACGATATTGAGATAGACGATAGAAAGATAGACAGTACAGACAGACAGGACAGACAGACCGACAGACAGACAGACAGACAGAACAGATATATGAGATAGATAGATAGATAGATAGACAGAAAGACAGACAACAGCAGACAGAAAGACCGACAGGAGATATATGAGATAGATAGAATAGCATAGATCGAGAGATCGATAGATAGATAGACAGACAGACAGACAGACAGACAGAAAAGACAGATATATGAGATAGATAGATAGACAGACAGACAGGACCAGACAGAAAGACCAGAATATATGAAGCTAGATAGATAGATAGATAGACAGACAGGACAGACAGGACAGACAGACAGGACAGGCCAGATATATGGATTAGATCAGACAGACAGACAGCGACAGACAGAAGACAGATATATGAGATAGATAGATAGATAGATAGATAGATAGATTAGATAGACAGAAGACAGACAGACAGACGACAGGACAGAAAGACAGATATGAGGATAGATAGATAGATAGATAGCTAGTAGATAGATAGATAGATAGATAGATAGTAGATAGATAGATAGATAGATACAGATAGACAGACAGACAGACAGAAAGACAGATATATGAGATAGGATGATAGAAGATAGATAATAAGATAGATAGTAGATAGATAGATAAGATCGATAGATAGATAGACAGACAGAAGACAGACAGACAGAAAAGACAGATCTACGAGATAGATAGATAGATAGATAGATAGATAGATAGTAGATAGATAGATAGATAGATAGATAGATAGATAGATAGTCGATAGACAGACAGACAGAAAGAAAGACAGATATATGAGATAGATAGATAGAGAGATAGATAGATAGATAGATAGATAGATAGATAGATAGATAGATAGATGATAGATACGATAGATAGATACAGATAGACAGACAGACAGACAGAAAGATAGATAGATATAGATAGATAGATAGATAGATAGATAGATAGATAGATAGATAGATAGAGAAGATAGATAGATAGATAGATAGATAGCATAGATAGATCGATAGATAGATAGACAGACAGACAGGATAGAAGACATATATATGAGATAGATAGATAGATAGATAGATAGATAGATAGATAGTTAGATATAGACGACAGATAGATAGACAGACAGAAAGGACAGATATAGATGAGATAGATAGATAGATAGATAGATAGATAGATAGATAGATAGATAGATAGATAGATAGACATACAGATATATAGAATAGATAGATCATAGATAGACGATAGATCGATAGCTAGAGACGACAGACAGACAGACAGACAGACAGACAGACAGTGGCAGACAGAAAGACAGATATATGAGATAGTAGATAGACAGACAGACAGACAGACAGAAAAGACAGAATATGAGATAGATAGATAGATAGATAGGGACAGACAGACAGACAGACAGACATGACAGAAGATATATGAGATATAGAGAAGACAGACAGACAGACAGACAGACAGACAGACAGACAGCCGACTCGATATAGAGATAGTAGATCAGATAGAAGATAGATAGATAGATAGACAGACAGACAGACAGGACCAGACAGACAGACAGAAGACAGATAATGAGATAGATCAGATAGATAGATAGATAGATAGATAGATAGATAGACTAGATAGAAGATAGATAGATAGATAGATAGATAGATAGAACAGATAGGAACAGAAGACAGACAGAAAAGAAAGATATATGAGATAATAGATAGATGATAGGATAGATAGATAGATAGAAGATAGATAAGATCGATAGATAGATAGACAGACAGACAGACAGACAGACGAAAGACAGATAGATAGATAGAGATAGATAGATAGATAGATAGATAGATAGATAGATAGAAGATAGATAGATAGATAGATAGCTAGATAGATAGATAGATAGTAGGTAGGTTAGATAGACAGACAGAGGAAAGAGAAGTAGGTATATAGGTAGGTAGGTAGATAGAAGATAGATAGAAATAGATAGATAGATAGATAGATAGATAGATAGATAGATAGATAGATAGATAGATACAGATAGACAGGACAGACAGACAGAAAGACAGATATATGAGATAGATAGATAGATAGATAGATAGTAGATAGATAGATAGATAGATAGATAGATAGATAGATAGATAGATAGATAGATAGAGATATATAGATAGACAGACAGACGACAGATCGACAGACAGAATAGATAGATAGATAGATAGATAGATAGATAGATAGATAGATAGATAGTTAGATAGACAGGACAGGACAGACAGATATAGAGATAGATAGATAGATAGATAGATAGATAGATAGATAGATAGATAGATAGAAGATAGATAGATAGATAGATAGATAGATAGATAGATAGATAGATAGATAGATAGATAGATAGATAGATAGATAGATAGATAGATAGATAGATAGATAGATACAGATAGACAGACAGACAGACAGACAGACAGACAGACAGATAAGAGAGGTGGGATTCAGCCAGTTCACAGAATGGACTTCCGGAAGCGGCATCCACACAGAGAACCGGTGGTTCACCTATTTGAATCCCACCACTGAATCTGATGACCTCATAAGGTTGGCCTAGAAACCAGCCCAACGGCTACCTCCTCGGACCCTTAAAAATGTCCCTTAATTCGCCAATAATTGAAAGTGAGACTCTTGACAGATTAACAATCGCTGCATAAAACTCACCTGGTGAAACTTTTCATTCCATATCCATATTTTGGTTTCCAGCCAATTATTTCCCAATCTTGTTACCAGCTTCCTCCTGCAAGGACTCAAGGAGATGTTAATAACATTAAGTGAGTTGCAGACAATGACAAAGTTAGCTGCCAGGCTGGCCTTCTGCACATTTTTTGACTGGTCATTAGTTAAGGGGCTGCTGGAGGGAGAATTTGACAGATTTCCAAGGTGTCACGATTTTCTCATTAGAAAAAGGAGGGCACGGTTACCGCGGTGTGCCAAATATATGCAATCAAATCGGGTCAGCGCGATGGAACTTTTTCTGTCTCTATCATAAAACCAGGAGAGATACTTTCCTTAGTAAGACATATGTAGGATAGTGGCTGCAGATATGTGATAGTAACCTAATATAGGCATGGGATAAAATGGGTTTCAGTGTTTAATATAATAGAGCAGGGGTGTCAAACTGCCGGCCCGTGGGCCGGATGCGTCGTGCCGAAACCACGCCCACCCCATTGCCAGCAATGGGGAAAAAAGTCGCGATACGTCACGTGACGTTGTGAGTTTGACACCCCTGTCATATGATATCTGAAGGCAGGACAAAAAGCAATGGATGGAAGTTAATCAAGGAGAGAACCAACCAAAACTAATCAAGGAGAGAACTAAGGAGACATTTCCTGACAGTTAGAACAATTAATCAGTGGAACGACTTGCCTGCAGAAGCTGTGGGTGCTCCAACACTGGAAGTTTTTAAGAAGGGATTGGACAGCCATTTGTCTGAAATGGTGTAGGGTTCCCTGCCTGAGCAGGGAGTTGGACTAGATGACCTCCAAGGTCCCTTCCAACTATTATTCTATTCTATTCTATTCTATTCTATTCTATTCTATTCTATTCTATTCTATTCTGTTCTGTTCTGTTCTGTTCTGTTCTGTTCTGTTCTACTCTACTCTACTCTACTCTACTCTACTCTACTCTACACTCTACTCTACACTCTACTCTACTGTACTCTATTCTATTCTACTCTACTCTACTCTATACTCTACTCTACTCTACTCTATTCTACTCTACTCTACTCTACTCTACTCTACTCTACTCTACTCTACTCTAGACTTTTAGAGTTGCTTGTCCCAAGGTCCCTTCCAACTCTGTTATTCTGTTATAATAGTTAAGGCACCAGACTAGAAACCAGGAGATGGTGAGTTCTAGTCCCACTTTAGGCATGAAAGCCATCTGGGTGACTTTGGGCCAATCACCAGGAGACTGTGAATTTTAGTCTCACCATAGGCATTCAGCCGGTTGAGCAAGCCTGGGGCAGTCACACTCCCTTAGCCCTAGGAAACAGGCAATGGCAAATTGCTTCTGAATAACCTTGAATTTCTCCAGGGGGTCACCAGGTCAAGATGGACTTAAAGCTACCATTTATGCACATCTTTAACATATGAATATCTTTTGCCAACCAAGACTATTAGTTTTTCAAAGTTCAGCAGAGAATAACAGAATAACAGAGTTGGAAGGGACCTTGAAGATCTTCTAGTCCAAGCCCCTACTCAAGCAGGAAACCCCATACCATTTCAGACAAATGATCGTCCAATCTCTTCTTAAAACCTAAAAACTTTTTTAAAAGGTGGATAGTCTTCCTGGTGCAGAATATTAGGAAGGCCAACAGCCAGTAACTACCTGGATTAGGCTGATCTGACAAGCAACTCTAAAAGTCTAGAGTAGAGTAGAGTAGAGTAGAGTAGAGTAGAGTAGAGTAGAGTAGAACAGAACAGAACAGAACAGAACAGAACAGAACAGAACAATAGAATAGAATAGAATAGAATAGAATAGAATAGAATAGAATAGAATAGAATAGAATAGAATAGAATAGAATAGAATAGAATAGAATAGAATAGAAAATAGAGAATGGAATGGAATGGAATGGAATGGAATGGAATAGAATAGAATAGAATAGAATAGAATAGAATAGAATAGAAAATAGAGAATGGAATGGAATAGAATAGAATAGAATGGAATGGAATAGAATAGAATAGAATAGAATATGGAATGGAATGGAATGGAATGGAATGGAATGGAATAGAATAGAAATGAATAAAATAGAAATGAATAGAATAGAATAGAATAGAAAATAGAGAATGGAATGGAATAGAATAGAATAGAATAGAATAGAATAGAATAGAATAGAATAGAATAGAATAGAATAGAATAGAATAGAATAGAATAGAATAGAATAGAATAGAATAGAATAGAATATGGAATGGAATGGAATGGAATGGAATGGAATGGAATGGGATAGAATAGAATAGAATAGAATAGAATAGAATAGAATAGAATAGAATAGAATAGAATAGAATAGAATAGAATAGAATAGAAAATATGGAATGGAATGGAATAGAATAGAATAGTGAATGGGATGGAATAGAATAGAATAGAATAGAATAGAATAGAATAGAATAGAATAGAATAGAATAGAATATGGAATGGAATGGAATGGAATGGAATGGAATGGAATGGGATGGGATAGGATAGAATAGAATAGAATAGAATAGAATAGAATAGAATAGAATAGAATAGAAAATATGGAATGGAATGGAATAGAATAGAATAGTGAATGGGATAGAATAGAATAGAATAGAATAGAATAGAATAGAATAGAATAGAATAGAATAGAATAGAATAGAATAGAATAGAATAGAATAGAATAGAAAATAGAGAATGGAATGGAATAGAATGGAATAGAATAGAATAGAATAGAATAGAATAGAATAGAATAGAATAGAATAGAATAGAATAGAATAGAATAGAATAGAAAATAGAGAATGGAATGGAATAGAATGGAATAGAATAGAATAGAATAGAATAGAATAGAATAGAATAGAATAGAATAGAATAGAATAGAATAGAATAGAATAAGCTGCTGTTGTTACAGGTTCCTCTATGGATAGTTCATCCATTCACTTTCAGGCACCCACCTGAGGCTCAGGTATCCTGGGGTCTCTGCTTCATTCTCCCTGGTCTTTCCATGGCCTTATTTTGTCTGCTGAAGCTCCAGACATATTTAATTTTTTCCCCTTCTAGTTCTTGCCTATTCAACTCTAGAAATGATATGAAAACCCCCCTCCCCTAGTTCTCTGGATGAGAAACCTCAGATTCTTTTTTTCCACTCTTTCTGCCTCACTTTCATCAGCTTCCATTTGTAGCAATCTCCCTAGACCCATCTCTTTTTGCTGGGCTGCAAATTCCTGCTTTTTATGTTATCAGAGCTGTTAGTGGGTAAAAGGAATGAAAGTGCCTTTATTTCCATCCAAAGCCAGACTCTTTCCTTCCCCAGACGGGCAAGTCCAGGTCACTCTGCAAGAGTTTTGGAATATCTTCTGGCTTCTTCTCCTCTTCTTCCAGCTGATAGGAAGACCTTCACGGCTAGTAAACTGGTCTTCATGAGGATTCTTCCATGGAGATCCTCCCTTGGTAGTAGTTTTCTTGATGAGCAGCAACACACCAACCCACTCTTAGAAACATAGAAAACTGACAACAGGAAAAGGCCTATAAAGGAGAATATTTGAAGCTCAGGGTTGAAATGAGGGGCGCTTAATGCTCTCTGAGCTTGGTGGTTTTCTTGCAGACATTTCATTACCAAACTAGGTAACATCATCAATGCTAGAAGGGAGTGAGGTTTGAGGAGGAGGAGGAGGAGGAGGAGGAGGAATGTGGGGTCTTTGATGCTCTCTGAGCTTGGTGGTTTTCTTGCAGACATTTCATTACCCAACTAGGTAACATATCAGTGCTAGAAGGGAGTGAGGTTATGAGGAGGAGGAGAGAGGAGGAGGAGGAGGATGAGGAGGAAGAAGAATGTGGGATTTTGATGCTCTCTGAGACCTGGTGGTTTTCTTGCAGACATTGATACAAACTAGGTAATCATCATCAGTGCTAGAAGGGAGTGAGGTGGAGGAGGAGGCAGGAGGAGTGAGGAAGGAGGGGAGAAGGAGGGAAGGAGGAGGAGGAGGAGGAGGAGGAGGAGGAGGACGACGACGACGACGACGACGATCTGGGTCTGTGGGATCCTTCATGCTCTCTGAGCTTGGATTGTTTTCTTGACCAGACATTTCATTACCAAACTAGGTAACATCATCAATGCTAGAAAGGCAGTGAGGTGTGGAGGAGGAGGAGGAGGAGGAAGAGGAAAACTGTGGGATCCTTAGTGCTCCTCAGAGCTTGGTTGTTTTCTTCCAGATGATCCAGAGTTCTCCTCCTCCTCCTCCTCCTCCTAACCTCACTCTCTTCTAGCCCTGATGATGATAGTTACCTAGTATTGGGTCATGAAACGTCTGCAAGAAAACCACCAAGCTCAGAGAGCACCAAGGACCTCACAGTCAACCCTGAGCTTACAAGATTCTATTCTTTGGCTATCTTCAAGGATCCATGAAGAGGAGGGTCAAACGGTATGGTCCCCAGTCACCCTTCTGTCCCCCAGAAGCCTTATATGCTCCATTTCCGTTTCTACCTCAGGCTATTTTTTATTTTCAAAAACCGCTGTGCGTCTCCAAGCATTTTGAAGCATTCTTGCAAGAGGCTATAATGCTGGAGACAACTCCCCCCACCACCAATCCCCTCAGCAAATTGACGTCCTAATTCAGCAAGGACTTCAATTCTCCTGGCTTAAATCCTCATCTGTGCCTGAATTAGATTTTAAGCAGGTTTTCCCCGGCTTGCCCTATTTTCTCCAGTTAGCTGTTGTGTCTAAGCTTTCTTTTTCTCAGCAAGTTTTCATCACCCAACCCGCTGACTGAGCCACTGTACAACTAAAATCACAGTATTAAAGAACAGAAAAAAACAACACATTAAAATCACGAGATACAGCCGCCGATAAAAAATAAATAATCATGCTTAAAATACTGTGCAGTAAAGTCATTTGAAGCAGACGGAATAAAAGGACTGTGAGTTTCTCAAGAAGTGAACATTTTTTTTTTGTTTGTTTGTTGTTTTAGTTGAGGGGGTTCCCCCTTTGGGGTTTGGTGCAGTTTACCATCCAGTTTAATAAAAAAAAAAAATCAAAATTGACCAGTGTGAAGAAAAGTTCATGATGCGTTCAGTCCAAGCTGGGAATAAACATGGTGACTGCTTTAGAAAGAAGGTTGCAGTTTATTGAAGAGCAGAGCCAGACAGAAAGATGGCTCTGCAGAAAAAAGAGAGAGCACATGTAGGGAGTGGGTTTTTATACCCTCTGGAGCCTTTTGTTTGGAGTTATTTCCTGTTCCTGTTTGAGGCTATTTCCTGTGTCATGTATTCTGACTGGTGTCTGGGTGTGCCCCTTTGGCATCTGTGGGTTAATCCTATTATGTCCTGTCTTAGAGTTGGGTGGGGTATGTAGATTTTAGGTGTCTTTGTCTTCCTAAGCTTCTAGCTTCAACCTTCCTGATGGTTTACATCTGCATTTCTACAGAGCTGGTTTCTGCTTGGGGGAGGGAGACTTGGGCTATTAAAAACTGGGCATACTTTTCTGCCTCTTTAAGATCCTTTGAGGAAATATATTTTCCTGCCTTTTAATATTTCCTTCTCTGGGGACTTCTCTGACTTCCCACACCAATCTAGTTGATATTGTTGCCCTCTTCCTTTCCTTGCTGTGCTTTTTCTCCCTTTCTTGAATTTTTACTCAAGTTTATTGTAATTAAAATGCACATGAAAAGAAAGATCTGAATGGAGGGGGGGGAAATGTGGGTGTAGAAAGAAAAAAGGGAAAGGAAAAGGGAAGGAAAGAAGAAAAAGAAAAGAAAAGAAAAGAAAGAGTAGTGAGTTTCCATTCTTTTTTGTGCCGTAGAATACAAAATACAGAACAGCCTCAACTTTTTACTTTACATTCCTAAGAAGCCACAAGCCATTTCTATAGCAACGAACTTACTAGTCATCGAAACCTAATTCATTTTTTTTTCCTGTTTTCTGTTTTGAGCATAAAATCCAGAAACAATTTCCAAATGGAAATGAAACTGAACGAATTCTTCTCTTTAGCTTTGCCATCTTCATTAACTCCATTAGTTTTGCCATCCATTCTTCCATTTGTGGGAACTAACGTCTCTTTCCATTTTGTGGAGTCCTTGATGCTCTCTGAGCTCGGTGGTTTTCTTGCACACATTTCATTACCCAACTAGGTGACTTCATCAATGCTAGAAGGGAATGGGGGGGGAGGAGGAGGAGGAGGAGGAGGAGGAGGAGCAGAAGAACTGTGGGTCCTGAGTGCTCTCTGAGCTCGGTGGTTTTCTTGCAGACATTTCATTACCCAACTAGGTAACATCATCAGTGCTAGAAGGGAGTATGCTTATGGAGAAGGAGAAAGGTGGTGGTGGTGGTGGTGGAGGAGGAGGAGGAGGAGGAGGAGGAGGAAGAAGAGGAGGAGGACTAGGTTTCTTGGTGCTCTCTGAGCTTGGTTTGTCTTCTTGCAGATGTTTCATTACCCAACTAGGTGACTTCATCAGTGCTAGAAGGGAGTGGAACTAACATTGTTAAATCCAGCTTGATCGTTTAATGTTTCACTTAATGGCCATATCACTAGCAATGGAGTTAGTGATTAGGGTTAGGGCCAGATCAAAAACAATCGTCTTTGATAGAATTTGCCTCAGTTTCCTCTGCTGCCACCCGATATCCAGGGAAGGTCATCGCCATCTTCTTCTCCTCTTGTGAATTTTATCTTGACGAAGACATTTTACAGCCTCATCCCGCTGTCCCTGTTAGCACCGAAGACAAGCTTTTTATATCCTCACCGTGACGGCTGGGTGAGGCTGTAAAACACGATAAAAGGGCGAGTGTAGGAAATGTTTTTAGTGGATAAATGTTCCACAGGTAGGCTGAAGATAACGGGGATTCAGACTGCGATGGTCTTTTCGTTTTAGAAGAAGGTGTATCCGAGAACAGAACTGTTCTCGTGAAGATGTCTGTAAATCTGCAGGGTGAGCAGTCATTTCATCAGCCAACCCACTCCAGCCCCTACTTCACGGGGTTTTGCCTCGAATTCATCTCATACAGCCTGGGGCACAGATCTGGGCATTGCTTCATTAGGATAATAGAGATGAACCTGACGTCCTGCTTGTGGTTGGACTGGGCCATCCCCCCTACCTTCCCATCCCTCTTTTATTCTTCCCTCTGTTCCTGCCTCAGAAACGTGAATTCTTCAGCAGTGCCCAAAAAGTCAAATGCAGTCCTAGGCTGTATCGAGACAGAAGGATAGCATCAAGTTTAGAGGTTATTTTATACAGCGTAATAGAGAACGTAAAGAAGAAACAAGATGAAACACAAGCTCTTTCGGGTGACGTGAAGAGAAAAGAAGATTTTTTTAAAAAAAAATTGCCAGAGAAGAAAAGTATTTCTCAACAAACGGAGCTTTTGCAATGACAATTTCCTATGTTTCCAGGGGTTGGACTAGAAGACCTCCAAGGTGCCTTCCAATTCTGTTATTCTGTTACACGCTCTTGAACATACACTGTATCTATACTTCACTTCCTTTTGCTCCTCTGAAATGCTGGGAATCTGGATTACATCCCATCACAGATTTGCAGAGGACACACACGGAGTTGTGGGGAGAGTCAGGCCACAAGAACCACACGTGGAGTTACTTCTGACTAGAAGAGAATAACAGAGTTGGAGACTTGGAGGTCATCCAGTCCAACTCCCTGCTCAAGCAGGAAACTCTATACCATTTCAGACAAATGGTTGTCCAGTCTCTTCTTAAAAACATCCAGTGATGGAGCACCCACAACTTCTGGAGGCAAGTTGTTCCACTGATTAATTGTTCTTGCTGTCAGGGAATGTCTCCTTAGTTCCAGGTTGCTTCTCTCCTTGATTAGTTTCCATCCGTTGCTTCTTGTCCTGCCTTCAAGGGCTTTGGAGAATAGGTTGACTCCCTCTTCTTTGTGGCAGCCCCTGAGATATTGGAAGACTGATATCATGTCACCCCTCGTCCTTCTTTTCATTAAATTAGACATACCCAATTCCAGCAACCGTTCCTTATATGTTTTAGCCTCCAGTCTCCTGATCATCTTTGTTGACTAGTTTTTTTTATTGTTGTTCACCTGCAGACAGAATCTTGCCAGACTAAAGCAATTATCTGCACAACTACAGATATACTTTGTGAGCTTCTAGGGAAGATCTGCCTTTGTTCTCTTCCTGCCTACCTGACATTCCAACCTTGACTGTCTCTTTGCCCTCTGAGAAAGGCCCTTCTCCGTCTTGTGTCTCCAGACTACATTCCATCACCGAGGGGGATGCAAAGCCCTTAGAAAATTGTATGAAGGTTTAGGAGGATCTTGCAACAAAGATGATTAGGGGACTGGAGGCTAAAACCTGTAAAGAACGGTTGCTGGAATTGGGCATGTCTAATTTAATGAAAAGAAAGTCTGGGGTAACATAATAGCTAATATCTATCTAATATCTGAGGGGCTGCCACAAAGAAGAGGGAGTCAATTTATTCTCCAAAGCACCTGAAGGCAGGACAGGAAGCAACGGATGGAAACTAATCAAGGAGAGAAGCAACCTAGAACTAAGGAGAAACTTCCTGACAGTTAGAACAATTAACCAGTGGAACAGCTTGCCTCCAGAAGTTGTGGGTGCTCCAACACTGGAGATTTTACAGAAGAGACTGGACAACCATTTGTCTGAAATGGTATAGGGTTTCCTGCCTGAGCAGGGGGTTGGACTAGAAGACCTCCGAGGTCCCTTCAAACTCTGTTATGAAAAAAAAAGTGACATGCTGGAGTTGTGAATAGCAAGAGGAGAATTTCAACAAGGAGAAGTGCAAAGTCCTACATTTAGTTTGGAAAAATCAAAGGTGAGCGTATAGGACAGTGGTGGCGAACCTATGGCACGCGTGCCAGAGGCGGTACTCAGAGCCCTCTCTGTGGGCACACGCACCGTTGTCCCAGCCCCGCCTCCCCCCGCGGCCCCCTCACCAGCAGCCCCCCTGGAGGAGAGTCGCCCCCAGGCACGGCCCGCACGGAGCAGCGCAGCCAAGGACATAGCTGGGCAGCAGGGACAACTCCGCCCTCACGCCCCATAGCATGCAGATGATGCTGCGGGGTGTGGGCGGAGGGCGTGGCTGCCATGGCGCTGCAGGGCTGCCTGGGCGATCTGCTGCGGCGGGCCATGGAGGTGGTGCGTGGCCCTGTGGGTGGGCGGGGCAGGGGGCAGGGGGGGCAGAGCAGGCAGGGCGAGAGGTGGAGCGGGGGGGGGCGGATTTTGGGCACTCGGTCTCTAAAAGGTTCACCATCACTGGTATAGGATGGCCAGGACCAAATAGAATAGGGGTATGTGTGAACAAGTTCTGGATCCCTTGGTGAATCACAAGCTGAACACGGGGCAACCATGTAATGCAGATGCAAGAGTGAAGGTGTAGTGTCAAGATCAAAGGAAGTGTGTTGGGTTTTTCTAAACGGTACTCAATTAGATTGGCGCAAAGTCAAGAGAAACAGAAAGGCACTGGACCCCGAAGAGGTGTTTTCCTTACAGTATATCTCCCTATAACGGCTGGGGAGATGTTTAATTTTGTAAAAACGAGCATATAAAAGTGATATGTGAGTACTTCCTATATTTATTTCAATCCCTATTTCCGTATTATTACTAGGTTACTTACTATTTATTCATTTATTAGATTTTTATCCCACTTTTATTACTGTTATTATATTTATTATGTATTTATTTCTAAACTGCCTTCATTGTTTTTTATAATTAACTCAAGATGGAGAACAGAGCTAATACTCCTCTTTCCTCCTCCTATTTTCCCCTCAACAACAACCCTGTGAGGTGGGTTGGGTTGAGGAAGGTTGATTGCCCAAAGTCACTCAGCCAAGTTTCGTGTCTAAGGTGGGACTAGAACTCACAGTCCCCTGGTGATCGGCCCAAAGTCACCTAGTTAGTTTCATGGCTAAGGCAGACTAGAACTCACCAACTCCTGGTGATGGTCCCAAAGTCACTCAGCTTTCATGGCTCAGGCAGACTAGAACTCACCATCTCCTGGTGATTGGCCCCAAATCCTCAGCTTTCATGGCTAAGGCAGAACTAGAACTCACAGTCCCCTGGTGATAGGCCCAAAGTCACCCAGCCAGAAGGGGGAACTAGAACTCACTGTCCCCTGGTGATCGGCCCAAAGTCACCTAGTTAGTTTCATGGCTAAGGCAGACTAGAACTCACCAACTCCTGGTGATGGTCCCAAAGTCACTCAGCTTTCATGGCTCAGGCAGACTAGAACTCACCATCTCCTGGTGATTGGCCCCAAATCCTCAGCTAGCTTTCATGGCTAAGGCAGAACTAGAACTCACAGTCCCCTGGTGATTGGCCCAAAGCCACCCAGTTAGCTTTCATGGCTAGGGAAGACTAGAACTCACTGTCTCCTGATGATAGGCCCAAAGTCACCCAGCCAGAAGGGGGAACTAGAACTCACTGTCCCCTGGTGATTGACCCAAAGTCACGCCACTGGCTGTCATGCCTAAGGTGGGACTTAAACTCATGATTCCTCCTTGGCTAACACCTTAACAAGTAGACTGGCTTATAATCTGAACCAGTCAGGAAATAATCTCAAATCAGTCCAATCGTAAGAACGATGAAGAGCTGATGATATATGAACAAATCTTCGCTGCACAGGATAGCGGGCAAAGGGTGCGGTTAGGGTGCTCCGACTCAACCTGAGAACATGGATGCCCTTTGCCTCCTTGTCAAAACACGCGGTCCTGCGATCCTCTGAAATCTGTAATAATTTATCTACTGAACAGTTATGACAGGTGATGAATTGAGCACAAGGAGCTAGTTCTCAGCGTGCTATTAATCACGAGGCCACCACACAGGGACAGGATGAGCAATCTATACCAGTTATGGATGTTGTAAGGCTCGCATTATTGAGACAGCATAAAAAGGTCACCGTGCTGCTGAAAAAAAGCAGGATGAGTAGATTTAGCTGGATGGATGAAAGAGCTGGATTGTGTGTGTTTATTTTCAATGGCCAAAAACAACAACAACAACACATAATTAAATCTAGGCAAACGCCATAAATAACTGACTTGACAGAGGGAGAGGAGAACCTGTTTTTTTTCTCTTCCCTTTCCATTATTTCTGCAGCTTTCTTTCATCCATTGACTGATTATGTACCGCCAAGTCAATGTTGACTCTTCGCAACCACACGAGTAGATCTCCTCCAGGATGATCTGTCTTCAACCCGGTTCTTCAGATCTTCCAACAAGGTGCTCATGAGTACTGCAGCAGCAATTCAGATCTCTTCTATGAAACTTCAAACTTCGCATTTGCTCTTGAGAATGTGATGCTACCTTGTAAGAAAACAGAGATATCCACGGGGGCGGGAAGCTTCTTAGGTTGCATGCATTTTGTGCAGAGTCTCATAGTCTCAAAGAGAGAAGCAACCTGGAATTAAGGAGAAACTTCCTGACGGTGAGGACAATCAACCAGTGGAACAGCTTTGCCTCCAGAAATCATGGGCGATCCATCACAATTGTTAAGTAAACTACTGCAGTGGTTAAGTTAGTAACCCGGTTGTACAGTGACTCCAGTTTCCACATTGACTTTGCTTGTCAGAAGGTCACAAAAGGTGATCCCGTGATCCCGGGACACTGCCACGGTCATAAATATGAACCAATTGCCAAGTGTCCAAATTTTGATCTTGTGACCGTGGGGGTGCTGCAACGGTCATAAGTGTGAAAAACGGTCATAAGTCACATTAGTTTCAGTGCCATTGTAATTTCGAATTCTCAGTAAATGAGTGGTTGTCAAGTTGACGGCTACTTGTTGTGGGAAGAATCCAGAGAAAGAAATATTTTGGGAAATATTAAAAAGGCAGAATATATTTCCCCAAAGGATCTTAAAGGCAGAACCCCCCCCCCCAAGTCTCTCTGCCCCAGACAGAAACCAGGTCTGCAGAAATGCAGATGTGATAATCTTGTCAGACAGATTGGAGTCAGGAAGCTGGGATTAGAAAGAAAGATCCCTAGAATCAACAATCCCTCACACCAAAAAAATCCAACAGTCATCAGCCCCAGCCCCAGGGAAGCAGGATATGACCTTTGAGACATAATAGGATTAACCCACCACCATCAGAATACCAGAAAGGCACACTCAGACTCAGGTCAAAGTTCATGCCACAGGAACAACTCCAAACAAAAGCCCAAGAAGGTATAAAAACTCAGTCCCTACTAGATGTGATCAGTTTTCTTCCAGAGCCATCTTTCTGTCTGTCTCTCCTCTTCAATAAACTACAACCTTCTTTCTAAAACAGTCCCCATTTTGATTATTCCCAGCTTGGACTGGACCCTGGTGGAGAATTTTCCTTCAACACTGTATTAGAAGACTTTTGAGGGCAGGAGAACTGGAGGAAACATAATTGGAAGAGCAACAATTATATTAAATTTCTTTCATCGCCCTTGAAAAACCCCTGCTGAATGACGTGCCTACAGGGGAAAACAATTTATCTTGGACAACCCTTTAATGAATAATGCCTGGAAAACCCAGCCATGTTGGTTTCTTTCCCCCCCCCTTGTTAATTAGATTCATGTCCTACCTTTCTTCAAGAACGTCAAGGTGGTTTGTACACGCAGTCCTGGACTTACCACCACAATTCAGCCCAAAGTTTCCAAGCAAGACTGTTGTTAAGTGAGTTTTGCCCTATAATAGCAATAGCACTTAGGCTTATACCACCCCACAGTGCTTTACAGCACTCTCTGAGCAGTTTAAAAATGTCAGCATATTGCCCCAGCAATATGGTTAATTGTTCTCACCGTTGGGAAATTTCTCCTTAGTTCCAGGTTGCTTCACTCCTTGAGGTTAGTTTCCATCCATTGTTTCTTGTCTTGCCTTGTGGTCCTTTGGAAAATAGCTTGACACCCCACCCCCCCTCGTCTTTGTAGGAGACATATCATGACGTACCGTGACATAGAATTTGGTCGTTTAGCTTCTACCAAAACTTAACCCTCTTCAAATTCTCAAAAGGTTTCCTTCTCCTGCAAATATGATGTCTGTTCTTTCTACCTATTCCTTTTGTTGTTGTTAGTTGCGAAGTCGTGTCTGACCCATCGCGACCTCATGGACAACGTTCCTCCAGGCCTTCCTGTCCTCTACCATCTTCTGGAGTCCATTGAAGCTCACGCCTACTGCTTCAGTGACTCCATCCAGCCCCTCATTCTCTGTCGTCCCCTTCTTCTCTTGCCCTCCATCTTTCCCAGCATTAGGCTCTTCTCCAGTGAGTCCTTCCTTCTCATTAGGTGGCCAAAGTACTTGAGTTTCAACTTCAAGATCTGGTCTTCTAAAGAGCAGTTGATCTCCTCTAGGACTGACCAGTTTGATCGCCTTGCAGTCCAGGGGACTCGCAGGAGTCTTCTCCAGCACCATAGCTCAAAGGCCTCAATTCTTTTGCGCTCAGCCTTTCTTATGCTCCAACTTTCACAGCCATACATTGCAACTGGGAAAACCCTACCTATTCCTAAGTCTTTGCAAACGACTTTCAGATTTCTCAAACCAACTGGGAAAAAAAAAATGCACGAAAGATTTGCTGCATTTCACCGTGCTGTATTCAATATAGTGATCTTTAACATCCCGTGTGGTTATTTGCTGCTTTTAATGTACACAATTTGCCGTTAACTTGGCCTCCAGTTCATCTCTCAGCTGTTTTCCCAAGACCGATTTTCATATTCAGATTAAAGCAAAATTCTCCCCATTTTTCATCTTGACGGCATATATGATCATCCCATTCGCCAAGGGCCTAGATCTTTTTATGAGTTTGCAGATCAGCACATTACATTTATAGTTCTCTAGGGGAGTGAAAAGCCATCTTTCTGTTTATCAATAGATTTATCTCTTTTTTTTAAAAAAAATGATATCCCATATGTTTCCTTGATAACAGCTCTTAAGGAAATTGACAATCAGCGGGAATGGGAAACTGAGGGCACTATACTGCATAATAAATATTATTTAAAGGGGGGCAGTGATTTATTAACAGTCTGGGAGATGGAAAACACACTGTTTCCCAAGCTGTAGATAATTACGATCCTCTGGTTCATTATGAATGCAAAGTGAGTACAAATTTCTTTGCTATCAGGGAGAAAGTAGGTGATCTGTCTGTCTTTCTCTCCCAATTTTAGGCATTAATTGCAGCACTTCAATTCTTCTCTCCATATTTGTTTCTCAGCTGGAAGTTTCAAAGATGATGAAAAGGCTTCAATTGGACGTCTGTGCTTTCCATTAGCTAAAAAGAAAAGCGAGCATTAAATATATATATATATATATATGCAGCTGCTTGAAGTTAAAATATCTTTGGATATCTAGATATTGGCCAGCAGTCTAAGTGATTCAAAATCTCCTTTTAGCATTACCGTAGCAGATTGAACATGCACTTTACAAAATAACAAGCCAATAAATGAACATTTAATATGGTGGAGACCATAAACTCTCTGAGTTTGGTTGTTTTATATTAGAATATTAGAATTCTTTATTGGCCAAGTGTGATTGAACAGACAAGGAATTTGTCTCCAGTGCAAAAGCTCTCAGTGTACATACAAATAACAAGTGATAAATCATGACCATAATAATCATAAAATACATTCAACATAAATCATAAGATACAACACTTAGGGATAGTCATACGATACTACATAAGCAATCAACATAAATCGTACTAGGATACTAAATAAAACAATATAAATCGTAAGATACAAGCAACACAGTTATAGTCATAAGAAGATAAGATAATAGGAAAGATGAGAAGAATAACAGTAATACAGCCTTACTAGATAGTTTGACAGTGTTGTGGGAATTAGTTCTTTAGCAGAGTGATGGCATGGGAAAAAAAAAATCTCCTTGTGTCTAATTGTTCTGGCGCTCAATGCCCTATATTATAGGTTCTCCTGCTCAAGCGGGGGGCTGGACTAGAAAACCTCCAAGGTCCCTTCCAGCTTCTATTCTGTTCCGTTCCGTTCCGTTCCGTTCCATTCCATTCCATTCCATTCCATTCCATTCTATTCTATTCTATTCTATTCTATTCTATTCTATTCTATTCTATTCTATTCTATTCTATTCTATTCTATTCTATTCTATTCTATTCTGTTATTCTATTCTGTTCTGTTCTGTTCCATTCCATTCCATTCCATTCCATTCCATTCCATTCCATTCCATTCCATTCCATTCCATTCTATTCTATTCTATTCTATTCTATTCTATTCTATTCTACTCTATTCTATTCTATTCTGTTATTCTATTCCATTCTGTTCCGTTCCGTTCCGTTCCGTTCTATTCTATTCTATTCTATTCTATTCTATTCTATTCTATTCTATTCTATTCTATTCTATTCTATTCTATTCTATTCTATTCTATTCTATTCTATTCTAATATTCTATTCTATTCTATTCTATTTCTATTCTATTTCTATTTCTATTTCTATTTCTATTCTATTCTATTCTATTCTATTCTATTCTATTCTATTCTATTCTATTCTATTCTATTCTATTCTATTCTATTCTATTCTATTCTATTCTATTCTGTTCCATTCCAGAAGCTCTCTTCCTAGAGGCCCTCAGCTGCTGAATCCAGTTCATGGACACCATCATCCCCTTATAGACATTTTGAATGTGTTAAACATCCCTTTTTTTTTTCTCCAGCCACCAGGATATTATCCTTGAGGCATTACAAGCTTCTTCTTCTCAAATGTGATGATTCAGGCTGTTGCACGGCAAGGAGAATGGGATTTCCTCAATCAAGGCTGAAAGTGCACTTGCTTACTAAGATAAGAATGTGCATTGTAAATTCTCTTGATTTATTGCAAGGCGCAGCGAGATGCAGGAAGACAGCTTGCTTAGCAAATACCAGATAAATGGTAATCAGCTACTCCAGGGGATATTAACAATAGGGCTAAGAGGCCAAGTTGGCTCAAGGGGGTTTTGTGTGTGTGTGTGTGTGTGTGTGTCTATTTGCAGTCTACACAAATCAAAACTCTAAATCCTTGGTTCTCAGCCTACGCTATGCAATAGGAATCCAGGGATGGACTCTTGACCATGATGCGGTTTTCCCCACTTTTGAATCTCACTTTATTCTGAACCTACAGCACTTAGAACTAGGGATCCTTATTATCTGCAGACACTGACCCGATCTGCTTTTATCTTAATTTAATATATTGTCTCCTATACAGTTGACACTTTATTTAAACTAAATTTGTCTATCCGTGATTGCATGACCTCTGTAGATGCCATACCACAAAATAAATAAAATAAAAGCTGATCAATGTGTTACCGTGTTGAAAAACGATAGGCACCTTGAGTCTTGCCTGATCATAACTGGTCCTGTTAGGTAGTAATTAAGAGGTACCTGATGCTAGCAGATCAATTAATGTCTTTTAGCCTTGTTTGAGCATCCTGGTCCTCTCGGGAAGGACATTGTAGCTTATTCTCTTGCAATATTGCAGACTTGGCCCTGTTCTTTCTTCTACTGCGTGGATAATACTATTATTAAGTTTGGTCACTAGGTGGTGCTGTTTCAAACTGGAACCAGGATTGTCCTTTGACCGTTCTCTTCTTTTAGACAGATGTGTTCATCTTAATAAATAAATAAAAAATGTTCACTTTTCTAGAATCGTGTTTTGTTTTGTTTTTAATTTAGACTGAATCTGTTCCTATTTTTTCCCCTTCTATTCCTGTGTTTTCATCAATCTTTTGGCCAAACTTTCCAGTTGTTAAGTGAGTTTTGCCCAGTGGTGGGATTCAAATATCTGAACAACCGGTTCTCTGTATGGACGCCACTTTTGGAAGTCCGTTCTGAGCCAGGGAGGCCTCCCAGGCCCAGAACGGCCCACTGGAAGTGTGTGGACACCATTTCCAGAAGTCTGTTCTGAGCCTCGGAGGCCTGGGGGAGGCCTCCCAGACTCAGAACGGACTTCCGGAAGTGGCATCCATGCACTTCCGGCAGTCCATTCTGGGTCTTGCAAAAAAGGGCTAGGGCATCAGCCAGTTCACTGAAGTCAACAAAAAATTAGCTAACAGTTCTACCGAACTGGTGCGAACTGGCTGAATTCCTCCACTGGTTTTTGCCCCATTTTACAACTTTCCCAGAGTTGTTAAGCAAACCACTGCAGTTGTCAAATGAATCATTTAGCCCTTAAGTGAATCCAGATTCCCCCATTGGCTTTGCTTGTCGGAAGCTGGCATGGAAATCATCTCATGATCCCCAGGAAAGTGCAATTGTCATAAATACATGCCAGTTGCCAATTTCTTTAAATCTGATGCTAAAAAAAATGATTTTTGTAACAGAGTTGTCAAACACTGGACTATCTTATTTGATTGAGTTGTCTCAGCTACTGACTTCCACAGTTTTTAATCCAACTTAACTTCTGTGGACCTCATCCCATATTTAAGAGGTTCCGGGGCGGTGGGGTTGCGGAAGTATAGAATAGAATAGAATAGAATAGAATAGAATAGAATAGAATAGAATAGAATAGAATAGAATAGAATAGAATAGAATAGAATAGAAATAAGAATATGAAACGGAATGGAATGGAATGGAATGGAACAGAATAATAGAGTTGGAAGGCACCTTAGATATCTTCTAGTCCAACCCCCTGCTCAGGCAGGAAACCTTATACCATTTTAGACAAATGGCTGTCCAGTCTCTTCTTAAAAACTTCCAGTGTTGGAGCATTCACCGCTTCTGGAGGCAGGTTGTTCCACTGATTAATTGTTCTCACTGTCAGGAAATTTCTCCTTAGTTCTAGGTTGCTTCTCTCCTTGATTAGTTTCCATCCGTTGCTTCTTGTTTTTAAGAGACTGGACAGCCACCGGTCTGAGATGGTATAGGTTCTCCTGCTTGAGCAGGGGGATGGACTAGAACACCTCCAAGGTCCCTTCCAGCTCTATTCTATTCAGCCATCAGAACTTTGAATCTGGGTGGTAACCCCCTCTTTTTTTGATCTGTCCTAACTTTGGTTGCTAAGCAACCAATCATAAAGGACCACCTCTAATTGGATCTGGTGTAATCCACTTTCCACTGAGCCTCCTCCTCCAGCCTTTATAGGTGGAATCTTCCCTTTTTCTGCCATGAGTGGCATTTAGCTCTCTCTCTGCCAATTAACACTTGCATGACAAAAACCCCAGCCTTTGTTAAGCACCAAATACTGGTTGCAGCCAATGCTTCATAAATTTAGGGGATATTATTAAATTTAGACTGCTAATTACCCCTTCTGTGAATTCTGCAGGCTTTTGCATGCAAGCAGATAATAACAATGTCTTGTTTTTAATTAGC
>JALGBA010004144.1:195000-270000 GCA_023970755.1 Azemiops feae | reverse complement strand
TCAGCCAGATGTTCAGACTGGATTTGGCATTTTTGTCTACCTATCGAGTCCTTTCCAAGGACCTGGGATAGGCAGATGTGGATGTTTGATGTTATTACAGATCTCGTCGCAGGATGGAAGCAGTTCCTAGTCAGGACGCCTTTTGCAATTGACTAATGGTGAATTTGTCAATGCCAATGGTGTTCAAGTGGTGCTCCAGTTGTTTTGGGATTGCACCCAAGGCGCCTATTACTATTGGTACTACCCTTGCTTGCCTTTGCCACAGTCTTTCTATTTCTATTTGTAGGTCTTTGTATTTTGTTATTTCTTTCTCGTCTATTCTGCTGTCTCCAGGCACTGCCACGTCCACTATCCAGACTTTTTTGTCTTTCTTATCGACAATTGTTAAGTCCGGGGTGTTATGTTGCAGGTGCTTGTCTGTTTGAATTCTGAAGTCCCAGAGCAGTTTAACTTTATCATTTTCTATGACTTTCTCTATTTTATGATCCCACCAGTTCTTGCTTACAGGCAAATGATATTTCTTGCAGATCTTCCAATGCACCATTGTTGCTACTTTGTCATGCCACTGCTTGTAGTCAGTCTGTGCGATCTTCTTGCAGCAGCTTACCAGGTGGTCCACTGTTTCTTCAGCTTCTTTGCATAGGCGGCACTTACTGTCTGTTGCTGTCTTCTCCATTTTGACTTTATATGCATTTGTCATTATTATTATTATTATTATTATTATTATTATTATTATTATTATTATTATTATTATTATTATTATTATTATTATTATTATTATTATTATTATTATTATTATTATTATTATTATTATTATTATTATTATTATTATTATTATTATTCCCTCTAACTAAAGTCAACCTGGCTTCTATATAGGTAGTCCTCAACTTACGACCATAATTGAGCCCGAAAAATTTCCATGGCCAAGCAACGGAAGTGAGTTTCGCCCTATTTTACAACCTTATTAACATCGTTGTTAAGTGAATCTGGTTTCCCCACTGACTTGGCTTACCAAAAGGTCACAAAAAGGGGATCACGTCACTCCGGGACACTGCAACCATCATAAATACATGCCAGTTGAATTTTGATCACGTGACCATCCAGATGCTGCAAAGGTCGTAAGTGCGCGAAACGGTCGTAAGTCACTTCTTTTAACAGTGCCGTTGTCATTTTGAATGGTCATTAAATGAACTGTTGTAAGTCGGGGATTACCTCCATTTATGACAGCTGCAGCATCCTGGAGTTGTGTGATCCCCCTTTGCACCTTTCCGACAAGCAAGGTCACTAGGGCATGCTGATTCACTTAATGACCCCAGAATTCACTTAACAACCACAGGGATTCCCTGAACAACTGTGGCAAAAAAGGTGGTAAAATCCCCAAGTGTCTTACTTAACAACCGCCTTGCTTAGCAATGGACGTTCTAGTCCCCACAGTGGTCATAAGTGCAGGACTATCTATATGTAGTGGTGGGATTCAGCCGGTTTGCACCAGTTCGGCAGAACCAGTAGCTAATTTTTTGTTGCCCAGGCCCAGAACGGACTTCCGGAAGTGGCATCCACACAGAGATCCGGTTGTTCACATAATGGAATCCCACCACTGCCTGTATGTCCTCCAAAGCAACTCCCTATTCCCCATTGACAACCAATCCTTGTTTATCCTCAAATAAAAAACACCAAGAAAAGTTCAAAGGAAATGTTTAAGCACTTCAAAAATAAAGAAGAAAAGCAGAAGCTTTTTTTTTATATATATATATATTTCCAGATGAGAAGAAAGCGTTCAGGAAATTGCACTGTAGATTTTGGCACAGCATTAAATTCCCTGGTTTGGCTCCGTGTTTTTATATACCTGATAAAAACGTAAAGCCAATTAGACGATCTTTTTCCTTTGAGAATCATGGAAATGCTTTCCTGTGAAATAAAACAGCATTTCTTATTTTTCCAGGAACTCTAAGGAATAGGATGTGACTAGACGTTTAAATGACAGCCCGGTAAGTCAAATTTTATTTGGATTTTGGGATCTTTTTGCTGGATTGGTGTTTGACCAATTATGAGAACATGCTTGCGAGGTGTATGCCTACATCTGGATGGATGAGCCTTAGACATCTGCCTAAAACTTGTTATGTTTAAAGAAGGAATCTACAAACTAATCTTTTTTTTAAAAAAATGCACAATTTGTTGGCTATCGCATTGAGAGTCCTGCAGTTTTTGCAAGTTCTGGCAGATCTGTTGCAAATTGAGATGGAACCCATGTTCTTTTGGTCCACGTTGTGATACTTGGGACAAGTTTATATTGTGTGACTTACTTTCATAGCTCTGATTTCTTTTTGATCTTCGGAGGGGATGTTTACTCGTTGTTCTACACTAGATTGCGTTTAGATGTTGCTTGCATGTTCAGCTTGGGCGTAAATGGCATCACCGTATGCCTTATCTTAAGATTTGCTTTTCCTTTGACCGTTCCTTGTAAAGCATGGTGGTTACAGGGTTTATCTGTGGAAAAAAGCTCAACAACTGACATTGGACGTGGTGCCAATTTTAATGGTCCATAACCTCTGGGTGGGTGGGTGCACAAAAGTCACACTGACACCTTCATTCAGCTTCTGGATCAGGCTTTTGAGACTCCTAAAGGTCACTCTTATCTCTTATGCATTTAATATCCAGTTTTAAGATCTTTTCTGTTGTGGGTTCTATTCCTCTGTTTTTTTACATGGACCTGGGCTCACAAAGTATTCTAGAAACATCTAAAAAGATCTACCTTTTAGATCCTCTTAGTTGAGGGACAAATATGGCTCTAGGCTTGTGCCTCGGCATGCATATTTTTCCAATGAAACTGACCGAGACAGGAAGATCATTTTATTGCAATTTATTCAGAACATTCTGAGTATAAAAGGGATTCCTCTCATTCAAAGAGTGAACCTCAATCCTCCGTTTTCATTCTCTTTTATAGCTAACATGTCAAAGGAGAATACAAAAGAAAAGTTGATTGGACAGGACAAAAGTAACTTCCCCTTTGCCTAGGATGTCAGTTGCTTGGAGTTAAACATGTTACACATATGTCCTTGTAAATGAACTCTGATGTACATAGGGGCGTAAAATTTAGCATGTTAATGAGAATAGGTTGTTTGGAGTTCATGAAGAGATAAACCAGGTCCCAATTAATACTAACAAGCTCTCTTTTTATCAGGAGACATTCTGACCTGGAGAGCAAAGACAGTTTTTATCTTGAAATTTAGGAATGTTAGATGCTACCAATCAATTGTTACAGTAACAGAATAAAGAGCTTTCTACATTCCAGACTGCAATAGTTTGGTAAACAGTTAACATCATTTAAAAAAGAGAACTATAAGTCAAATTAAAATACAAAATCACTCTCTTTGTTAGCAAATACAACAATATTATTGTAGGAAGAAAAATCAGGTCCCGTTCCAAGCCGGGAGAAAGACACTGAAAATAAAATGGAGGCTGCTAAGAAAGAAGGTCTTTGTTTATTTGGTAGCCAGAAACTAAAATGGCAACAGCATGTTTCTGGGGTGGCTGACAAATTACCTTGGTGAGTGCAAAGATTTTATACAGTTTTCAGTATTTTGTAATTCTGAGACTTGCTTTGTGTACTTTTATTATTTGATCGGTTTTATTTGCCCTGTAAAACTCATGATTAGGCTTAAGTGTCGGCTTCCCCTGGTCCTAATCCTGTCAGGCATGTGTAATTGATTTATCCTGTTATCTTGGGTTTGTCTATTGCTTCCTGCAAGTCTTTCTTAATGGGCACAAAATATCCATTTCTAAAGACTTCAGGCTTCTTCCTATAGCAGCAAGACGGACTGCTTTCTACCTTTAAGAACATGTTTCTCCTCTTCTCCTTTAGGGGAAATATAATATTCCGCCTCTTTTGATATTCCCCAAAATATTTCATTCTCTGAGGGGGAGGAGGGGGGCTTCCCACACTACAAAGTCCATGTTGTGTGGCCTTCACAATGTCCATTATTCCTTTACTCTTTTCTTTTCTCTGCTATTTTTTTTATTCTCACTGGTGTTTGTTATTCGTTGCTTATTCATATAAATGATCCTATCCAATCAAAGAATGAATGGGACAATGTCATAACGTGAAGCCATCAATTTTTTTTTGTCTCTGAGATAACATAATTAAGTACAAACATAGCCAGGTCCAAATAAGGATACTGTTTGGTTCCTATTTCAGGACGGGCGGTATTTATGTTCTGTAAGCAAATAAACTTTTTAAAGCCGTCACTGAAAAATAATAATCTGTGAATGGGCCAGTGCTTTTGAAGGGCCACTGGGTAGCTCAGCTCAGTGTAGAATATAAGAAAAAGTTCTGCATTTGTTTGACTCAACAAATGAGATCTAAGCTTCAAATGGCTTCTCATTTTGCGGTACCTGAAAAACTAGGTCAGTGGCAAATTGTAAATAATTATCCGTTCATCCATCTCACCATTAAAGAAGTGGTTGAAATGTGCTCTGGATTTTATAAAGAGAGATAATGGCTTCGCATATAAAACCAGACACAATGAGATCCAATTGTTTTCATTTGCTCTTCTTGATAAAAACAGGGATGCCAAAGTTCAATTATAGCTATTGGCAGCTATCCAGAAGGCTTGTGTTGTTCAGACAGAAGAAAAGAGTGAAACTGTGCTCTAAATCCTTGTTTTTCAACCGTTATCATTCAGTTTGATGAGAATTTTTGCCTTGGGTACCTGCAACAATTGTAAACCGGTCTCACCTGCAGTCGGCATACGGCTACCCCATCTAGGTTGCAAAAATTCAGATAGCCACTAGGTGGTAGAAAAGCAATACAGGAACCCTGAATTCCCTGTTGCCATCTAGTGGTTATTTGAAGGACCTGCCTCTCCCCTATTACATCCACCCAACCCATCAGGATGGTAAGGCAGAGATGCACATCTGGTGGAACTATGAAAAAGGGCCTTTTCAGCGGTGGCCACTTCCCTATAGAACATTTTTCCCCTGGAAGTATTGTTGCTTCTCCAAAAGGCCCTGAAAGTGTGGTTTGGTCAGCAGGCCTGGGGACCACAAAGGGAGATGTGGCCGTGTAGGTGGTTGATTTGACTGTATTGCTGCTACCATGGGTGGGGGTGGGGTTTATGGAAAAATCCATATTGTGGATTTTAATGTTGTAAGCCACTTGGAGTCATCTATATGCGAGTTGGGTAGCCATATAGAGACATGGTGGCACAGTGGTTAGAATGTGGTATTGCAGGCTAATTCTGCCCACTGCCAGCAGTTCGATCCTGACCAGCTCAAGATTGACGCAGCCTTCCATCCTTCCAAGATCGGTAAAATGAGGATCCAGATTGTTGGGGGCAAATATGCTGACTCTGTAAACCGCTTAGAGAGGGCTGTAAAGCACTGTGAAGCGATATATAAGTATAAGTGCTATTGTTATTGCTATATAAACTTGTTTAATATATTAATAAAATAAAATAGCCGCTCTCTAAATTTTTGCAACTTAGAAATGGTAGCCCTAACTCAGAACTCAGTAGCTATTACTTTGAAGCATAGGGTTGCATGGTGAAACCCTCATCCATTTGGGGAGATTTTGGATTTTGTGGGTGAGATTTAGTTGGCTTGGTGTGCCAACTCCTTGTGAACATCTGGGTTTGTTGAGGAGTAGTTTGTTGCAACATCAGGGAAAATGCCATGAGAATTTCTCAGAGATACATTTTCAGACATAAACAGATGGAAAGACGAGCTGCAGAGAGATGGAAATATTTTTTTGAAGAAAAAAATGATAGGGAATGAATGGCTCTGAATTATTTGATTCACGTAGTTTTCTTGAATTCTGGCTTATTTTTGATAAAACACTGTGGGAAACTTCTTGGAAGATAGGAGGAAGGAAGGAAGGAAGGAAGGAAGGAAGGAAGGAAGGAAGGAAGGAGGGAGGGAAAGGGAGGAAGGAGAGAAGGAAGGAAAGAGGAATGAGGAGGGAGAAAGAAGAGAAGGAAGGAAGGAAAGAAGGAAGGAGAGGGAGAAATGAAGGAAGAAGAGAAAAGGAAGGAAGGAAAGAGGAAGGAAGGAGGGAGGGAGGGAAGAATGAAAGAGGGAGGGGAAAGGGAGGAAGGAGAAAAAGCAGAAAGAGGAAGGAAGGAAGGAAGGAAGGAAGGAAGGAAGGAAGGAAGGAAGGAAGGAAGGAAGGGGAGGAGGAGGGGGGGGTGAAGGAGAAGCCCCAGAGGCAATATTTAGGACTAATAGAGCTTAGAAAATTACTAAGCACTGAGTAATTACTGAGGAAGTTATGCTGCATTCCATGTGTATAAATTTGCACATATCTCTCATGTGCACGCTTTACCTGGATAACATTTTACCACACTTCAGACCTACGCAACTCCAAGCGAAACAGTCAGTTTGATTACTTTAATTGATGTATTAATCAACCGCAGTTCCAAATTAAATGCATTTTATTTATGGAGGTATATCTAAATGCGTACGCTGTGTTGCTAGGTTGCTCAAAACATGCTGTGGCCCACATGAGCCATTTATTTATTTTGGTCCAGAAAGGAAGGACAGCAAACGAAGGCAGGGCCCCCTGCGAGTCCTGATGTTTGTTTCCTTCATTTCAAATGTTTTCTTCTCTTCTTCCAAAGCAGCGGTCCCCAACCTTTGTGGCCTGGTGGCCCAGGGCTGTGTGAACCGTGGGCTGGCGTGTTTGTGCACAGCCCCGTGCAGCTCCACTCATGCAAGAGAGCCTTTGGGGCTTGGGCTTGGCTCTGTTGAAAGAAAAATCTTCACCAGGGTCCAGTCCAAGCCAGGAATAAACAAAATGGAGACTGCTTTAGAAAGAAGGTTGCAGTTTATTGAAGAGGAGAGCCAGACAGAAAGATGGCTCTGGGAAAACTGACCACATGTAGCTGGGAGTGGTGGGTTTTTATACCTTCTGGGGCTCTTGAGGTTGTTTCCTGTTCCTGTTTGAGGCTTTGTAATTCCTGTGTCATGTACTTTGACCTGAGTCTGAGTGTGCCCTTTCGGTATTGGTGGGTTAATCCTATTGTGTCCTGTCTTAGAGTTTGAGTGGGGTATGTAGATTTTAGGGGTCTTTGTCTTCCTAATCTCTTCAGTTTCTAGCTGGAAGGCTCCAACCTTCCTGAATGGGTTATTGAATTTGCATTTCTAAAAGCTGGCCTCTGCCTAGGGGCTGGGGCTGATTTCTGGGGGCTGATTTCTGTCTTTTTTTTTAATCGAATTAGGTAACATCATCAGTGCTAGTAAGGGAGTATGGTTTGCTCTCATTTTAAATATTAATGACAAGTCCACAAGAAAACAGCCAAACTCACAGCATTGTAAAATAAGTCCACTATCGATTTCTAGAGGGACAGGTTGGTAAGTTCTATGAAAGCAGACATTGTATAAAATGGGATCCACAATTTTCTCCAATGGAAGATCTGCTTCAATATCAAAAGACGTTGTTGGAAGAAAAATCTTGGTCCTGTTCCAAGCCGGGAGGATGCTGTAGAAATGAGCTGAAGGCAGGCTGCATTTTGGAAAGGAGATCTCTGTTTATCTGGTAGCCAGAAACTAAAATGGCAGCAGCATGTTTCTGAGGTCGCTAACAAAATGGAGTTGAGAGTAGGTGGGTTTTTATACCTTCTTTGGGGCTTTATGTTTGAGATGCCTGTTCCTGTGCAAGAACATGTGCTTTAATATTCTAATGGCTGTTGCCAGATTCATTTGGGGTCATGTTGGGGTCATGGCTGCTCTATAGGGAAAAGGGGAAACACAAATCCTAGGGGTTTGTCTGAGCTAATCTTGTCAACATTTGGCTTGCCTGGAGTCTCTGTTTGCTCTTTGCTTATGAATAGAGTGGCCCCATCTTTCTGAATGGATACAAAATCTCCTAAAGACTGGCGTCTTCATGCTTGAGGCTTTTTTTTTTTTTACTATAACAGGAAGACTGGGGCTGCTTTCTGCCTTTGTTAAGGTTTTTCTCCATTTCTCCTTTAAGGGAAATATTCTATCCTGCCTCTTTTAACATTCCCCAAAATATTTCATTTCCAGAGGACAATGGGGGGATGATGACTTCCTACAATGTAAAGGAGGGAACTGAGAAAAAATAGTATGTAAGAATATGTGTAAAAAGCCAGTATTGGGGATCCCTGCTGAAATTTATGTTTAGTAATCCTATAATAGGGAAATATAGGCCGAAGAAGAAGAAGAAGAAGAAGAAGAAGAAGAAGAAGAAGAAGAAGAAGAAGAAGAAGAAGAAGAAGAAGAAGAAGAAGAAGAAGAAGAAGAAGAAGAAGAAGAAGAAGAAGAAGAAGAAGAAGAAGAAGAAGAAGAAGAAGAAGAAGAAGAAGAACAACAACAACAACAACAACAACAACAACAACAACAACAACAATTCAGGAAAATTTGCAATTTAAAAATGAATGTCAGAAAGATTTATTGTTAAAAATAATTTATAATATGGGAACTTTTCTAGAAGAGCTCCATATGTTAGGAAAATTGCAAATAATCAAAGATGCGGATCTTAAAACAGGAACGTTAAAAATAAATCTGTTGGGGAAAAAGCTGAAAGAGAAATCTGCTTTTATAACCCGAAGAGTTAAATATTAGTTTGTTTTGTTTAGGTCTGTGCATCCTTCATCATAGTATTTCCAAAGGTGGATGTCCATTTAGATATTTCTCGTCCAGTAGCCATCGACGCTCACTTCATTGAATTTCTCCAAATTTCTTTAGAAAATATTTTAAGTTGTGGCTGTTTTGATCCCCTATAGCAAAGTACTCCATAAACAAATTAGGCTTTGTGGGGACATAATCTTATTTTAGACGTCCTAAATCTATGGCCCATCACAAGTTGCGGTATTATAAGAAAGCAAAGAAGGAGGGGGATGGGTAGAAGATGTTTAAATCCACTTTCCATACCACACCACATGTTTTCCTCCTGCGATGAATGTCAGCACGTGACTCGATAGGAGTTTTTTTAAAAAAAATTAATCTTTGCTGCATTTCTCCTCGAATTGGTTTTGCCACCTCCGATGAAAAGAGACTCAGTTTCACAAGCTTTTAGTTAAAAACACTTTGCCATCTGGTTAATCTCTCTCTCTGTCTCTCTGTCTCTCTCTCTCTCTCTCTCTCTCTCTCTCTCTCTCTCTCCCCCTCTCTCTCTTTTCACACACACACACACACACACACACAAACACACAAATCTCTATCATCTGCCTGCTGCCTGCCTGCCTGCCTGCCTGCCTGCCTGCGCCTGCTGCTGCCTGCCTGCCTGCCTGCCCTGCCCCTGTCTGTCTGTCTGTCTATCTATCTATCTTTCCTGTGTCTACAGACAGACACAAATCTCTATCACTCTTTCCTATGTCCACCCATTCAATCCCCCACACACATGTTCACATATAAATCTATCCATTTATTTTTCCTGTGTGCACATCCATAACATACACACACACACACACGCACACACACACACAAATCTCTCTCTTTCTTTCTCTCTCTTTCTCCCTCCTTCCCTCCCTCCCTCCCTCCCATCTCTAATCTCTATCTCTAACCTCTATCATCTCTAGTTGTCTATATGTGTTTGCACATGCATATATGCTGATAAACGTACATTGAATCAATTGCTAGGTGTTACGCTGGGTTCAATAAAATTCAAAAATATTCAAAGATATTTAGATTCATATCACTCTTGTGTGGGAGAATAAAAACAACCAACTCTCCCAATGCTTTCTTCTTGTGGAAAGCCTGCCCAGAAGTATTGATACGCTCATACAGAGAAAGATCTTATAGGTTGAGAAGGATGAAGCCAGTCCTTGGAAAAAGATGAATGATGGAGGCTGGGGTGGGGGGTGGGGTGGATGAGAAAGATGGTTAAATTTGTCCAGATTGTTTTTCAGGGGGGAAAAAAATCCCCAAGTAGTTTGAGCCACCAGATGTCAGTACAGTTTAAGCAATAATACAATGAGGTTTCAAATGTGAAGTATAAACAGAAATGGGAGGGACAGAAGAAAAGGGAGGGAGGGGAAAGAAAGGAGTGGATGGATGAATAGAAGAAGAGGGAGGGAGGGAGGGAGGGATGGACAGAAGAAAAGGGAGGGAGGGAGGAAGAAAGGAGTGGATGGATGGATAGAAGAAGAGGGAGAGAGGGGGGAGGGAGGGAGGGAGGAAGGAAGGAAGGAAGTCTTTATAACCAAATTCTGTGTCCCTATCATTCACTCTGTCTGGTTTTTGTCTAAGAAGGTGATTATCTGATCTCACCCAGGGGCCTAGTAATAACTAGTGTAGTTTATTAAACCAGAGGCATTACGTGGCCTTATCGTACCATGCCTGTCACTTTCCTTGCAGTAGCATTCTTGATCAGCTGAAGCTTCCTAGTGGTTTTCAATTACTGTATATTCACTATCGAGGCTGTTTCCCTCTTAACAGAGGCCAGCCAGAGCTTTAGCATAATATTTTGTAATGGTGGACCAAAAAAAAAAAATCCTCACGAGCACTCTAGAAACCAGGGTGGAGCTTATAGATTTAATTAATTAATTCAACTTGCACACACCTCCCAACTCTTACTGACTCTGGATATGGAGCTGTATCCAGAATAGATGATAGAGCAGCAGAAACTCTACTCTGTCTTGAAAATGTAGAGCTGACATACATTTTCAAGACAGAATAGCGTTTCCGCTGCTATCTCGTCTATCTCATCTATCATCTAACGAATCTATATCATCTATCATCTAACGAAAGTTATGTCATGGTTCCAGTAGATGAGACCAGAGAAATCAGAACTCCGAGGATAGAGGCTTCCTCAAAGAACATGTTTATTGGTTACAAAGTATCGGCACGAACAAAAGTGAAACCAAGTCTGAAATTCCCCCCCCCCAAAGAGTTACACTATTACAAAGTTAAGCTTTCCCACCCCAATATGATGCAATCCACTACATTTCCCAATAGAATGGTTTGACGGGCTTTCTAACAGTACACCCAGCCCCTCAATCCGACTGGTAGAAATGACCTTGGTTCCCATGGGACAGAAAATTGTTTAGACTAGCAGAAAACCTCCACTTGTGGAGGCAACCTACAGTAGTGGCCAAAATTGTGGAAACCTTTTGGGAAAAGTGTACAGTAGAAATGCCACCTTTGGTTAAGTTTCCACCCATTTTTCTTCTAATTTCTTTATAACTGCAGCCTTGTTCACTTAATAATACTATTTTACATCGCTTTCTGGGTGACCAGTCAACTCTTTGCACCATGACTTTAATTTTATGACGTTTTACAAGCTCACTAAATGAAAGAACATAAAAAGACCCAACCGACTTGATAGCGATCACATAACACACTGACAAATGTCCTCCTCTCAGCTTCAATACATGAGATCAATAACTGAATCCTACTGTGATCTGATTGGCTCATTGCCAAAAAAAGATGACACCCGATTGGCTCTCTAAACACTCATGCTCATTGGCTACAATCAGATGAAGGAAAGCTACCTGATATCAACCTAAGCAAGTTGTGCTTCCTTTTTCTGGTTATTTGGCTATAACCTGTCATAAAATACAGTACAGATAAATGAACAAACTTTGTTGCATTACATTCTTGATTAAATTATCTTTCCATTGATATATAATTTTATGGTACTACTCTCAAAAAGAAGTGGTGTTATTAGCCATCAAACCTCAAAAATACACTTTTCCCAAAAGGTTTCCACAATTTTGGCCACTACTGTAGAATGAGCAAGATGGCTTCAGCCAGATTCGTTGTAGAGTTGACAGTATCTTCAGATACATTCAGATCTGAAAGGGGCCTCAAGATAAAAATAGAGAATTATATTTCACCAGTGTGACTCTGAGAGGGATCTGGGAGACCTAGTGGACAATCACTTAAACATGAGCCAGCAGTGCGCGGTAGCAGTCAAAAAAGCCAATACAATCCTAGGCTGCATTAACAGAGGGATAGAATCAAGATCACATGAAGTGTTAATACCATTTTATAATGCCTTGGTAAGGCCACACGTGGAGTATTGCATCCAGTTTTGGTTGCCATGATACAGAAAAAGATGTTGAGAGTCTAGAAAGAGTGTAGAGAAAAGCAACAAAGATGATCAGGGGGACTGGAGGCTAAAACATATGAATGTAGGAATTGGGTATGTCCAGTTTCATGAAAAGAAGGACTAGGGCAGTGATGGTGAACCTTTTAGAGACCGAGTGCCCAAACTGCAACCCAAAACTCACTTATGCATCATCGGGTGCTGGGTGGGTGTGGCCCATTGTGTGGGTGTGGCCAATTGGGTGGGTGTGGCCCATTGGGTGGGCGTGGCTGCGGTGGTAATGGCAGACTGGGTGGGACTAAAAAGTTCAATCAATCAATTCCAACTTTGCAAGATCTTTCTTTTTTCCGCGAGAAGTTGAAATTGACTGATTGAACCTTTTTTTTTTTTGCACACGGCGGCGGAGGCCTAAAGCGAAAAGGTTTATAAAACCCAGCTGAAGGCCTAGGACTGGGGCGACGGCGCGCGTGCCCACAGAGAGGGCTCTGAGTGCCGCCTCTGGCACCCGTGCCATAGGTTCGCACCACTGGACTAGGGAATGACATGATAGCAGTCTTCCAAAATTTGAGGGGCTGCCACAAAGAAGAGGGGATCAACCTGTTCTCCAAAACACCTGAAGGCAGAACAAGAAGCAATGGATGGAAACTGATCAAAGAGAGAAGCAACCTGGACTTAAGGAGAAACTTCCTAACAGTGAGAACAATCAACCAGTGGAACGACTTGCCTCCAGAAGCTGTGGGTGCTCCATCACTGGAGGTTTTTAAGAAGGGATTAGACAATCATTTGTCAAAACCTCACAAGGTTTTTTAAGAAGAGACTGGACAACCAAGTGGTATAGGCTCTCCTGTTTGAGCAGAGAGTTGGACTAGAAGACCTCCAAGGTCCCTTCCGACTCTGTTATTGTGTTATTCTGACTCCCTGTATATCCTCTAAATCATGATTGCTGTTGTTGTCACTGCAAAACATTCACCCACACGTGCGCTCAACAAAGTATTGTTAGATTTCCTATTTCAAGGAGTCTTGAAACGTGAAATGAAGATATTATAGGAATTCTGGTTGTTATCTTCATAGCTTTCCGACTGCATCTTAAAATGGAGATGCAGCTCCATTAAAGACAGCAAATCAACATAAGAGATGCATGTTTTTTGCTTTTTTTTGTTACTGTTGTGTTAGTGAATTTTAATTAGGAGACCGAGAGAGGAAGAAAGAAAATTTGGTGTTACTAATTTCATTTGCTTGCAAACAGAGCCCAGGAAGAATTTTTATTTAGACACTAATACCTTAACGGGGTTTCAACTGATTCACTTAAATACTGACTAAAAGAAAATACAAATAATCAGGAATGGCGAAAGAATTTGTAGAACTAAGATGGATCGGCATCTGACAATACGAAGAGTCCAGAGCAAAGATTAATTTAATCCAGAAATTATCCTTAACAATCCGGTGTTTTCAAGAAACATAAACCCTGTACAATAAGTCTGCAGAGGCAGATGTAGGAATTCCTCAATTTATGAGCACAATTGAGAGAGTTGTTTGGTGCATTATGCCCATTTTACGATTGTTCTTGCCATCGTTGTTAAGTGAATCCCTGTAGTTAATTAGTAACACGGTTGTTAAGAGAATCTGGCTTCCCCATTGAATTTGCTTGTCAGAGGGTCGCAAAAGGTGATTGCGTGACTGTTGTGATTCCTCGCCAGCCAGTGGACCCAGCAGCTGAGTCTGAGGAATCAGAGGAGGAAGAGGAGAGGCCTGGAGGGACATCAGAGTCAGAGGAAGGCTCTGAGGAGCTCCAAGACTTACAGTCTGACGAGGAGCCTGGCCCCTCTACTCGCGCTCAGGCTGAGACACAGCTGTGCTGGGAGTCTGAGTTGGACAGTGATGAATCACAGCTGGGAGATATCCAGGATGCACGAAAACGCCGGCAAGAAAGGAGAGTAGGACAGAGGAATGCAATGGGGCGGCTCCAAAGGCAAAGGAGAAGGCATTAGGAAGCCACGCCTTGACTGCATAATAAAAGGGAAGGTGTGGGAGGTGCTTGTTGCCGAAGGCAACCATTCGTGTTGAGGAATCGAGTTTCTGTGGACTGTGTTTGTTTGCCTTGGACATTGACTCAGGTCTGTGAATAATAAAAGGGGATTGGTTTTCTCCTGCGGTTCCAGCCTGCTTGTTTGGAAGAGGTGTTTCTCCTTGTGAGCTTAACAAGGACTCACGTAGGCTGGGACAGAACAGTGACCCCGCAACCGTCATAAATATGAATCAGCTGCCAGACTTCTGAGTTTTGATCATGTGATCACGGGGATGATGCAACGGTCGTTAAGTGTGAAAATGGTTATAAATCGCTTTTTTCCAGTGCTATTGTAACTTTGAATGGTCACGAAATGAATGTGGTAAAGTCGAGGACTGCCTGTACTACTGTTAGTAGCAATTAAGTGAATGGTACTAATATTAGCACCAGCAGCCCATTTAATGCCTCTAACTGCATTATCCCCACCTCTTCACTTCATCAATCTTTTCTATGCTTTCATGCACCCTGTAGCAGAATTTTTTTTTTTATTTTTTTTTCCTTTTGGCTATTTCCCTGTTCCTCCCCCCCCCCCCCCGTTCGCTGACAGGGGACACACTTGTGGCTGCAAACCCGAGGACAATGCGAGCTTTTTTATCATTTGAGCCAGCAACAATTTGCCCTTCAGGCCTGCATTAATATTTCTCCCTACACACAGATAAGCAAAACAGTTTCTGCCAGCAATATCGCAAAAGATAAGTTGGTGGAGGGCCAAGGAAATTTTCGAGTCTCGTATCAGCCCGAACGAAAATTAGAGGGTTGTAGACATTTCCTCGACTTATCTTGGGATTAAATGCTGCTTGGGGTTTTTCGTGTTTGATCACTGATGGGCTGGAGCCTGAACAAGTATCCCAAAGTCATTGAGGTCCCCTGGATATGTCTCTTTGCCTCCTCCAGGAGCCCTGTTTGATTTATTTTTACTTTTTTTTTACTTCTTAACTGTAATTCCCACCATTCACGTCTCTTGCCCATAATAGATCTGTCCATTGTCTGTCTGTCTGTCTGTCTCTCATCTATCTATCTATCTATCTATCTATCTATCTATCTATCTATCTATCTATCTATCTATCTATCTATCTATCTATCTATCTATCTATCTATCTATCTATCTATCTATCTATCTATCTATCTATCAACACCCCAATCAACATCTAAAAAGCCATACACAACAGGCACCATATAAATGCCACACACACACACACACACACACACACACACAAACACACACTCTGCAAGAGAGAAGTTCCCTGAAGATGGGCTCCAGTATGAATCCAAAAGCTCGGAAGATAAAATTTCTGGTCCTGGTAACTGACCCAAATTGGATCCTGCAGAACTAGACATGTTTTAAAAACTTTCTAGATTTATTTGCCATCTTCTACCCAAGTACTAAGCAGATGTTTTCTTGCTTAGCATTCTGAAATTAGTCTAAAGAAGTGAAAATTGAGAAAATAGTGTACTGGGGCAAGGGGAGAGATGGAGACCATCCAAGGTTAGCTAAGAGTTGCCACCTGATGGGGCTGAGTGGAGCTGGAGAAAAAAAAAACAGCAGCAAAAATAGCAACCCAAATGATGAAAATAATTATGGCTAAATGCTAAAGCTCTGCTGTGGTGGAAAAATAGGATAAATTTATCTGGGCAACCTTAAGCTCCCTGGACATAAATATGATTCATAGATGTTGTTTATTCATCTATTTAAATATTTATATTCAAGTTTTCCAGGCAAATAGCGTCACTGAATAGTTTACCATAGAAGCAAATTAGTCTAAATATGTTTTAACAATATCATAAGCAATCATAATTAAAAAGCAATTTAAAAACACATAAATACATTGTGTTTAAAACGGTGCCATTGTTATTAAGCAAGCCAGCAGGTGGCAGCACCTAATCGACTTCGATTGATTTCCAAAGCTAAGCAGGGTCAGATCTGGTTAGGATATGGAAGGGGGACAACGTGAGAAATTCTGGACTGTAGCTGGACTGAGAAGTTGAAAAGAGGAGACGAAACTCTTCACAATCCAAGTGACAGCTTCCTCAGTGACTGCCATCCACAGGGTAACTTTTGACATGAATTTGCAGAACTATGGTGTCCGTGTTGCTCTCTGAGCTTGGTGTATTCTTTCACTGATGTTGTTACCTAGTTTGGTAATGAAATGTCTTCAAGAAAACCCCCAAGCTCAGAGAGCACCAAAGAGTCCACAGTTCAATCCAGAGCTACCAATATTCTCATTTATCAGTTGCCAAACTATTTTTGAGACTCCATTCTTACTGTTGTTATTAGATGTTATGTACAGTGGTACCTTGGTATTCATTGATAATTGGTTCCTGGAGGTGGAATGAGTACCAGAAAGGATAAGTGCCAAACACATTTTTCCCACAAGGAAGAATTAGTGAGTCACAAGGCAGCCGGCAGCTTCTGCATTGAGTATCAAACAAACAATGAGTACTGGGACAAAATTTTCAAGTCAAAATTTTCAAATACCAAATTCTACGAGTTTCAAAGTAGTTTGTGAATGGAGACTCAATCATCCCGGCCAAAAGTATGTAAACAGGCTATATCATGGCAACTGGACCAAAGCCTATTAAACTGAGGTGTTTTGTTACTCATCCAAGTAACTTCTTCAGAATGTTAGTGTCAACGCTGCTAACATCGGATGTTCTTGCTTTGACAATATATGAAGATGCAGCCATTTTCTCTTTAACCTGTGTGTTACTTTTAGAATTAGAATTAGATGATGCTGGGGGGGGAGGGGGAAGAATGTGTATGGGGATTAGACAGACATAACAACATCGCAGTAGAGTATTCTTCAAGGTACTTCGAAATAAGAGACGATAAGAAATGGCGGGTTATAGAACTGGAGGGAAGGTCTGCATTTCAAACTAATTGGAGAATGTGATTTATGACTGTTAATTGGAGGAGGGAATTGTGCTTTGATACTATGTGTTTAGGGGAGGGGAATTCAGATTTTGGCTTTGACCATGTACGTGCCGATGCCATGTTATTTGAATAAAGATTCTTTAAGGTAAACAATGCCTCGAAGTTCTTTGAAGAGTAACATCTGTCGGAACCATGACAGTCAGTACATTTCAACGATTCCCTGACTCTATGCCTGACCAAAAATTCTCATTTTAACTGAAGAAGTGACTTGCATGAGTAATGAAATGTCTCAGTTTAATAAACTTTGGTCCAGTTGTCATGATTTAACCTTTTCACATATTTCAAAGCAGTTGAGTATCAAAGTCACCATATCACAAAAAAGATGTTTGGAAAAAAATCAGAGAAGAGCAACTAAGATGATCAGGGGCCTGGAGACTAAAACATATGAAGAACGGCTGCGGGACTTGGGTTTGGCTAGTCTAAAGAAAAGAAGAAATAGGGGAGACATGACAGCAGTGTTCCAGTATCTGAGGGGCTGCCACAAGGCAGTGGGGGTCAGATTGTTCACCAGTGCACCAGATGGAAGGACGAGAAACAATGGGTGGAAACTGACCAAAGAGAGAAGCAACCTGGAACTAAGGAGAAATTTCCTGACAGTGAGGAGAATCAACCAGTGGAACAGCTTGCCACCAGAAATCGTTGGCACTCAATCACTGGAGGTTTTTAAGAAGAGGCTAGACAGTTGTCTGAGATGGTATAGGTTCTCCTGCTTGAGCAGGAGGCTGGACTAGAAGACCGCCAAGGTCCCTTCCAGCTCTATTCTATTCTAAGGTACCACTGTACTTGTTTTCGTTGAGGGTTGTGGTATTCCTGCTTTGTGGCTATTAAGTGGCTACTACCAATGCGTAGTATTTAAATTTCTACGTTACTGCAACAGTTTATGCGTCTAAGAAAAGAAGCCTTTGTCCAGGGTTGCTATATTCTTACCCAGAAGCTTTCATAAAAGTGATTTATCACCCTAGCATTGTTCTTCCTATAGAGAGGGAGTTGTTGCAGAAATGACAGCACCTCCTAAAAAGCAGAAAAATCACAAGGACTCCCCTGTTGAACTGAGAGGCTTCACAGCTGCCATGGCAAGAACAAAAATCTTGCTGGACATCAGACTTAAATTCCCCCGAAGCCAAATTTCAAATCAATTAGGTTATTCTTAGGCAGGATAAGTATCAGAGGCATTTCAAGGGAGGACCAAAACAACAAAAAAACAAAACAAAACCAAGCTTTCAGGCCCTCTGGTGAACTGTGCTGGGCTCTAAGACATCCCCAAAGGAGCCGCCAAATTCCAAAGCAAGTTGAATATCATTTTCAGGAAAAATGGAAACAGACAACCGTTGATATTTTAGGTTAGAAAAGGAACATAAATTTGGAAGCCAATGCTTTCTGCCTTAGAGTATCAGTTGTCTCATCTGAGTTGAGGTTAAGTGCTGGTGGTTTCATTTTATTTGTTCATTATTTCATAAGAGTCGTGGAATGGGAGAGTTGGGAGGCCCCACTGAGGCCCATCACCGTTTCAGTGAAATAATCCATCATGGCAGCCTTCTGACAGCTTCTGTTGAAACTCCTCCTTCTGGGACAGTCTAGCAGCACTGATGATGTTCTAGTTTGGGTAATGGAAGGTCTGCAAGAAAACCACCAAGCTCAGAGAGTGCCAAGGACTCCACAGTCCTCCTCCTCCTCCCCCCCTCCTCCTTCTCCATTCCACAAACCCAACTCCCTTCTAGTACTGATGATGTTACCTAGTCGGGTAATGAAATGTCTGCAAGAAAACAACCAAGCTCAGAGAGTGCCAAGGACTCCACAGTTCTCCTCCTCCTCCTCCTCCTCCTCCTCCTCCTCCTCTTCCTCCTCCTCCTCCATCCTCCATTCCACAAACTGATGATGTTACCTAGTCGGGTAATGAAATGTCTGCAAGAAAACAACCAAGCTCAGAGAGTGCCAAGGACTCCACAGTCCTCCTCCTCCTCCTCCTTCCTCCATTTCACAAACCCAACTCCCTTCTAGTACTGATGATGTTACCTAGTCGGGTAATGAAATGTCTGCAAAAAAACAACCAAGCTCAGAGAGTGCCAAGGACTCCACAGTTCTCCTCCTCCTCCTCTTCCTCCTCCTCCTCCTCCTCCTCCTCCTCTTCCTTCCTCCATTCCACAAACCTGACTCCCTTCTAGCACCGATGACGTTACCTACTCGGGCAATGAAATGTCTGCAAGAAAACAACCAAGCTCAGAGAGAACCCAGGACCCCCTCTTGTCAACCCTGTGTTACAAATATTCTCCTTTATTGTTACCACTCTCATTTTAAGCCTGAGCTACAAATATTCTACTTTATAGTCTACCCCACTGTTGAACAGCTCTTTGTCATGCTTACGGCCATTGCAACATCCCATGATCCCAGGATCAAAATTCAGATGCTTGGCAACTGACTCATATTTATGACGGTTGCAGTGTCCCGGGGTCACATGATCCCCTTTTGCGACCTTCTGACAAGCAAAGTCAATGGGGAAGCCAGATTCCTTTAACAATCGTGTTACTAACTTAACAACTGCAGTGACTCACTTAGCAACAGTGGCAAGAAGGGTCGTAAAATGGGGCACAAGTCTCTTGACAACTATCTTGCTTAGCAACATAAATTTTAGGCTCAGTTTTGGTCATATCTTGAGGATTACCTATATCCTGCATCCCTGCTCTGGTGAGTCACGTAAATGTAACTGGGAAAAAACAGTCCTTCAAATAACTGACCTCAAGCCATGTATGGCTTTAAAGAGGACAACCAGCATCTTGAATTGGACCCGGAAGCAAATCAGCAACCAAGACGTGTGGACTTCAAGTCCCAGAATTCCCCAGTCAGCATTCTGGGAATTAAAGTCAACATGTTTTAAAATTGCTGAGATTGAAGAACACTGATTAGAGTCAGAGATATCATGTACTCTTTAGCATGTATTTTCTGCCGTAACATGATTGAAATAATGGCGGATATCTTTCAGTCCCTGACCTTGCATGCCCAGAAAGAATGTAATGGATTTTAATAAAACATAGAGTGATAAAAAAAATAATGCTAAATTTATAGTTCCTTCTCCTCTGCCGTTAATCCCTTGTTAGAGTGTATTAACTTGTAAGTGGTGGTATGCTAGGAATTGCTTATTAAGGTTATACTAAATGGGTCAATATTGCATCAATAATTCAAAGTGTAATTTAGCAGTATAATTATACAATAATACATTAGCACAGTCCCTTTTTTTCTAAGCAAGGCTGGCCCTTCTACTTACAGACGTTCTAGATTGTGTATGTATATATATATATATATATATATATATCAAAGATGGGCCATATTAGGTTTTCTGACAGGTCTGGGTGGAGACAGGAATCTATTTCAAATGAATTTGGACCCTGGTTTTGAATTTTTTTCCCTGAACTACACATATATATATTTACTGCAACATCAATAAATAAGGTGTTCCAAAGAAAACTTTGCAGAATATTGGAAAATGGGAAAAAGAGGAGACAGGTTTCTATCTTTCTTCACTAAAAAGATCATCAATAAAATACAGGTAGTCCTCGACTTACGATCACAGTTGAGCCCAAACTTTCTGTTGCTAAGTGAGACAGATGTCAACTGGTTATGCCCCATTTTATGACCTTCCTTGCCACAACTGAACCGCTGCAGTTGTTAAGTTAGTAACACGGTTGTTATGTGAATCTTGACTTTGCCTGTCAGAAAGTCGCAAATTGTGATCACGTGACCCTGGGACACTGCGACCGTCATAAATATGAGCCAGTCTGAATTTCGATCATGTGACCACGGGGATAATACAACAGTTGTTAAGTGTGAAAAATGGTCATAAGTCACTTTTTTCAGTGCTGTTCTCACTTTGGTCACTAAATGAACTGTTGTCTGTCAGGGGCGAAATGTAGTTAAAAATAGTGTAGGTGTATGTATGGCTACCGAGGTGGAAATATACACCATATTTAATAGGTAGTTGTGTTCTTCACATTGTATTCCATTCCTACAGTTCTTGTGCTTGCTGAGTTTGAGTGTTTGCTTACAGGCATTTCATTACCCAACTATGGAATATCTTCAGTGCAAGTGGATGTGGGGTTCGCTGCCTATATATACACCGTGTTTACCTGAAAATAAGACCGGGTCTTTTTTTTTTTTTTTGCCTCCAAAAGAGGCACTAGGTCTTATTTTGGGGGAATGTCTTTTATACTCAACTCTGGCACCGACAGCCCGCCCAGCCGGTCCACTTCTTCTGCGGCCGAAGGAGCAGCTTCATTCTGCAGCTGCATTCCGGCCTCCATTTTGCAGTCAGGCCTTTCCAGAAGGCCTCTGCAGCCGAGTACCGGGCTATGCTCGGTTCTCGGCTGCAGTGGCCTTTCCAGAAATGCAGGCCTGACTGAGAAATGCAGGCCGGGCTGCAGAAGACGCCACAGGAGAAATGGGCTAACGAGGAGAGGCCTGGCTTCAAGCTGAGTGGGTGCGGGGTGTGTGGGGCAGCTCCACACCCCCACCCTAGCTTGATTTCTAAGTGTGTGCCTCACCCCAAAACTAGGGCTTATTTTGGGGATAGGGCTTATATTAGGCCGACCCCCCCAAAAATCAAGCTAGGGCTTATTTACGGGGTAGGCCTTACTTTCGGGGAAACAGGTATGAAGTAGCTTTCCTTGCCAGTTTTGATTAGAATATTGCTTTCTGCCTGATTGTTTGCCTGGTGCTGATCACTGCTTATCTGAACGTGGGTTGCTGGAAGGGGAGTGTTGTAGTCATTTTGTTTCCTTCCTACGTTTTTTCCTTGTCTCATTTGAATGGTGTGTTAATGTGGTTTATCTCTGTGTGTTTATAATATTTCGATGAGTATTCATGTCGGGTGCTTACAAAACCTTTTCTGTTTTTTTTCCCCTTTGACTGAGCATGCTGAGAGTTTGCAAATTTCAGTTCTGCTTGAGGAAAGAGGTTTACTTAAGCATCTCAGCTGAATCCTAGCCGTCATGTCTACCTTTAAACATGTTGCCAAAATTAATAAAATGTAAATTTCTAAAAAAAAAAAGGAAGAAAGAAAGAAAGAAAGAAAGAAAACCTCTTCCAGAATTGTTTCACAGATTCAGAACTTGCCAACGTGCTGAAGATGTTATTTCAAAAACTGAAGAAGCATCCAGAGCCATATTTGTGGAGTTATCTGTTGTGATTTATTTTGGTCACCACAACATAAAAAAAATGTTGAGACTCTGGAAAGAGTGCATAAAAGAGCAACAAAGATGATTGGGGGGCTGGAGTCTAAAACATAGGAAGAACGGTTGCAGGAATTGGGTATGGCTAGTCTAGAGAAAAGAAGGACTAGGGCAGATTATAAATGGAAGTCTTACAGCCTAGAACTAAGGAGAAATTTCTGAGAACAATCAACCAGTGGAACGGCTTGCCTCCAGAAGTTGTGGGTGCTTCAACACTGGAGATTTCTAAGAAGAGATTGGACAGCCACTTATTTGAAATGATGTACGGTCTCCTTCTTGAGCAGGGGGCTGGACTCATTGACCTCCAAGGTCCCTTCCAACTCTGCTAGCCTTTTATTCTGTATTCTATTCTGATTAAGTGGACCAAAGACATCAGATGGATTTTAAAGGTGTGATTGGTGGTTTCTAAGCAGGCACTGCGTAGTTAGCATACAAAGCCTCAAGAAGGCATAGTTGTCATTGACACTTTCTTGTGTTTTGTTCACACTCATTCTAATATCTGCATGACCTTTTCGATTCATTTCCTTCATTTCAATTTTTATTTAGAATGTGCTGTTGGAAAGCGTTGAAAAAAAGAAAGCGATTCAGAACAGGAAAGACCTCCAGCAGTTTCCAGGGGTGAACGAATGAAAAGGTGTAGATCGGAGATCAGCAACAGAGAAACTCTGGGCAAGGAAACGTCTGTTGTTAAGCCAAATATCGCTCCAAAATTAAATAGCGGTGGAACAGATTCAAGCTGCTTTTCCTGAGCTTTTGACCAAGAATTTTTAATGCATGTGCACAGACCTAAAAAGTTTAACAATTTATGGGGAGAGATTTATAATCCGGTAACTCAAAGAAGTAAGGACCTAGGACAGGGGTAGGCAACCTTAGCTCTTTTATGACTCGTGGACTTCAACTCCCAGAATTCCTGAGCCAGCATGGGGAAAACTATGGCCCCTTCATGACTCGTGGACTTCAACTCCCAGAATTCCTGAGCCAGCCATGCTGAGGGAAAAGGGAGAGGTTTCAAAGCTGAGCCATGCTGACTCAGGAATTCTGGGAGTTGAAGTCCACGAGCCAAGGTTGCCTACCCCTGAAATGCTGTGATGTTTTTATTTATCTATTCGTCTATTTTATTTATTTATGTCTGTCTTTATTTATATTCCACTTTTATTGTTATATTCCACTTTTATTATTTTTATAAATAACTCAAGGTGGTGAACATACCGAATACTCCTTCCTCCTCCTATTTTCTCCACAGTAACAACTCTGTGAGATGGGCTGGGCTGGGCTGAGAGAGAGTGACTGGCCCAAAGTCATCAGCTGGCTTTCATGGCTAAGGTGGAACTAGAACTCATGGTCTCCTGGTGATAGGCCCAAAGTCAACCAACCAGCCTTGATGCCTAAGGTGGAACTAGAACTCACCAACTCCTGGTGATTGGGCCAAATCACGCAGCTGGCTTTCGGGCCTAAGACGGGACTAGAACTCACAGTCTCCTGGTGATTGGGCCAAATCACATACCTGACTTTCATGCCTAAAACGGGACTAGAACTCACAGTCTCCTGGTGATTGGGCCAAAATCGCTCAGCTGGCTTTCGTGCCTAAGACGGGATTAGAACTCACAGTCTCCTGGTGATTGGGCCAAAATCACCTAGCTGATTTCCATGCCTAAGGCGAGACTCGAACTTTTAGTTACCTGGTTTCTAGGCCAGCATTCTCACCACTAGACGAAACTGGCTCTTTTTGTGTGTGTGTGTGTGTCTGTGTCTTTGTGTGTATCTCTCTGTCTATACCTACAAAGATTCGAAAATACACCTTTTATCTTATTGTAGTTGATGAATCCTGAGGATCCAAGACTAAGTATCCTGGAGCTTTGACAGACACTTCCCGATAAGCATCCCACTTTTATGATTCTTCCTGTGTTCTGGTGATAACAACACTATCCCTGAGCAGATTGGCAAGCCAGTGTCACGAAAACCTCACCTTGGCAGAACAATATTTCCTCCACTCCTGAGGCAATTTCTTCAGCTGACAGCCCATCATGGCTGAGCCAAACATTATCCTGCTTAAACTCACACAGCTGATTAACACCTACACTGTCACTCTTGTGTACCTGGGAGGGAAGCAACAGGCTTGTTCGACAGATGCAAGGTTAAAGTGAAGAGATGGCCCTGCAGGGATAGTTGCCATCTCCGGTTTTCTGCTGCCGAACCAGACCGAGAATTTAATACGTCGCCTCGCATCCCTGGGGTCTTTTGTTGACGATCTTAATGACAGGGCTCATCAAAGTAAAGGAACGGAAGATGAAAGAAAAGTCATTGCCAACAGGATGAAAAAGCTCTGTGATTTCAGAAGCACTTAGTTCATGACTTTGGGAAACTATTTATCAGGACGGCCTACCTCAGACAATGCCTCTTTTCAGGTTCTGTCATTTAAACAGTGACAGAAGGATATATCTAAATTTGTAAGGCAGGGGGAACAAAAATGAGTTAAATGTAAGGTGTTGCAAGATGCAAAGGAAAAAAAGAGGATTGGATAGACCTGATTTGAAATTGTGTTAATAATAATAACAACAGCAACAACGATGATAATAATAATAATAATCATGATAATAATAAAGTTGGAAGGGACCTTGAAGGTTATCTAGTCCAACCCCCCGCTCAGGCAGGAAACCCTATACCATTTCAGACAAATGGCTGTCCGGTCTCTTCTTAAAAACTTCCAGTGTTGCAGCATTCACAGTTTCTGGAGGCAGGTTGTTCCACGGATTAATTGTTCTCACTGTCGGGAAGTTTCTCCTTAGTTCTAGGTTGCTTCTCTCCTTGATTAGTTTCCATCCGTTGCTTCTTGTCCTGCCTTCAGGTGTTGTTTGGTTTGGGTGAAAGAGTAGACGTGGCTGAGAAATAGAAGACGTTTGGACTTAGAAGGATATGACCAGAGATTTGGATGGCATGGATAATTGTGGTATGGTAAAGCCAAGGTTAATGTGGACTTTAACAGTCATTCCAACATTTGAATGAACATTGGAAATGTAACTGTAAAGAAGGAACTTTTTATCATTTATGGGGGACATGTGATAAAGCAAAGAAATATTGGAGTAGGATTCATATTTTAATGCAGAAAATTCTTAAAAGTGAACATAAGGATTAAACCAGAAACTTTCCTTCTGGGTCTAATGGAAAAAGACTTGGAAATTTTTTTGGGGGGAAGTCTGATTTTATATATGTTGACAGCAGCACAAAAATGGAAGGATGTTTCGATTCCCACCATGGACAAACGGCTACAAAAGTTGATGGAATTAGCAGAGATGCTAAATTGACTGTTTTGATAAAAGAAAAGAATAGATTCTACTACTTTTGTTTCTACTTGGAAACCGCTTCTGGACTTTGTGCTTGAGGGGGGGAAAAATGATACTATGATTTTGAGTTTTACTGATTAGATTGATTTGTTGATATAGAAATGGCTAGTTCATACTACTATGGAAATGTAAAAAGTTGAGGTTTGATGTTAATGCCTTATTTTACTGCAACAGAGGGAGTCAGAAGTCAATCCCCCTTTTTTTTCTTTCTCGCCCCCTTTCCACACTTCTCTTTTTCCCCTTCCCCTACCTTTGTTCCCTATTATTTGCTTTTGTATCTTCGTATTTTATGCTATAAGTGAATGAAAATCATAATAATAATAAAAAAGGAGTTATGCTAGACCCACCATAATGAGAATATGGAATATGGAGTAACCTGAATAGCTTTCCTATATTGGATTTACAAAAGAGACTTGTTAAAGTTTTCAAAAATTTGGTGAGAAGAAACAAAGAAAAAATGAAAAGAAATCAATATTATTTGAAGTGATTAAAGATCAAGATTGTTAAAAGTAAAAAAAAAATATAGAGTTGGTTTATTTGAACAAGGTTAAAATAGATATGTTGTTATCTCTGGTAACTTTTAATGGAATTTGAGATGGAGAGCTGCATTGCTGTAGTTTGGCTTCGCGTTCGTGGTCGTGCCATCTCAAATTCCCCTGCAACTCAGACTAATCCTAGCACAACAGGGCCCCCACCCAAGCAGAGCACACCCCCATCCAATCAGAGCACAGCCAACCCCCCATCCAATCAGAGCACAGCCAAGCCCCTAACCAATCAGAACACACCTCCACCCAATCAGAACACAGCCAAGCTCCCATCCAATCAGTTCATACCTCCACTGGCAGTTAAAAGGAAGAATCAGCTGCGATCACACATTGCTCCTAGAAGCACGAAGCCGAAGACACCAGCCTGAAGATGACGAATGGGACTTCGTCGAAACGTTGCCAAGACACTTTCAATTTTACACGGGAGAAAACCCGAATTACCAAAGACCTACATATATATATATATATATATATATATATTTGTATTTTAAGTGAAGGTGATAGGTTATTAAAATTGTTTGTACTTGTGATGAAGGGGGATGTCATTTCTTTCTTTCTTTCTTTCTTTCTTTCTTTTTTACTGTTGTTAATTTTTTCTTTCTTTTCCATATTTGTGTTTTCTCCGCTTTCCATTTTTTTCTATTTTTGTAGTTTATATTAGTTTTTAATCTTTATAAGGTTAATATTTAATAAAACTATTATTTTAAAAAAGAGACTACTAACTCAGGGCAATTTACTTGCCACTCTACAGCAGATTATAAATATCACATATTCTATCCTACTATTAGTAAATACGCCTTCTGTGTTCCCCATCTTTGATCCGTGAGACTCCTTAACGGCAAAGTAGGTTGCGTGGAATGGGCCATTAATTACTATTTGCATCTAAGACACTCTCTGTGTGCAATTAATAATTCATCCTGAGAACACAACTCATCCTTTGTAAACAAACAAGGGGATTAACTCCCCGAATGGGACTGAGGGTCTCAACATAACATGTTAGAATCGTGGACTATTCTTGTAGACCTCTCTGGAATGTTAAGGATCAAAGAAAGGTAATGAGTGTTAATATTCTACAATGAACTGGAATTAATTACATGGTGTGAAGGCATTCTCTCTTCAAATAGCATGGGCTAAAAGGATTTAAAACAATTATACCAAGAACAATAATCAAAAGTTCAGCCTGGTGCTATGAGCATAACAAAGATAATGTAACATAACAATGTATGTCATATATGTTATTAAATGTCAACAAACTGACAGGAGTAGCCAACACCCCGGAAGACAAACTCAGGATCCAAAAAGATCTTGACAAACTTGAACAATGGGCCCTACCCAACAAAATGAGTTTCAATGTGGAGAAAAGCAAAGTCTTACATTTAGGCAGGAAAAATCAAAGGAATAAGTACAGATTAGGCGAGACCTGGCTCAAAAACAGTAACTGGGAGAGGGACCTTGGAGTCCTGGTGGACGATCACTTGACTATGAGCCAGCAGTGTGCAGCAGCAACCAAAAAAGCTAATACAATCCTGGGTTGTATAAACAGAGGCATAGAATCAAGATCACGAGAAGTACTATTACTGCTTTATAAAACCCTAGTAAGGCCACACCTGGAATACTGCAGCCAATTTTGGTCACCATACTACAAAAAAGATGTTGAGACCTTGGAAAAAGTTCAGAGAAGAGCAACTAAGATGATCAAAGGCCTGGAGACTAAAACATACGAAGAACGGCTGCAGGACTTACGTTTGGCTAGTCTAAAGAAAAAGAAGAAATAGGGGAGACATGATAGCAGTGTTGCAGTATCTGAGGGGCTGCCACAAGGCAGAGGCGGCCAGATTGTTCACCAAAGCACTAGAGGGAAGGACGAGAAACAATGGTTGGAAACTGATCAAAGAGAGAAGCAACCTGGAATTGAGGAGAAACTTCCTGACAATGAGGACAATCAACCAGTGGAACAGCTTGCCTCCAGAAATCGTGGGTGCTCTATCGCTGGAGATTTTTAAGAAGAGACTGGACATTCACCTGTCTGAGATGGTATAGGTTCTCCTGCTTGAGCAGGGGGCTGGACTAGAGGACCTCCAAGGTTCTGTTCTATTCTATTCTATTCTATTCTATTCTATTCTATTCTATTCTATTCTATTCTATTCTATTCTATTCTATTCTATTCTATTCTATTCTATTCTATTCTATTCTATTCTATTCTATTCTATTCTATTCTAAATATGTTATTAAACATAACAGAAAGTGTGGACACTAAAACATATGAAGGTTGCTTGAATTGTGTATGGCTAGTCTAGAGAAAAAAAGGACTAGGGGGACATGATAGCAGTCTTCCAGCTATTTGATGGGGTGCCACAAAGAAGAGGGGGGTCAACTTATTTTCCAAAGCACCAGAAGGCAAGACAAGAAGCAATGGAGGGAAACTAATCAAGGAGAGAACCAACTTAGAACTAAGGAGAAATTTCCTGACAGTCAGAACAATTAAGCAGTGGAACAGCTTGCCTCCAGAAGTTGTATTTGCTTCATCACTGGGGGTTTTTAAGAAGAGACTGGACAGCCACTTGTCTGAAATGGCATAGGGTCTCCTGCTTGAGTAGGGGGTTGGACTAGAAGACCTCCAAGGTCCCTTCCAGCTCTATTCTCATGGATTGAACATGCTTTCCCAATCACCTTATCTTGAGATGGTCATCGAATTCTTGAATGAGTGACCTATGGATCGTATCCTGATCATATTTCAAGTGGAAAAACAGTCTACAGAATTTTCAAAGCAAGGCAGTCAAATTCACTACAAGTGGACAGTAGGAAAAAAAAAATCATTAGAGTGACTGAAAACAGTAGAAAATAATAAATTCTCTTCAGTCCTGGAGCAATATGGTAATTTCTTATAGAACAGCTAGGCGCTGTGTGCGTCTCTCTGTGTGTGTTTGTCCTTCAAATCAAGGCATTATTGACTCCTGGTGACTATATGACAAGGTCTTGAAATTTTTCTTGGCAACATTTTTCAGAAGCGATTTGCTATTGTCATCTTCCTAAGGCAGGACAACAGCTCACAGCTTCCTGTTTTCTGCTGAGGTTGATGAGGAGGTTATATCCATGTCATGTCTGACTCTCGGACAGTCTATGGGCCAGGTTTCTCCACCTCTTCTGATCTTGCACTTCTTCTTTGAGTTGTTCTATGCTGGTATCAGCTTTGGTGAGGTCCTGGTTTCTACAGCTGTGCTTTTAATCAAGGCACCAAACTGGTATTACTCCTTCTCTTCCTTCCCCTTTCCTTCTTCTCCTTTTCCTCTTTTCCCTTTTCTTCCCCATTCCTTCTCCCTCTGCCTCTCCTTCCCCATTCCTTCTTCTCCTTCTCCTTCCCCATTCCTTCTCCCTCTCCTCTTCCTCTTCCCCATTCCTTCTCCTCCTCCTTCCCCATTCCTTCTTCCTCTCTGTCTCCTTCTCTTCTCCTTCCCCATTCCTTTTCCTTTTCGTTCTTCTTCTCCTCCCCTTCCCCATTCCTTCTCCTTCTTCTCCTCCTTCTCCCCTTTCCCCTTTCCTCCTCCTTCTCCTTCTCCTCCTCCTCCTTCTCCTCCTCCTCCTTCCCCATTCCTTCTCCTTCTCCCCTTTCCCTCTCTTCTCCCTCCTCATTCCTTCTCCCCTTTTCCTTCTTCTCCTCCTCCCCTTCCCCATTCCTTCTCCCTCTCCTCTTCCTCTTCCCTTTCTCCTTCTCCTTCTCCATCTCCTTCTCCTCCCACATTCCTTCTCCCTCTCCTCTTCCCCATTCCTTCTTCCTTTCTGTCTCCTTCTCTTCTCCTTCCCCATTCCTTTTCCTTTTCGTTCTTCTCCTCCTCCCCTTCCCCATTCCTTCTCCTTCCCCTTCTTCTCCTCCTTCTCCCCTTTCCCCTTTCCTCCTCCTTCTCCTTCTCCATCTCCTTCTTCTCCTCCTCCTTCCCCATTCCTTCTCCCTCTCCCTCTCCCTCTCCTTCTTCTCCTTCTCCTCCTTCTCCTTCCCTTTGTCTCCAGAACTCTATATACTAAAGATTCATTTGTAAACTACATGCTATGTCTTAATAGCAATACTTAATTGGAAACCAACTAAATTCCAATCTGATTCCAAGCACCGGACATAATTTCAGACATACTCTTTTCAAATTAAAATTGGAGAAAGGAAATGGCGTATATTTAACCCCCTTCCCTCTCCTGTTACCCGGTTATATCTATGTGATTTACAGTTCTGTTGTTGTTATTGGAAACATGGCAGGTGTCTAAAGGAGGTTTTAGGGACCGGCTGTCTGAGAAAATTAAAAGCTGTTGACAGGAGACTCCCCATTTATTCCTGCAACTATGACACAGTTCAAAGGAGATGAGGTCTGATAATACAACTTAGAAATGTGACAAGTTTGTTAAGACTACTTCAACTGCCTTACAGCTTAAAACAAGAGAGAGGGAGAGCGAAACCATGCTACTAAGGATTCATTGACTGACAAATTGTAATTTTCGGCGCTTAATAACGCTCTGGGGGCAAATCAGGACTCAGAACGGCACATGGATGGTTAGTGGTGAGGTTTGACAATATATATATGCTTTTTTTGTAAAAAGAAAAGGTGCCGGAACTCACACACATCATACAACCCGCCTTGCCTACCCTACAAAGTTCCATCCAAAAAAGGTGCCGGAACTCCGTTCTGGGCGTTCTATGACAAAAAAAGCCCTGGTTGTGTTGAGTGGCCAGATCCCATCCTATTTTTTTTATTTTGCAGTGTTTTTTTCTCTTAGGTTTTGTTTTAGTTATATTGTGTGCTGCTGAGAATCCACTGAAGAGTTGGGAGTGGACTGGATTGGATGGAAAGGGAGGGGAGGGGAAGAGAAGAGAGAAGAGGGGAGGAGGGGATGAGAAGAGGAGAAGAGAATTAAAACAGTAAGGGATGGAACAGAAAGGAATGGAGCGGAGCGGAGTGGAGGAGAGGAGAGGAGGAGAGGATCAGAACAGTAAGGAATGGAATGGAATGGAATGGAATGGAATAGAATAGAATAGAATAGAATAGAATAGAATAGAATAGAATAGAATAGAATAGAATAGAATAGAATAGAATAGAATAGAATAACAGAGCTGGAAGGGACCTTGGAGATCTTCTAGTCCAACCCCTTGTTCAGGCAGAAAACCCTATGCCAATTCAGGCAAATGGTTGTCCCATCTCTTCTTAAAAACCTCCAGTGATGGAGCTCCCACAACTTCTGGAGGCAAGTCGTTCCACTGATTAATTGTTCTAACTGTCAGGAAATTTCTCCTTCGTTCCAGGTTGTTTCTGTCCTTGATCAGTTTCCATCTGTTGCTTCTTCTCCTGCCTTCAGGTCCTTCAGATTTCCACCAGGCATAGCTGGTGACCTGCTACTCAAGGCAATAGACTCCATAGCCTGCATTCATAGCTGAATCAGATGTTTGCCAGCTACTGCAGAGAGAGACAGAGATCAAAGCTTGCAGTTCCAAACCAATCCTGGTCCGGCAATTTTGCAACCCTCCCCAAATCGCCTGGGCTGCTTACTGTCACTTCTCATTGACATCCTCGCTTATCATGGCCAGGAGCTTCTGTCAGGTCTGTGCGCTGCTGCCAAACCATGTGCACAAACTGCCAGGAAGCGTGGAACAGCTAGTATCTGCCGGAGAGGACATTTGGTTGAGTGATTGATGGGAGCCAGTGGGAGCCTGTTAAGTCAGTGTCAAGCCTCACGTTATCTCCTTCACTCCATCAAGAATGCCTGTAAATGAAAGGGGAGAGAACAGAGAAAATAATAATAGTAGTAATAATAATAAATAAAAATAAAAATAAATAAAAATAATAAAAATAATAAAAATAATAAAAATAATAAAAATAATAAAAATAATAAAAATAATAAAAATAATAAAAATAATTAAAAATAATTAAAAATAAAAATAATAAAATAAAATAAAATAAAATAAAATAAAATAAATAAAAATAATAAAATAAAAATAAAAATAAAAATAAAAATAAATAAAAATAAAAATAAAAATAAAAATAAAAAAAAAATAAAAAAAAATAAAAAAAATAAAAAAATAAAAAATAAAAATAAAAATAAAATAAATAAAAATAAATAAAAATAATAAAAATAAAATAAATAAAAATAAATAAAAATAAATAAAAATAAATAAAAATAAAAATAAAAATAGTAAAAATAAAATCAAAGCCCCATTTTTATCCTTAAGGTACTGAGGGGTGGGGGTGAGGAGTTAAATCACGTCTATAAGAAACTTCCACAAAGAGAATCAGCTTTAACCCTGCCATCCTTGCCACTGTGTTCCTTGAGGATAAATGTCTGTGGAGATTTTCAGCCATCCAGGTCACGTTTGCCCCAAAGGGCGCTTTCTTCCAAAAGGCAACTGGACTTTCTTGGTGTTTTTTCTCAGAAAACGTTTCGCTTCTCATCCAAGAAGCTGACAGGACTGAAGAAGCTTCTTGGATGAGAAGTGAAATGTTTTGAAAGAAAGAAAGAAAAAAAAACCCCAAGAAAGTCCAGTTGCCTTTTGGAAGAAAGCACTTTTAGGACGAATGCAGCTTTGATGGATAAAAAAAAAACCATAGAACATAGAATAAAAAGGATTGGAAGGGACCTCAGAGATAGAGACAGAGGGAGGGGAGGAGAGAGGGAGAGGGAGAGATAGGAAGGGAGGGAGGGAGAGGGAGAGGGAGGGAGGGAGGGAGGGAGAGAGAGATTGTTGTTCTCTTGCAGACATTTCATTACCAATGATTTGGGAGATGCAGAATGATATGCATAGAATTTCTCAAACAGAGCCCCCAAATCATGTTGCTTTCTCCTGCCATACAACAGCAGCTCCCATATCCCCCCTCCCCCAAAAAAGGTTCTCACATATATATAAAATTTAAATTCCACTAACACATTTACACATGTTTGACCTGAGCAGGCTTCTCTGCATTAGCATTAAAGGTTTTTGTTTGTTTGTTTGTTTAGTATCAAATGGAGCTGAACGAAAAAGTCTCAGGAGAACAATTCTGCATAAACAAGCATCCAGGCAATTATTTATTATTGTTATTGTTGTTGTTGTTGTTGTTGTTATTGTTGTTGTTGTTGTTGTTGTTGTTGTTATTGTTGTTGTTGTTATTATTATTATTATTATTATTATTATTATTATTATTATTATTATTATTATTATTATTATTATTATTATTATTATTATTATTATTATTCCTCCTCCTCCTTCCTTCTTCTTCCAGAAAAGTATATCTACTTTGCAGAATTTCCTCCTAGCATTCCTCACCATTTGACTGTTTAAAGTTACAGTGCCACTGAAAAAGGTGACTTATGACCATTTTTCACACTTATGACCATTGCAGCATCCTCACGGACACGTAATCAAAATTCGGGCGCTTGGCAACTGACTCATATTTATGACGAGTCGCAGTGTCCCGGAGGCACACGATCCTCTTTTGTAACCTTGTGACAAGCAAAGTCAATGGGGAAGCCAGATTCGCTTAATAACCATGTTGCTAATTTAATAGCTGCAGTGAATCATTTAACAACTATGCCAAGAAAGGTCGTAAAATGGGGCCAAATTCATTCAACAACTCTCTTACTTAGCAGTGAGTAGATACGACGTCATCATCTATCACCAGTCTACAACACAGTCCTTTCCGCAGTTCCGAGAAAGCTCCACACCCATTTGCACCACTCAGGTGACCCTGAGGACACAGGTAAACCTCCAAGTGGCCTCAACGACTCTGTAAAAGAAGGCAAATGACCACCGGTCTGCAAGGAGTATAAATCCTGCCATTCCCCACCATCCAGTCAGAACTGAAGAAGCTTCTTAGATGGGAAGCGAAAGGTCTTCAGAGAAAAACAAGGAAGTCCAGTTGCCTCCTGAAAAAAAAGCACCTTTGGGACTTGTTCTCAAAACATCTTCTCAACATTTCATTGGCTGCCAATGGACTAGTCAGGGGTTTGGGATCGGGGAAAACATAACAATTGCTTTGTGCTTTGCGCGGGACTTTCAGATTCCGCCTGAAGTGTCAGTGGGGAAAGCCATATTCACTTGATGATGATAATGATGATGATGATCATCATCATCATCATCATAATAGTAATAATAATGTCATGGTTCCGACAGATGGAACTCTTCAAAGAACTTCGAGGCATTGTTTACCTTAAAGATTCTTTATTTGAGTAGCATAGCATCGGCACTAACACAGTCGAAGCCAAAAACTGAATTCCCCTCCCCTGAGCACATAGTATCTGTTATATCTTCGGTTCTTTAGGCATTGAATGAGGCAGAGTGTTCAAACAACAAGAAGTTTATTAACTCAGAACAGAAGCAGCCCTAAAGGCTGCTGCACAGCTATTTATACAGTTAGCCTCTAGGTGGTGACCAATAGATTTAAAGTAACAGTTTCCCCGCCCCAAACCTCATTATCAGCTTGGAGTCAGCCAGTCTGGCTTTCAGTAACAGCAACTGTTAAACAATACAGCAATGTAGGTCAGACATTAAGCAAGTGATTTAAAACAGTTGTGGCCAATACATTACAGTATCAAAGCACAATTCCCTCCTCCAATTAACTGTCATAAACTACATTCTCCAATTAGTTTGAAATGCATGCTCTCCCTCCATTTCTCCCGTCCGCCAATTCTTATCATCTTATTTCATTAACCTTGGTTCACACACTAGGTCCAGTATTATTATGTCTATCTAAACTCTCATGCACCTTTCTCCCCCCCCCCAGCATCATCTAACTCTAAAAGTAAAACATAAGAAGAAAATGATTGCATCTCTGTTGTCAAAGCAAAAACATCCGATGTTAGCAGCGTTGACAAATAATAATAGAGTTGAGAAAAACCTTGGAGGTCTTCTAGTCCAGGGCTTTTCAACCTGTGGTACGCGTACCACTTGTGGTACATTAATGAGTGGCAGGTGGTACGCAGCCCTGCCTAGCCAAGTGTAGTGGGGGAGGGAAAGAGCCAGCACAGGCAAAGATTTACAGTGAGAGAGTCCTCTGGAGCTGCAGATTTTACTTATGAATGGAGCCATTTGGGGAGGCTGCCTTAGCCGGCAGCCAGTACTTACATTTTTTTTTCTTCTTTAAGTGCCAGCTGGGCTCCTTACTTTCCTTTCTAGCCAGTAGCTAATTCTTAAAGGGGAAGTGCCTTTTTAAGCTAGTTCACTCAGCAGCTTGTCTTTTCTGTCTCTGGAGGCCTTTCTTTGTTTGATCAATATATGGAAGAGGGAAAATATGGGGGGGGGTTCAAATTCTTCCTTCAGAAGGAGATGGGAATGAGAAAAAGGGAGGCAGGGAAGGGAGGCAGGGAGGGAAGGAAATCCCGCCTTAGCAGTTGGCCACCAGCAGCTCTGCCATTGACTTTGCTTGTCAAAAGGTTGCAGAAGGGGATCACATGACCCTGGGACACTGTGACCATCATAAATATGAATCAGTTGCCAAGCATCCCAATATAAATCACATGACCCTGTTGCTGCAATGGTCATAAGTGTGAAAAATGGTCATAAGTCATGTCAGTGCAATTGCAACTTTGAACAGGTTTTTTTTTTTGTCACCAAGTTTTTGACACCTTGCTAGGTGGTGCTCGAATATTGCCATATCCTAAAAGTGGTACAATCGGTGAAAAGGTTGAAAAGCCCTGTTCTAGTCCAACCCCCTGCTCAGGCAGGAGGCCCTACATCATTTCAGACAAATGTCATCCATCTCTCCATAGGCTTCATTTTCCTATGTGTAGGTCATACGTGATGAATATTCGCTCATTTCCATTGCAAAAATAACAGAATAACAGAGTTGGAAGGAGGTCTTGGAGATCTTCTAGTCCAACCCCTTGCTCAAGCAGGAGACCCTATACCATTTCAGACAAATCGTTGTCCAATCTCTTCTTAGGTTTCCAGCTCAATTAAATATCAGATTTGAAAATATCTCCGACCCCGGCTTCATCTTCATCTTATCTGCATATTGAGGGAGACTACATAAACAAAGGGAGATGGGATCAGTAGTCCTTACCTTACAGGTAAATTTTCCCATTGTTTGCCCATAGGTTTTTATTTCATTGGGAATTTTCCTGAGATGGATTCATTTGTTCTGTTCACCGGGCTTGCCGTAGATTTCTCTTAGGTTTATAAATCATTACAAATCATCCGTCAAAACCGAGGCTATTGTTATATATGGTGCAGTGTAGTTTCCTGTCACATTAGTCTCAACGTAGAGAGGGACTGAAAACAAAACAAAGAATAACATAAGACACAGTAGGTCCCTCATGTAATCTCTAATGCAATAGATCCTCCTGCTAAGCCTTCTGCTCAATTCATTACAACCAGGAAAAAAAAACCCAGACAATTTGGTGGGGGGGAGAAGCAATGCTCAACACCCTTGAGAAAAATGTCTAATTTGTCAAAACAGAGCAAAAAAAAAGAGAGAAGCAACTGAAATTGTTTCTTGCTGATTGAGCTATAGATTAAGTTATCTGGAAAATATAGCATGTCAACCTACTTCAACCAAGCATGAGAACATCTTGAAGTTCTCTCCTGCTCACCAACGGAAAGTCGCCAGTGTCACGCGCCAATAAATTACACATCTCTCTCTCTCCTTTAAATAGATAAATCAGCACTCAGGTGGTCCAGTTGATACTGAATTTCAGTCAGGTTGTTAGAGCAAAGGTGAGGTCAAAGGAGCCTTGATTGCATTCCAGTCTTTAAACACTAGAAGGTCTTACTTGTCTGGTAAAAAAAACAACAAGCAGTGTTAGCAATTTGTCATACTTTACTGCCCAGGTCTTTTATTGGCTACTTAATCAAGCATCATGGCATATGCATTTACTAAAAGTACTTGAGATGGTTCAATCCAGGGGTCTTCAAACCTGGCCCTTTTATGACTTGTGGACTTCAACTCCCAGAATTCCTCAGCCAGCGTGCCTGGCTGAGGAATTCTGGGAGTTGAAATCCACAAGTCATAAAAGGGCCAAGTTTGAAGACCCCCGGTTTAATCAGAATAGAGCTGGAAGGGACCTTGGAGATCTTCTAGTCCAACCCCCTGCTCAAGCACGAGACCCTACATCATTCCAGACGACTGTCCAATCTCTTCTTAAAAGCCTCCAGTGATGAAGCGCCCACAACTTCTAGTGGCAAGCTGTTCCACTGGTTAATTGTCCTCACTGTTAGGAAGTTTCTCCTTAATTCCAGGTTATTTCTCTCCTTGATTAGTACCCATCCATTGTTTCTTGTCCTGCCCTCTGCTGCTTTGGAAAATAAGTCGATCCTTTCCTCTTTAGAATAGAGTAGAGCTGGAAGGGACCTTGGAGATCTTCTAGTCCAGCCCCCTGCTCAAGCAGGAGAACCTATACAATTTGAGACAAATGGCTGTCTGGCAGCCTCTCAAATACTGGAATGCTGCTATCATGTCCCCCCCCCCCTAGTCCTTCTTTTCTCTTCTTCTTCTTCTGCCATATCCGTTATCGGACATTGGCGATCATGTTGGCGATCCTGTTTTTATCAGCAGCCGCACGAAAAAGTGCTGCTGAGTTTTGTCCAAACCAGTCCCTTAGATTTTGAAGCCATGATGTTCTTCTTCTGCCTGGACCTCGTTTGCCTTCAATCTTTCCTTGGAGGATTAAATGGAGTATGCTGTATTTTTCTGGGTGTCGCATCACATGTCCGAAATATTCTAACTTTCGTTTTTTAATTGTTTTGATGATTTCCCTTGGCTTTCCCAGGCGGCTTAAAACCTCCTCATTTCTGATTTTGTCCACCCAGCTTATACGTAACAGCCGCCTGTAAATCCACATTTCAAATGCTTCTAGTCTCTTCAGGTGGCCTTCTGTCAGAGACCAACTCTCTACTCCATAGAGCAGGATAGAAAAAATATAGCATCTGACAAGCCTGATTTTCAGTCTTAGGCTTATGTCGTGACTGCAGAAGACCTTTTTCATTTTGAAGAATTCTTTTCTCTAGATTAGCCAAATCTAAATCCTGCAACCATTCTTTGTATGTTTTAGTCTCCAGGCCCCTTCATCACCTTAGTTGCTCTTCTTTGCACTTTTTCCAGAGTCTCAACATCTTTTTTATATTGTGGTGGCCAAAACTGGATGCAGTATTCCATGTGTGGCCTTACTAAGGCTTTATAAAGTGGTACTAATACTTCACATGATTTTGCTTCTATGCCTCTGTTTATACAATCAAGGACTGTATTAGCCTTTTTGGCTGCTGCCGCACAATGCTGGCTTATATTTAAGTGATCACCCACTAGGAATTATTTGGACTTGATGCTACTAAAATATCATTTTTTTATGCTTCAAAGAAAGGAGAGGGGGGTTGTTTAAGGCTGCACATAGCCTCTGAGCATATCGACAGTTTGTGACATGGTTTCTTAGTTCTCAAGTAGGAAAAAAAAATCTGGAAGGCAGGGGTTAGAGTTATTGTTGCAAAACATAGAGGGGGAAAAAAATCCGGCCCACCTGTTGTACTTAAAATGGCTCCATCCCCTCACATTATCACATGTCAAGGCCACCCTTTGCAGCGTTTCCCTGCCCAAAAAACATTCCAAAAACTTGCCCGAGCCTCGAGTCCTAGGAATAATGTGTTTATTTTATTTTTATTTATCAGTTGTCTTTACCCTGCCTTTATTACTTTATAAGTAACTCAAGGCACTAAACATATCTAATTACTCCTACACAGCCTCCTATTTTCCCCACAACAACAGCCCGTCTGAGGTGAGTTGGGCTGAGAGAGAGAGAGGGATGGACTGAAAATTACCCAATTAGCTTTCATGCCTAAAGCGGGACTAGAACTCACCGTCTCCTGGTGATTGGCCCAAAGTCACCCAGCTGGTTTTCATGCCTAAGGTGAGACTAGAACTCACCGTCTCCTGGTGATTGGCCCAAAGTCACCCAGCTGGTTTTCATGCCTAAGGTGAGACTAGAACTCACCGTCTCCTGGTGATTGGCCCAAAGTCACCCAGCTGGCTTTCATGCCTAAGGTGAGACTAGAACTCACCGTCTCCTGGTGATTGGCCCAAAGTCACCCAGCTGGTTTTCATGCCTAAGGTGAGACTAGAACTCACCGTCTCCTGGTGATTGGCCCAAAGTCACCCAGCTGGCTTTCATGCCTAAAGTGGGACTAGAACTCACAGTCTCCTGGTGATTGGCCCAAGGTCACCCAGCTGGCTTTCATGCCTAAGGTGAGACTAGAACTCACCGTCTCCTGGTGATTGGTCCAAAGTCACCCAGCTGGCTTTCATGTCTAAGAGGGAACTAGAACTAACAGTCTCCTGGTTTTTAGCCTGGTGCCTTAACCACTAATGAATTAATTTATACTAAATGTGTTCATTTGTGGTGAAACATGAGAATGCAACCAACTATGTATGTTCACATCATGAGTGTTACGATTGAAGAACCACCCCTTTTTTTTAAAATCAAAGTTGTGCAAAACAGAGGTGGGGCTTTCATCATATGGTCACACCTGCCATCCAGAATTTTTTTTTTTTACACCCTTACAGATGTTCCTGCAGCCAATAACTATCTTCTCAATCCCTTTCCATAGCAATAGACCAGGCATCTTCAAACTTGGCCCTTTTATGACTTGTGGACTTCACCTCCCAGAATTCCTCAGTCAGGCACGCTGGCTGAGGAATTCTGGGAGTTGAAGTCCACAAGTCATAAAAGGGCCAAGTTTGAAGACCCCTGCAATAGACGAACTTAGGATGAAAAGGACTAACTGAAAAGCAAACATTAAAACAAGCACACAAATGAGAGAAACAATCAAATTGGTGGGAAGAAAGCTATTCTTTTCATTCTTGATCAGCGTGTTTGTTTGTTTGTTTGTTTGTTTGTTTGTTTGTTTTCATGAGATAGATATGCCTCTTTTGTGAGTAACAGGATGCGGGCTCTGTATATTAGTCACATAGGATTCTGGGCTCCATTCTTAGTTCTATTGAATCAGGACTGAAAACAGTCTGTCAAAGATGGAGATTGAATCAGGACTGAAAACATCTGTCAAAGGGAGATTCTTCTTCCAATTTGCTTCAAAGTAAGTTAATTGTAAAATAATAAGCATCCAATGAATAATAAGCTGGCAATGCAGGAACTGGATATGTCGAGTTTCATAAAAAGAAGAACTAGGGGTGACGTGACAGCAGTGTTCTAATATCTAAAAGAGTGCTACAAAGAAGAAGGGGTCAACCTATTTTCCAACAGCACCAGAAGGCAGGACAAGAAGCAACGGATGGAAACTAATCAAGGAGAGAAGCAACCTAGAACTAAGGAGAAATTTCCTGACAGTGAGAACAATTAACCAGTGGAATGGCTTGCCTCCAGAAGTTGTGGGTGCTTCATCACTGGAGGTTTCAAAGAAGGGATTTTTTTTTCTTTTCTTTTTTTTCTTTCTTTTTTTTAAGATATGAGAAACGTAAAAGTGTTGGGATGGCCTGTAGGAGGAAAAAGTTGGAGGGTACCTTGGAGGTCATCTGCTCCAACCCCCTACAGTGTGTGTGTGTGTGTATATATGTATATATATATCTACAAAATCTATGAAAACATATATATATATAGTGTGTGTGTGTGTGTGTGAGTATATATACATATACATATATATACACACTGTATATATAATGTATATATACTCTGTGTGTGTGTATATATATATATATATATATATATATATATATATATATATATATATATATATATATATATATAGTGTGTGTGTGTGTGAAAGAATCCAGCCGGCACAAGACTCCGCGCGGCCCCCTGTTAACCTCGCGCCGAACAGCTGACAGGCACGGTCCGGCTTGTGCGCCTAACAGCTGATAAGCGCGACTTTTAAATCTTGTCGGGAGGCTTACTGCTGTATACCTGCTATTGTCAATGTGATTTTTCTAAACGAGCTTCCTAAGCACGCTATGTGCACATGCCACAATGTAACCGTTTTTCCAACTGTTATGTGAATTTATGCACATGCTCCCTTGCCATTTAGCCCTTTGCTCTGATGATGTTAACAGGTTGTTAACGAAAGCTCAGCAATAAAGAAGCCTTTTTCTAACATCCCGGAGTTCATTATTTTATTTAATTGACATATACATATATATACACACTGTATATATAATGTATATATACTCTGTGTGTGTGTGTGTGTGTATATATATAGTGGGTGTGTGTGTGAGTATATATACATATACATATATATATATATATACACACACACACAATATGTGTGTGTGTGTGTGTGTGTGATACTGTATATGTGTGTGTGTTATATGGAGGCTTGTCCAGAGGACTTTGCATTTTATTAAATGTATTCAATTAATCTTCCATCCTTGATTCAGGAGCTTGAGACAGCTCACACACACACACACATACACACACACACATATGTACACCTGAATTATGGCGGTGTAGACTGGAGTGAACTGATTTCTCCAGCACTTTTTCCCCTCTTTATTTTCGCCTCCATTGATCAGCTGTTCTTCTGTCCTAAGCAGAAGGAGGATGAAGTCCAAAAAGGTCAAGACATCAATCAGAAAGAAAACCGCCACCTCACCAGAGCAGGCGCCTTGGCGGAAGCTGCTCCAGGCGCTCCGTTTTGATGCTCTTTGCAGCGTAGCCTGGAGGGAGCTTTTGTAAATAGGACGTCTATTGCTGTCTCATTGGGGAAGGGCAAAGAAATGGAAAGCTTGCCGCCTGTAACATCTGTACTGTGCTATTAGTCTTCAGAAGATACAAGGATAGGACAAGCTGTATTTCCTGTGTTAAAAAAGGGGGCCTTTGGCAAATACACAATGCCCTTTATGTTCCTTATGACAGCTCTCCTCAATGGCCTATTTTTAGCACCTGGAAATGCCCTGCAGGTTGAGACTAACGGGATGCTATGAGTGACATGTTACAGATAGACATACACAGAGAGAGAGAGAGAGAGAGAGAGAGAGAAGGAGGGAGGGGGAGAGGGAGAGAGAGAGAAGGATGGATGGATGGATGGATGGAGAGAGAGAGGGAGAGTGGGAGAAAGAGAGAGAGAGACTTGATCACACCTCACAGATTTCCTACTATGGTTTTACTCCTTTTCCCCTTAGTGACCTGAAGGGCAACTATCTGTTTTGACTGGTGAATTGCATTACAGGCTAATTCCCATGAGTTACTTTGCAAAAGAAAAAAATGCTTTAGTCAATGGTCTCTAGTATGTTCTAGAGCAGTGGTGGCGAACCTATGGCATGGGTGCCAGAGGCGGCACTCAGAGCCCTCTCTGTGGGCACGCGCACCGTCGCCCCAGTCCTAGGCCTTCAGCTGGGTTTTATAAACCCTTTTCGCTTTAGGCCTCCGCCGCCGTGTGCAAAAAAAAAAAAAGGTTCAATCAGTCAATTTCAACTTCTCGCGGGAAAAAAAAAAGATCTTGCAAAGTTGGAATTGATTGATTGAACTTTTTAGTCCCACCCAGTCTGCCGTTACCACCGCAGCCACGCCCACCCAATGGGCCACGCCCACCCGGCACTCAACGATGCATAAGTGGGTTTTGGGTTGCAGTTTGGGCACTCAGTCTCTAAAAGGTTCGCTATCACTGTTCTAGAGCTACTTTTACAGAAATGAAGCAATAGCGCAATGGCTATTACCCTTGCCTTGTACACAGAAGGTTATAGTAATATTTTTTCCCCCACTACTATTTTTTGTTCTTTCCCTGAAGCAGTACTTTTCCCTGGGCTTCTTCTTCTTCTTCTGCCATATCCGTTATCGGACGTTGGCGATCATGTTGGCGATCCTGTTTTTACCAGCAGCCGCACGAAAAAGTGCTGCTGAGTTTTGTCCAAACCAGTCCCTTAGATTTTGAAGCCACGATGTTCTTCTTCTGCCTGGACCTCGTTTGCCTTCAATCTTTCCCTGGAGGATTAAACGGAGTATGCCGTATTTTTCTGGGTGTCCCTGGACTACTTAAAATAAATCCAGTGCTGTATCATCCATCTATTACATATGACTGGAGAAACGATGAAACCCAGCTCCTGTCCATCTAGCAGTTTGAATGCATTCAAATGCAAGCAGATAAATAGGTACCACTTCAGTGGGAAGGCAACGGTGTTCCATGTCCCTTGGCATATAGTCATATGTTTCTTGTCCATTGTTTCTTGTCCTGCCTTCAGGTGCTTTGGGGAATAGCTTGACTCCCTCTTCTTTGTGGCAACCCCTGAGATATTGGAATACTGCTATCATGTCCCCCCTCGTCCTTCTCTTCATTAGACTAGACATACCCAATTCCAGCAACCATTCCTTATATGTTTTAGCCTCCAGTCCCCTGATCATCTTTGTTGCTCTTCTCTGCACTCTTTCCAGAGTCTCAAACATCTTTTTTTACATCGTGGCGACCAAAACTGGATGCCGTATTCCAAGTGTGGCCTTGTAAAGGCCTTGTATTAACACTTCACGTGATCTTGATTCTATCCCTCTGTTCATGCAGCCTAGGACAGAGGTAGGGCTGTACTGGACAAGTGTCCTTATCTTCCATTTTTGTTTTCTGTCCCTGAATAGCTGTCTTGTCAGCGTGACTCTACCTGTCCTTCAGCATGTTGCAATCTGTTCCCTCTGACTTGGATTCTTTGTTTAATGTCCTTGATGCACCTGGTGTTTATACTGTAGATATATTTTGATTGTCCCTCCTGATCTATGGATGTGAGGTCTGTTTTAAATAAATAAAAGAAATCACCAGATGTTCCTATATCTCAGTCTAACAGAATGGCTTTATGTCTCAGCTGTGCCAGACAAAGCCTTCCAGACCTTGCTGGATTTGTATTCAGCTGGTCATGAATGAGACCCAAGCAACTGTAAGGCTTCTATCCTTTCTCCCTCCCTCTGTCCTCTCTCCTACGCCTCCTCGTCTTCTTTCTCCCTCCTCCTCCTCCTCTTCTTCTTCCCTTCATCCACTCCCTTCCCCTCCCCCTCCCCCTTCCTTTCCTTTCCTTTCCTTTCCTTTCCTTTCCTTTCCTTTCCTTTCCTTTCCTTTCCTTTCCTTTCCTTCCCTTTCCCTTCCTTTCCTTTCCTTTCCTTTCCTTTCCCTTCCCTTTCCTTCCCTTTCCTTTCTTTTCCTGTCCCTTCCGTTCCCTTCCCTTCCCTTCCCTTTCCTTTCCCTTCCTTTCCCTTCCTTTCCTTTCCTTTCCTTCCCTTTCCCTTTCCCTTCCCTTCCCTTCCTTTCCTTTCCTTTCCTTTCCTTTCCTTCTTTCCTTTCCTTTCCTTTCCTTTCCTTTCCTTTCCTTTCCTTTCCTTCCCTTCCCTTCCCTTCCCTTCCCTTTCCTTCTCTTTCCTTTCCTTTCCTTTCCTTTCCTTTCCTTTCCTTTCCTCTCCTCTCCTCTCCTCTCCTCTCCTCTCCTCTCCTCTCCTCTCCTCATGACATCACTGCAGTTTGCCCTGTGATTCAGATCTAAAACTAGAAAACCGTTCTAATGTTTGGTCAGAGAAGTGCTGCTAATTTTCTTCCTTATTAGAAGGTAGGGAACGGAGCCTGCCTGCCTGCTGGTGGCCCAGTGGAGCAGCTGGTGCTTGAGGCTAACCTTGGTAACTTGTTCGGAAAGAGTCAGAAATCGTGGCGCAAGGCAGGCTTCATGGAGAGAGGAAGCAGGAAGACTTCCTGGAGAGGAGAAGAAATGGAACACAATGGGTGGGAAGAAAGTGAAATTCAATAAGTAGGCAAAAAAAAAAAAACGAGAGTGGAGATGAAACAGCCATAGGGGCTTTGTTTTGTTTATTGTGCACTGGCCTTTATCCAAGCTCCATCGCGACGTGTTTTCATTTTTTTACTTTTTGGGTTGCATCTGGGTTTGATCGCAGCCGGTGCAGACGTTGTTTCATGCTTCAGGTGTTTAAAATGACTAATCTGAAAGATGTCCACTGGGCCTGCTTCTTCTCACTTGTTCCAAGAGGCTTTTCACACTTCGCCTCTCCCTGCAGGCTTCAGGAGAGGGGGCCTTTCTTTACACTCCAAGGCCCTTTCCTCAAGTGAACCGGAAGCAAGGATTGCTCCACGAGATTTCTTGGCCCGTTTGCGTTCAGGCCAAAAAAGGAAAGAAAAGAAAGACAACTTGGAGAACAACACGATATTTTGTTTTCTTTGCAGATCGCCACCGGGGGGCTTCCGTTTGAGGAAGAGGTCGGAAAAGGAGAATGTCAAAATGCTAAATCTTTGGAAGAGCTGGCAGTAGAGAGAAAGTGGGGAAGAAAGAAAGGAATCTGGGCAAAATCCTAAGCAGGGTTGGAATAGAGGAATAGAATAGAGCTGGAAGGGACCTTGGAGGTCTTCTAGTCCAGCCCCCTGCCCGAGCAGGAGAACCTATACCATCTCAGACAAGTGACTGTCCAATCTCTTCTTTGAAAATGTTTTTTTTTTCCCCCAATGTTACTCAATTCACAGCCAGGAGGAAGGTACAAATAGTTCTCAACTTACAACCACAATGGAGTCCAAAATGTCCAGGACGAGAAGTAATTTTGATCCTGTGACTGTAGGGCTGCTGGAACAGTCATAAGTGCAAGGACCTGTTATTCGTCACTGTTTTCAATGCCGTTGTAACTTCAAATGGTTACCAAACGAATGTTTGTGAATTGAGGACTCCTGTATGGAAGGAAAAAGAAAAAAGAAAAACTACAGCTAGACGTACGAACGGTCGTAAGCCGAGGACCACCTGCATTCACTTCATTGTTGTGAATACAAGTAGTCCTCGACTTACGACCACATAAAGTGAATGCAGGCAGTCCTCGACGTACGACCACAACTGAGTCCCAAATTTTTGTTGCTAAGCCAAGTTTGAAGACCCCTGTCCTAAGGAGACCACCAGCAAAGAAAGACACGGAGCGACAGACATCTAGTAAAGGTATATTAGATATCGACAAACCAGTGGGAAAAAGGTTTGTGGCGCATAAACCTAGACGAAAAGCAATATAAGTCTCTGTTTCGAGGCTAAGCTGCAAGTTGACTTGACATTTTCAAGAGAACTCAGAACAGAAAGTGTCTCTGCACCAAAATCTAAGATTTTTTTTTGTTTTTATTAGGCCCAATTTTCTTTCCTTTCCCCCCCCCCCCAAAGGCAGACTGCTGTAAAAGGAAGTGGGCAGAAGAAGAGTTGAAGATTACGTTACACTTGAAAAACTTTGTTTTGCTTTGCTTACAGTAAGCAAAAGATGGGCCTCTCGGGGGAATTTCACTGCCTGTTGAAAATAATTAAATCTCATTATCAAGCGTTCACTGTGCCTCCATTTCATTTACTCTCAGTCGACCATTACAAGGGGCTTCTGCTCCTCACAGTGTGCTCCGTGAGGTGATCTTTTGGGTCGTTTCAAAGGAGTACAAATCCACTCCCTTTAGGCAGTCCACAAAAACCAGGATAAAGGATCCAATGTCAACCTTCCTTCAGAAACGAATTTATTTATTTATTTATTCTGGCATGAGCGGAACATAATTTGGGCTTCCAACTCTAGCCGGGTTTGCATAAGAATAAATAAAAATGAAATCCAGGCCGCTGTGAAGAAAGGAGAATTATTTGTTCGGGAAAGCAAAGAGACTTGCCTATGGGGGGCAGCTACAGAGAAAATGGAGTACAGAGAGATTGTTTTATAGGGGAGCTTGTCCTGGGTGTGGAAGTGTGTCTAAGGCAGGGGTAGGCAACCTTGGCTCTTTTATGACTCGTGGACTTCAACTCCCAGAATTCCTGAGCCAGCATGGCTCAGCTTGGAAACCTCTCCCTTTCCCCTCAGCATGGCTGGCTCAGGAATTCTGGGAGTTGAAGTCCACAAGTCATAAAAGGGCCAGGTTTGAAGACCCCTGGCCTAGAGATAGGGTGATATATAAGCCTAAATCAGGGGTAGGCAACCTTGGCTCTTTTATGACTCGTGGACTTCAACTCCCAGAATTCCTGAGCCAGCATGGCTCAGCTTGGAAACCTCTCCCTTTCCCCTCAACATGGCTGGCTGAGGAATTCTGGGAGTTGAAGTCCACGAGTCATAAAAGAGCCAAGGTTGCCTACCCCTGGTCTAAGGTGATACTTGAGGGGCTTGGCTGTGTGTGCACGTTGACCCCAGAGAATGGGGTTGATCAAATCAAGTGATGTGAACTGGGTCTCTTTGTTTGAACTTGTGAGTGTTATAATTACATTTACATCGTGTTATTTGAGTTTTGGGTGTTTGCTTCTGTGTGTTTACAATCTGAAATAAGTGTTTGGTTCTCATGTTTTAATGAGAAATAATAAAAATAAAAATAACAACAACAGAGTTGGAAGGGACCTTAGAGGTCATCTAGTCCAACCCCCTGCTCAGGCAGGAAACCCTATACCATTTCAGACAAATGGCTGTCCAGTCTCTTCTTAAAAACTTCCAGTGTTGGAGCATTCACAGCTTCTGGAGGCAGGTTGTTTCACTGGTTAATTGTTCTAACTGTCAGGAAAGTTTAAGGGATTTTGGAAGGCTGAAAAACAGTAACTTTAGGGAGACCAGGGTCAATTAACATATAGCTCCCTATACAATATTTCAAACTTAGTTATAAAATTTATAAATTCTTCCCATCACATTCTTCATACATGTTGATCCTGGAGTTTTATCCAGGACTGAGGCTTAGCTTGCGGTCACCCATGAAATAGTAAAACAAGAGTGAAAAGGCCACCATAGAGAAGCTTGTCTTTCCAAAGCCAATGGGTTAAAACAAGGAAAAAAGAAAGTCAAGGCTAAATGTTAAGGGACATCTGAGTGTAAAAGCCAGTGAAATAGACTACCACATGGAGTGGTGAATTCTTCTTCTTTTATTTTATTTATTATTAGATTTTTGTATCATCTTTATTAGAGTATAAGAAATTCAAGGCGGCAAACATAGACAATTCTTCTTCTTTTATTTTATTTATTATTAGATTTTTGTATCATCTTTATTAGAGTATAAGAAATTCAAGGCGGCAAACATAGACAATATTCTTTCTCCCTCCTATATTCCCCACAATACTGTAACAGCCCAGTGGGATGGGTTGGACCAGGGGTCTTCAAAGTTGGCCCTTTTATGACTTGTGGACTTCAACTCCCAGAATTCCTCAGCCAGGCACGCTGGCTGAGGAATTCTGGGAGTTGAAGTCCACAAGTCATGAAGGGGCCATAGTTCCCCCATGCTGGCTGAGGAATTCTGGGAGTTGAAGTCCGCAAGTCATAAAGAGGCCATAGTTCCCTCGTGCTGGCTCAAGAATTCTGGGAGTTGAAGTCCACAAGTCATGAAGAGGCCATAGTTCCCCCATGCTGGCTGAGGAATTCTGGGAGTTGAAATCCACAAGTCATAAAAGGGCCAATTTTGAAGACCCCTGGGTTGGACTGAGAGAATGGGATTGGCTCAAAGTCACCCACATGGCTTTCATGGCTAAGATGGGATTGGAACTCACCATCCTAAGGCAGGACTAGAACTCAGTTTTCTGGTTTCTAGGCCAGCATCTTAACCATAATACCAAATCAGTTCCTTTCCTTTCCTTTCCTTTCCTTTCCTTTCCTTTCCTCTCCTCTCCTCTCCTCTCCTCTCCTCTCCTCTCCCCTCCTCTCCCCTCCTCTCCCTCCCCTCCCCTCCCCTCTCCGCTCCCCTCCCCTCCCTTCTTCTTTCCTCCCCTCCCCTCCCCTCTTCTATCCCTTCTCTCCTCTCATCTCCTCCCCTCCCCTCTCCTCTCCTCTCCTCCCCTCCCCTCCTCTACTCACTAGGCAGAGATACACTGAGCAGGGATCGGGTCAGATGACTTTAAAGGCCCTTCTTTTTCTATGGATCTGTGAGATTTTCCAGCTCCATGCTAATTACAGGCCGACATGAGCAGGGGTGGAAGCTGTTAAAAGTACTGCACTGGAAGTCAATTTTTGTTCTAAGAAGACCAATAAGACTAAAATCTCGTAAGCATCGTGAAACATAATCCTTCTTCTGATCTTCACCTCCTGAGCACCCTCACATCTTCCTTCCAAGAGTCCATGTTTCAAGTTTAGGGTCTAATAAATTTAAATCCGGGGTTTTGGTTGGGAAGTAAGCCGCGTTATCAGGATCCATTCCAGTTTTCTTAAAGACAGAAATCCATAAACTGCCTCAGGCACTCAACTGAGACTTTTTAAAAGATCCTAACAATTCCTGTGGCATCTCACAGCACAGCCTGCCTCTTTGATAAGGCTTAGCCTACTACATACTTAAGAATACCTCTTTTCAAACCAAAAATGCTGGGGGCTTAGTAGGAAGGGGAGGGGTAGAGAAACCATTGAAATTTCCCTATTGTGGTCACTCAGGGAATTAAGAAGCTGTACCTTGTTGATTAAAAGAGGGTTAGTTTGATTCCATGTTAGGGAAAAAAAGGCCATTTTCTGCAAGACTTGTTTTTCTTTTTAAACAGTGACGTTGCCCATCTGTGCAAATGTTTTGCAGGCCAAGATTCTGCATAAACCCCTGATATTCAACAGACTGGAGCAGAAGCCTGCCCGGAGTCTGGGATTTTTATCCTTGTATTGGGGAGATGTTATCACTGGAAGCGTCTGGTTAAAATGTCTGTTAAGGATAACTAAGAAACCATCCGCTTCTTTGCCTTCAGGGAACGGAGGGAGGGAGGGAGGGAGGGAAGGAAGGAAGATGTGAGGGAAAATAGGAAGGTAGAAAGATAGGAAGGAAGGAAGGAAGGAAGGAAGGAAGGAAGGAAGGAAGGAAGGAAGGAAGGAAGGAAGGAAGGAAGGAAGGAAAAGAGGGAATGGGAGGGAGGAAGGAAGGAAGGAAGGAAAATAAGAGGAAATTTAAGGGAAAATAGGAAGGTAGATAGGTAGGTGGGAAGGAAGGAAGGAAGGAAGGAAGGAAGGAAGGAAGGAAGGAAGGAAAAGAGGGAATGGGAGGGAGGAAGGAAGGAAGGAAGGAAGGAAGGAAGGAAGGAAGGAAGGAAGGAAGGAAGGAAGGAAAATAAGAGGAAATTTACGGGAAAATAGGAAGGTAGATAGGTAGGTGGGAAGGAAGGAAGGAAGGAAGGAAGGACAATAAGAGGAAATATAAGGGAAAATAGGAAGATAGATAGATAGGTGGGAAGGAAGGAAGGAAGGAAGGAAGGAAGGAAGGAAGGAAGGAAGGAAGGAAGGAAGGAAGGAAGGAAGGAAGGAAGGAAAATAAGAGGAAATTTACGGGAAAATAGGAAGGTAGATAGGTAGGTGGGAAGGAAGGAAGGAAGGAAGGAAGGACAATAAGAGGAAATATAAGGGAAAATAGGAAGATAGATAGATAGGTGGGAAGGAAGGAAGGAAGGAAGGAAGGAAGATGGAAGGAAGGAAAATAAGAGGAAATATAAGGGAAAATAGGAAGATAGATAGATAGGTGAGGAGGAAGGAAGGAAGGAAGGGAAATAAGAGGAAATATAAGGGAAAATAGGAAGGTAAATAGGTGGGAAGGAAGGAAGGAAGGAAGGAAGGAAGGAAGGAAGGAAGGAAGGAAGGAAGGAAGGAAGGAAAATAAGAGGAAATTTAAGGGAAAATAGGAAGATAGGTAGGTGGGAAGGGAAGGAAGGAAGGAAGGAAGGAAGGAAGGAAGGAAGGGCAATAAGAGGAAATATAAAGGAAAATAGGAAGATAGATAGATAGGTGGGAAGGAAGGAAGGAAGATGGAAGGAAGGAAGGAAAATAAGAGGAAATATAAAGGAAAATAGGAAGATAGATAGATAGGGGAAGGAAGGAAGGAAGGAAGATGGAAGGAAGGGAAAATAAGAGGAAATATAAAGGAAAATAGGAAGATAGATAGGTGGTGAGGAAGGAAGGAAGGAAGGGAAGGACAATAAGAGGAAATATAAGGGAAAATAGGAAGATAGATAGATAGGTGGGAAGGAAGGAAGGAAGGAAGGAAAAATAAGGAAACGGGAAAATAGGAAGGTAGATAGGTAGGTGGGAAGGAAGGAAGGAAGGAGGAAGGACAATAAGAGAAATATAAGGAAAAGGAAGGATAGATAATAGGTAAGGAAGGAAGGAAGATGGAAGGAAGGAAAATAAGAGTATAAGGGAAAATAGGAAGAGATAGGTAAGGAAGGGAAGGAAGGAAGGAAGGAAGGAAGGAAGGAAGGAAGGAAGGAAAAGGAAGGAAGGAAGGAAAATAAGAGGAAATTTACGGGAAAATAGGAAGGTAGATAGGTAGGTGGGAAGGAAGGAAGGAAGGAAGGAAGGACAATAAGAGGAAATATAAGGGAAAATAGGAAGATAGATAGATAGGTGGGAAGGAAGGAAGGAAGGAAGGAAGGAAGATGGAAGGAAGGAAAATAAGAGGAAATATAAGGGAAACTAGGAAGATAGATAGATAGGTGGGGAGGAAGGAAGGAAGGAAGGAAGGGAAATAAGAGGAAATATAAGGGAAAATAGGAAGGTAAATAGGTGGGAAGGAAGAAAGGAAGGAAGGAAGGAAGGAAGGAAGGAAGGAAGGAAGGAAGGAAGGAAGGAAGGAAGGAAAATAAGAGGAAATTTAAGGGAAAATAGGAAGATAGGTAGGTGGGAAGGAAGGAAGGAAGGAAGGAAGGAAGGAAGGAAGGAAGGAAGGAAGGAAGGAAGGAAGGGCAATAAGAGGAAATATAAAGGAAAATAGGAAGATAGATAGATAGGTGGGAAGGAAGGAAGGAAGATGGAAGGAAGGAAGGAAAATAAGAGGAAATATAAAGGAAAATAGGAAGATAGATAGATAGGTGGGAAGGAAGGAAGGAAGGAAGATGGAAGGAAGGAAGGAAAATAAGAGGAAATATAAAGGAAAATAGGAAGATAGATAGGTGGTGAGGAAGGAAGGAAGGAAGGAAGGAAGGAAGGAAGGGAAGGAAGGAAGGAAGAAAGGAAGGAAGGAAGGAAAGAAAGAGAGAAAGAAGGAAAGAAGGAAAGAAAGATTTGTCCAGAAGGTAAGAAAGGAGGGAAGGAGACAAAGAGACAGAGAAAGGATTTCCAACATAAAATACCATGGCAAGAATCAGAGGGAAGGAAAGGTTTACAGGTCTGCTTCTGATCAAAGTGACCCTAGCAAGACGGCCATCCTTGGCTGCCCTGATCTCAAGAACACTGTTCAGGCCCTCTTTGTCTGGACTGCTGAGCAGAATGACTTCTCTCAATGTTCCCTTCTTGTTGCTGTTGAATGATGTTGACTGTGTAAGAAAAGGGAGACGTTTGTGCTTGATCAGTTAGCGTTAAGGGCCATTTTAGACACGGTGCAATGCAGCCTGGCACGTGGCAGAGTAAAGATAAGAAACTGCTTAGTGGCAGAAAATCTTTCTAAAATGCGATACCGGTCCTTATCTTGCCATGATTTCATCCGCAGCTGAGCCGTGGAGTCACTTGACACCTACTTTGCAACCTGTAATATGTTTGTAATTTGAGTCTTTTTGTTTCTACTAAATCAACACAGCCTGCTTTGGGTAGCGTTGCTAATTTCTCCTTTGTGTACAGGTACACAATTTCTCCTTTGTGTACAGTTCTTGTCTTGTGACCACAATGGAGCCTAAAATTTCCGTTGCTAAGCAGAAGAGAGTTGTTAAGTGAGTTTTTGCCCCACTTTATGACCTTTTTTGCCACAGTTGTTCAGGGAATCATTTCTGTTGTTAAGTGAATCATGTTGTCATGGTTCCGATCGACAGAGACAAATAAAGCAGAACTCTCAGGCTTGAAAATTCCTCAAAGAACATGTTTATTGATACAGAGTATCGGTACTTCAAGAGTGAAACCACGTCTGAAGAGATGCATAACAATTCCCCAATACAAAGTTAAGAAATCCCACCCCTAAGGCTATGCAAGCAACTACGTTTCCCCACTCAGCTTGTTGGCAGGCTTTTCATGAAACGCCCAGCCCGCAGTCCCGGGAGCAGACGAATAGAATAGAATAGAATAGAATAGAATAGAATAGAATAGAATAGAATAGAATAGAATAGAATAGAATAGAATAGAATATGGAATACGAATGGAATAGAATTACAGAATAGAATAGGATAGGATAGGATAGGATAGAATAGTAGAATAGGATAGAATAGAATAGAATAGAATAGAATAGAATAGAATAGAATAGAATAGAATAGAATAGAATAGAATAGGATAGGATAGGATAGGATAGGATAGGATAGAATAGAATAGAATAGAATAGAATAGAATAGAATAGAATAGAAAATATGGAATGGAATGGAATGGAATGGAATGGAATGGAATGGAATGCAATGCAATGCAATAGAATAGAATAGAATAGAATAGAATAGAATAGAATAGAATAGAATAGAATAGAATAGAATAGAATAGAATAGAATAGAATTACAGAATAGAATAGGATAGGATAGGATAGAATAGTAGAATAGAATAGAATAGAATAGAATAGAATAGAATAGAATAGAATAGAATAGAACAGAGTAGAATAGAATAGAATAGAATAGAATAGAATAGAATAGAATAGAATAGAATAGAATAGAATAGAATAGAATAGAATAGAATAGAATAGAATAGAATAGAATAGAATAGAATAGAATAGAATAGAGTAGAGTAGAGTAGAGTAGAGTAGAGTAGAGTAGGATAGGATAGGATAGGATAGGATAGGATAGAATAGAATAGAATAGAAAATATGGAATGGAATGGAATGGAATGGAATGCAATAGAATAGAATAGAATAGAATAGAATAGAATAGAATAGAATAGAATAGAATAGAATAGAATAGAATAGAATAGAATAGAATAGAATAGAATAGAATTACAGAATAGAATAGAATAGAATTACAGAATAGAATAGAATAGAATAGAATAGAATAGAATAGAATAGAATAGAATAGAATAGAATAGAATAGAATAGAATAGAATAGAATAGAATAGAAAATATGGAATGGAATGGAATGGAATGGAATGGAATGGAATGCAATAGAATAGAATAGAATAGAATAGAATAGAATAGAATAGAATAGAATAGAATAGAATAGAATAGAAAATATGGAATGGAATGGAATGCAATGCAATGCAATGCAATGCAATGCAATGCAATAGAATAGAATAGAATAGAATAGAATAGTAGAATAGAATAGAATAGAATAGAATAGAATAGAATAGAATAGAATAGAATAGAATAGAATAGAATAGAATTACAGAATAGAATAGAATAGAATAGAATTACAGAATAGAATAGAATAGCAAATAGAATTACAGAATAGAATAGAATAGCGAATAGAATTACAGAATAGAATAGAATAGCAAATAGAATTACAGAATAGAATAGAATAAAATTACAGAATAGAATTACAGAATAGAATAGATTTTCAAATGTGGAGGAATTGGGTGCCAGAGAATCCCAGCAACGATCCTAGCAGGTTAACAATGGGGATATCAGTGTCAAGCGCAGGAAATCAGGAACCCAGGCAGTTGAAATGAATAGATAGATTGATTATAGGCTTAAAAAAAAAATGACCGGTGTGGTAGCCTAGTGGAGAAGATGCTTGCCTCCCACTCGGAAGGTTGAGAGTTCAATCTTGGGTAGCGGCGGATGTTTCTTTCTTGTAGGGTGCAAGGAAAAAAAAAATCTGCTGTGAACTGGGTGGCATTAGGAAGGGCATCCGGGTAGTAAATGCTCCGCTCCATTCAGTCACCTCGACTCTACCCCGAATTAAGGAATTACAGGGTTGTAAAAAAGGGAGTTTTATTGTATGCTAAAGATCTCTACAAGAATCTGACCTACTAACGGTCAAGGCAAATTGGCGGTAGATAAGAGTCAATGGAATTCAAGATTTGCCTGGGCTTAGGTCTCTCGTGGGGGTGAAGAGACTCAAGACTGATGAGGCACTTGACCCCCTCCCTCGGGCTCAGCCTGGTCATCTCCTACAATCGGTGGAGATTTGATCTATTTTCTCATCCATTATTGTAACGTCAACTGGTCTAGTCTATCGTCCATCATTCTAAGGGGGCAAAGTGGTCTCACTTTTTAATCCTTAAAAAAAAAACTTTCCGCATCTATTTCCATTATCATCATCCCCCTCTCCCCAAGATGAGATTAGCCCCAATTCTATTGGCATTTAGAAAATCCCTCAAAATCTGGTTCTACTAACAGGGTTGGAAATCCCAGGGAAATAGGGAGCCCACAAAGTGGCTACGCTGTATGTAGGATGCTGGTCCCACATCTCCTGCAGTTCTCCTGCTATCACTTTTAACTTCCTGATCAATCAGGGTGGATTCTTCCTTCGTTTCCTACTTTGATTGTTAAGCTACTGGGGGCTCCTCCTTCTCTTCTCTGATGGTTTCTTAGATAGCATTTCTCATTTCATCCACCAAAGTCATTCTCACGTACCTTTACATAACAGAATAACACAACTGGAAGGCATCTTGGAGGTCTTCTAGTCCAGCCCCCTGCTCAAGCAGGAGAATAGAATAGAATAGAATAGAATAGAATAGAATAGAATAGAATAGAATAGAATAGAATAGAATAGAATAGAATAGAATAGAATAGAATAGAATAGAATACTTGGGCAAGTATGATCAGACACACAAGCAATTTGTCTTCGGTGCAGAAGCTCTCAGTGTACTGTACACGTACAATAACATGTACATGTATACTGACATGTCTATGTACAATCACATGGAAGCCGCCAGCACTTCACAGAGGCAGGCAATTGTGCTGAATAGGCCAACTGCAGGAGCCAATTTCAGAAGACCCCAGTAAAAGCTTAGAATTGATCCTTAGATCATCCCACAAAAAATAAAAATAAATAAATAAATAAATAAAATAATGTAAAAAATAATAATTACACAAATTAAAAATAATAAAAAAAACAAATTCGAAGGGCAGACTCGATGGACCACTGGGTCTTTTTCTGCCACCGGTTTGCTAAGTTCCTATATTTCTTTTAACTATTCAACTCATAGCACAAATGGATGTTTTCCCATTCAGATTTATCCCTGGACAGATACGGCCTTGTTCCTAATGGGAGTTAGTTCTGCCTGCCTGCAGGCCTTTGTGGGGCCAATTAATTTTACTTCTTAATCAGTTATCTGGTTTCCCAAATCGCTGTCAGAAAAGCATGCCATTTTTGGGGGCAAATTATGCAAAGAAGCGTAATTAGCTTTAAATTTTATAGGCTTTGCTGAAATAAACCAGTTTGCCTACTGAGATTTAAATTGCATTCTTTCCTCCCTACTTTAGTTAAGAATAAACAAAACTTCTCTTCTGAACCATCTGGACAGGCTTCTCAGTTGACCAAAAAGCTTTCTAAAAGAAAAAAAGAAAAAAAAGACATAACCATTATCAGAAGATTTACTTCTTTGTCTGGATGTAATCCCAGCTAACCTGAAAGATGTGACTTCAGCAAATATCTCATAAAATGACTATTGATGGTGATAACCTAGTAATTATGAGAATTATTCATGTCTTAAAAACTAAGTGCAGGAAAGAAATAAAGGAATATCAGTTACTGGAATGAAATAGAAATAAATAAAATACTGACAGCAATAATGGAATAAGAAATCCTGGAAAAAAATAGAAATAAAGGAACATCCATTATTGAGATAAAGGAATATCAATTCCTGGAAGCTTTGCATTCAGACAAAACAGCCATCAACAAACACATAGGGATAAACCACATTGACACACCATTCAAATACAATAACAAAAAGCTGAGAAGGAAACCGACACCCGGATAAGCAGGGATTAACTCCAGACAAAAAAAAAACAACAACAGGCAGATCCCACAGAATATCAATTACATTAGAATATACAGAAATGCAAATTAGGCATTAAAAACCTAGCCAACTCTAAGGGAATACCCAACAGATGTTGAATCACCACTTGATAGTGAAAATAATGGATAAACTGGACCCTCTTCCTAAAACTATATAGCTATTGAAATCAAGACAAATTAAACACTATACAACATAACAGCCAGTGAGAACATCTCTATTCCACAGAATGAAATAAAAAAGTTATTTTTCATGAGAAGAAGAAGAAGAAGAAGAAGAAGAAGAAGAAGAAGAAGAAGAAGAAGAAGAAGAAGAAGAAGAAGAAGAAGAAGAAGAAGAAGAAGAAGAAGAAGAAGAAGAAGAAGAAGAAGAAGAAGAAGAAGAAGAAGAAGAAGAAGAAGAAGAAGAAGAAGAAGAAGAAGAAGAAGAAGAAGAAGAAGAAGAAGAAGAAGAAGAAGAAGAAGAAGAAGAAGAAGAAGAAGAAGAAGAAGAAGAAGAAGAAGAAGAAGAAGAAGAAGAAGAAGAAGAAGAAGAAGAAGAAGAAGAAGAAGTTGATAAAACCTGACCCTGTTCTATTGCAAGGACTACTTTATAGAAGAGTTTCCTGTTTTGGAAGTTTTGTGTCTGAATTATTTTGAATTATTAATCTGGGTGTAACTTCACTAATCTGTTCAGGGGTAAAAGAAGATTGTATTTATTTGAAAAAAATGAAGATGATAATTGGAAATCCTTCCTTCCCTTCCCTTCCCTTCCCTTCCCCTTTCTTTTCTTTTCTTTTCTTTTCTTTTCTTTTCTTTTCTTTTCTTTTCTTTTCTTTTCTTTTCTTTTCTTTTCTTTTCTTTTCTCTTCTTTTTTTCTTTTCTCCTGTGCCCCACGTATTCACAGCAGTCTGGAGTTCTCATCAAAGTCTTCAGTTTCTTTGCACCATCTCCTTAAACGACTGTACAATCCAGACTTGCTAGTTCATACATTTTTAAAAACACATTTTTTTTAAAAAAAAATTTTTTTGGAGACAGAGACTTTGTTCGTGATAGCATTCATCCCACCATAGATCTGCAGGAAGAAGAAAAAAAAAATCCTCCATTCACTGCAGGAAGAGTGAGTTGCATTTTTATTTATCCTCTTTCCTAACATTAGAACAAAGCCTGCTTTCTCCTGCTCATTCTCTCTCTTCTTGGGTGGAAAGAAAGAATAACGAAGGTAGGACTGCTTTGAGAGGGACATTCAGCTGCAGTCTTTGCTAAGATCTTTAGGAAATGTCACATAAAGATTGTGGAGGTTTTTTTTTATTATTATTATTTTAAAGAGACATTGCATATCAGTAAGTGGCAGTCCCTAGCTTACCTTAGCTGAACTCAACAAATCAACTCTGGCTGATCACTATTTGGATGGGAGACCAGAGGGCAGAGAATTTCCCTGTGACAGGGGAGTTTGTTAGCCCTGTGAGGTAGTCCACACAAAAATCCCAACTAGGAGTACTAGTGGTATCCTTGTCCCAAAGGAGCTTTTTTTTTCCAAAAGACAACTTCTCCTCCCAAGAAGTGCTGAGAATATATCTTTAATGATGCAAGCAGATTGCTTTACTTTAGCAAGATTCTGTCTATAGGTGAGGAACAATAAGGGAAACTGCTTAAAAGAAACTCGGTGTGTTTTTTCTTGGTTTTAGAGCCTGACAGGTCCAACATTAAACCAACAAACTAATAACAAAGTATTTGTTGTTGTTGTTGTTCAGTTGCTAAGTTGTGTCTGACTTTTTATGACCCCATGGACCATTGCATACCAGGTCGCCCCTGTCCTCCATTGCCTCTTCAGAGTTTGTCCAAATTCATGTTCCTTGCATCGATGACCCTATCTAACCATCTCATCCTTCGCCATCCCCTTCTTTTGTCTTCCATCTTTCCCAACCTCAGGGTCTTTCTCTTCTCATTAGGTGGCTGAAATATTTGAACTTCAGCTCAAAGAACGGGATTGTTTTCCTTTAGAATTGACTGACTGGATCTCCTAGCAAAGTATTAGCACTGACCTTAAACTGCAAGGAGGCACTTTCCAACTGAATCTCAGGAAAGCCTCCTAGGAGTCATTCAAGAAGGCAACCAATGACCAAAAAGGGGACGACATCCCCTTTGTTGGACCTCTTCGAACGGATCCCACCACTAGACTCTAGAACTAGGATTCTTGCATTGAGTAGGGCTTGACCTCAGCAGCCCAAATGGTCCTTTCCAACTTTATGACTCTGTGCTTCAAAATGCTAATTTGGCAGCCTTGTGCTCAAGAATTAAATCTGAAACAATATTCTGGACCGTTATGAATAGAATAGAATACAGCTGGAAGGGACCTTGGAGGTCTTCTAGTCCAGCCCCTGCTTAAGCAGGAGAACCTATACTGTCTCAGAGAGGTGAATGTCCAGTCTTCTTTTGAAAATCTCCAGTGATGGAGTGCCCACGATTTCTGGAGGTAAGCTGTTCCACTGGTTGATTGTCCTCACTGTCAGGAAGTTTCTCCTTAATTTCAGGTTGCTTCTCTCTTTGGTCAGTTTCCAACCATTGTTTCTCGTCCTTCCCTCTGGTGCTCTGGAGAATAACATGACGCCCTCGTCTTTGTGGCAGCCCCTCAAATACTGGAACACTGCTATCATGTTTCCCCTATTTCTTCTTTTCTTTAGACTAGCCAAACCCAAGTCCCGCAGCCGTTCTTCATATGTTTTAGTCTCCAGGCCTTGGATCATCTTAGTAGCCCTTCTCTGAATTTTTTCCAAATTCTCAACATCTTTTTTGTGATATGGTTATGAATTGCATGCTCTTTCCAATCCATTGCAAATTATGGCAGTGCCTAACAAAGAAACGTCTGAATAAATGCTTGCACCTCACGCTTTATGCAGTAATTGTTATTTTACTATTTCCACCCCCCACCCCCCGTTATATGTGTTTCTTAAATTTCTATGGTGGTCTATTCATTTGACCTAGCAGACAATTTTTAAGCTTTGGGGTTTTGTCTTGTTTTTTTCAATAGTTCCTCTCCAAATACATAGCTCTTAAAAAGATCTTCAGTCTGTTGTTATGAATTGTAAAAACTCGGGCAGTTTTGATTTTCAACTGTATGCCCACAACGTCTCACTATGTGATGAAAAATGCAAACCTCTTAGTGGAATTTCAACTAAACAAATTATAGTTTGCAACACTAATTTATGAGAGCGTGGTAAATATGAGAGATTTTTTTTTTTTTTTGGTTTAGGGGGGTGCTGCTTAAATTACACAGAGATCACTAATTACACACTGTTCTATTCCAGAGTGCGCGGAATGAGTGCCACTGAAAAGAAAAGCATTCAAATTAGAATTTCAAAACTGTTGCCGCTTATTAATTTTCCGCAGCAAAATGATGCTCCAGCTTAGGAGCTTTCAGTATTCTATTAGGGGATTTGCATAACTGCTGCTATGCAAAAGAAAGGAGAAATTACATCATGTTATATGAGCACGCGAGAGATTTCTCTAAACCACTTCCTTCCGACTTGGGGAAATAGGGTGAGGAGCTAGAAAATTTTTTTTTCCAGCATTTCTTACAAAATTGTGGTAAGCTTATTCAGGTAGGCCAGCCACGTCCGAACTTCTGTGGACCAGGTATATGGTCCATAGAAGTTCGGACGTGGCTGGCCTACCTGAATAAGCTGACCACAGTTTTGTTAGAAATTTATAAGGTATATGGCAGGGGTCTTCAAACTTGGCCCTTTTTTTTTTAAACAAGTTTTTATTAATTTTTCAATTTTACATTCAAATATTTAGGAAGCAGCGTGGTGATTGGGTAATCAATAGTCCAATAACAAAGCCTTTCATACATATCTCAGGTTACATCATTAAAGGTTCCCTCTCTATTTCCCTTAATTATTATATCACATTCAAGTTAATACATTTCTGATTATAGCTCAATCAATCAATACATTTGTCAATATAATTTTACTTATACATATCCAAGTTCTGTTTTGAGGTTTTACCTAATTTCAGTTACCATATTCCAATGTAGCCTTTAATATCCATAATATTTAGACTTCGGGTAGCCCAAATTTTCCTAATTTCATTACAGAATAGTTATCGTATCTAAAATACACATATTATTGAGTTAATTGCATTCTTACTTTATTTCACAAGTATATTCTATTTTTCATCCTAGTACCTCATCATTTACTAATAAAATATCTTTTATTGTCACAAACCAACTTCCATAATACAATTCAAAACTATACTCTAATGCAGTGATGGCGAACCTTTTAGAGACTGAGTGCCCAAACTGCAACCCAAAACCCACTTATGCATCGTCGAGTGCCGGGTGGGTGTGGCCCATTGGCTGGGTGTGGCCCATTGGGTGGGCGTGGCTGCGATGGTAACGGCAGACTGGGTAGGACTAAAAAGTTCAATCAATCAATTCCAACTTTGCAAGATCTTTTTTTTTCCCGTGAGAAGTTGAAATTGACTGATTGAACCTTTTTTTTTTTTGCACACGGCGGCGGAGGCCTAAAGTGAAAAGGTTTTATAAAACCCAGCTGAAGGCCTTGGACTGGGGCAACGGCGCGCTTGCCCACAGAGAGGGCTCTGAGTGCCGCCTCTGGCACCCGTGCCATAGGTTCGCCACCACTGCTCTAATGGCTAATTTTCATTTCCCTTATAAATCTAAGTCCTAAATATTGAATCAATCAATATCTTTAAAAATCTCCTTAGCCCATTAAGTAAGATTTTAAGCTCTTCCATTATCAGTCAACAGAAAAAAGGGGGGGAGAAGGGAAATCCCATTTTTAAATCTGACTCTAGCTTTCTTTTTGTGCCAAACAGGCTTCCATACCAGTGCCTTTAAATCCTCAGATGTGTCTCCCTTCATTCCTACACATGTTATTTGAATCAAGGGAGAGCATCCAGTTATCAACTTTTCAAAGGAACTGGCCCCTTTGTGATCATTAGATTGTTGCCCTAATAGTTCAAATCTCCATGTTTGATTTAAAATATTTGTAGTCAGTTCAGCCTGGTCTTCTTCTTCTTCCAGTTTCATCTGGCTAGAATAAGAGGTCATGTCCAGTGTTGTAATTGTTATTTGATTGTCTGGGTTGTCCAGGATCTCAATATGTTGTGTTTGTTGATCTTTAGCGTCCTCCATCTTAGTGTTGCTTTCTTCAGTTTCTGTTGCTTTTTGAGTTGCAGGTCCTTTAGGTGAAATCAAGGTTTGACTGTCAAACTTCTCAATAAATTGAACGTTGTTGTGTAGAATCCTCTTTGATATTAGTTTGTACCTCTTCTGTTGTTTTTTGGATTATAGGTTCATTAAATGGAATCTGGGCTTCAATTTGTAATTTTAAGGTGACATCTTTGTCTTTCACTCTGGAATTCATTAGCTCAGTGGCTTCAAGGATTTTTTCAAGTATGAGTTTATAGTTGAGTTGTGGGTAGAATTCCTCCATTTCTATGGTGATTAGAAATAGTCCTTTAGTGGAGGCTATGTTTAATAAAAGTCAGCAAATGTTCACCTCCACTATTCCTAGAAGTTGTTTTCACCACCCAGCTGTTTCAAATTCTTATCTTTTTTAGATAATACAAAGGACAAATCTAGGGAGTAAGCAGGCCTCACAAAGAAATTCACTTGCTGTACCAGGCTTCGCCACAAGATGTCCCCGATAGCATGTACAATCTTTTTCCAGACACCAGTTAGGCTTTTATCCAATTGAATTTTTTTTTTTCCAATTTAACAAATAGATAAGGTAATAGGTCCACAATAGGAACTTTTTGGGACCCCAAATATCCAAAAAGTACAAGACCAGTTATTTAATTGTTTAGGTTAGTTGTTCTTTTCTTTTCAAAGCTTTAGTTTCCCAAGATACGCTATGTTAAAAGTGGGGAAGAAATTTCAGGAGACTTCCACAGGAAGATAGTTGGGATACAAGAAAGATAGAATAAGGTCTCACCCAAATCCTCCACGGTGCTTTTGTGTGCTTGGTAGTGATTTTGGCTTTTGGCTGGCACGGCTTAGTGATCGGCCATGTTAATGGCCGATCTTTTCTCCGATGGTCCAAGGGAGCTGCCTCGGATCAAACAGAAGGGCTGCCGCCCTTCCGTGATCTGTCAATGGTCCTCCTCACAGTCATCGCCCCTCCAGGGCAACTTATGACCCTTTTCAGGGTCGCCCAACGAAGAGAAACCGGGCGGCGGAGAGACCGCTCCCGCCGCGCGTCCGCCAGCACTGCGATCTGGAACCGGAAGCCAAACTTGGCCCTTTTATGACTTGTGGACTTCAACTCCCAGAATTCCCCAGCCAGCATGGGGGAACTAAGGCCCCTTCATTACTTGTGGACTTCAACTCCCAGAATTCCTCAGTCAGTGTGCCTGGCTGAGGAATTCTGGGAGTTGAAGTCCACAAGTCATAAAAGGGCCAAGTTTGAAGACCCCTGGTATATGGTAATCGGAGCAAGATTAATTGTATGCACGAACAAAGGAAGAATAATGGTCTTCCCACCATTCGACACTTCACTCACTCTCAGCCTGACTCAGCTCACAGGATTGTTGTTGTGGGGAAAATAGGAGGAGGTGAAGTGTGTTGAACAGGTTCACCGCCTTGAGTTATTTGTAAAAATAATGAAGGTGGGATATAAATAAATAATGTAAATAATTCATTAAGCATCCTCAGTTGTGCCAAGCTGTCTGTCGAGACTGACTCCCGCTTTCACCTATATTCCGTTTCGCTCACAGCCGGACAAAGAAAAGGGAGGAGGAGGGGGATGCAATGCAAAGGAGGGGAGATTGCATCTGAGCGTTGCCACAAGGGCATTTATAAGGCAGTATGTTTGTAAACCTCTCTCCTCCTCTCCCCTCTCTTCCCCTCTGCCTTCCCTCCCTCTACATCCCCTCCCTCCCTTCTCTCCTCTTCCTTCTCCCTTCTGCCTCCCCTCCCCTCTCCTCTCCCCTCTCCTCTCCCTTTCTCTCCCCTCCATTCCTCTGTCCTCTCTCTTGTCTCCTCTCCCTTCTGCCTCCCCTCTACCTCCCCTCCCCTCCCCTCCTTCCCCTCTCTCCTCCTCCTTCTTGCTTCTCCTCTCTCCCCTCTCCTCTCCTTTCTCCTCCCTTCCATTCCTCTGTCCTCTCTCTTTTGCCTCCCCTCCCGCCTCCCTCTACCCCCCCCCTCCTCCTCTCCCTTCCCTCCTCCTCCTCTTCCTTCTCCCTTCTCCTCTCCTTCTCCTCCCCCCCCTCTCCTCTCCCCTCCCCTCCATTTCTCCATCCTCACTCTTCTGCCTCCCCTCTACTTCCCTGCCCCTCTCTTCCCTCTCTTCCCCTTGCCTCTACCTCCACTCCCCTGCCCTATCTCTTCCCCCCCTCCCCTGTCCCTCTTTTTACTTCCCCTCCCTTCTGCCTCCCCTCTACTTCCCCCTCTCTTCTCTTCTCTCCCTTCCCCTTCCCTGTCCTTTTCCTTCTGCCTCCCCTCCCTTCTGTCTCCCTGCCCTGCCCTGTCCCCTTCTTTCTACCTCCCCTCCCTTCTGCCTCCCCTCTACTTCCCCTCCTCTCTTCTCTTCTCTCCCTTCCCCTTCCCTGTCCTTTTCCTTCTGCCTCCCTCCCTTCTGTCTCCCTGCTGCCCTGTCCCCTTCTTTTACCTCCCCTCCCTTCTGCCTCCCCTCTACTTCCCCTCTCTTCTCTCCTCTCCCTTCCCCTTCCCTGTCCTTTTCTTCTGCCTCCCCTCCCTTCTGTCTCCCTGCCCTGCCTTCTCCTCTCCTCTCTTCCCCTCCCATCTACCTCCCCTCCCCTCTCCTCTCTCTTCCTCTCTCTCCTGTCCTCTCCCTTCTGCTTCCCCTGCTCTTCCTCCTCTCCTCTCTTCCCCTCCCATCTGACCTCCCTTCTCCCCTCTCCTGCTCTCTTCCTCTCCTCTCCTGTCCTCTCCCTTCTGTCCTCTCCCTTCTGCTTCCCCTTTCCTTCCCTCCGCTCTCCCCTCCTCTTTTCCCCTCCCCTCCCCTCCCCTCCCCTCCCCTTCTGCTTTACCTAGCAATTCGGAAGTGTGTAAGCAAGTGGTAAAATGCTGAATGCTTCAATGCCTTTTTATACTTCATGAAACATTTAATTCTTGCCCCGTGGCTATATAGCCATGAGTCAGCATCCTATAACTTTAATACGTTTCATTGCCTCCAGTGCTAAAACCTTTTTTTTTCCCCCCCATTTATTTTTATTCATTTCAATTATTTATTTATTTACTTACTCTACAGAAAGAATTATCTGTCTATCCATGGTCTTTAGGCATCCCTCCCGCACCTGGCCTTTTTTTTTTTTTTTTTTAACTGTACGACTTGAGAACCTCATAATCTTTAATGTATTAATCTTTACGATGAGGAAAGACAGTGTGGTTATCGGCCTTTTACAGCTGGGTGACTGAGATGAATGGGAAATGAAAGACTTGGAAGGAGGTTCAGGCTGGTCAGACTGCTGGGCCCAGGTAGAGCAACGTCCGGGGGGAGGGGGGGGTGTCCATTATTCATTAGACGTCCGACAGATTATGACAGTCGCGCCACAAATGACAGACCACTTGGTAAGCCAGCACTGAGTACGGTGTTCAAAGGGTGTGCAGGATCCAAGAAGCAAAAAATGAAGGATGGGGGCAGGTCCAGCTTTTCAGTAACGGCGGGAGCTTGTGGTCAAACACATGTTTGCATTTTTTTAAAAAAAAAAAATCTGGTATTTTCATGCATGGCTTAGAGAGATTCCTGCTTTTTTTTTTTTTTTAAAGTACATTGTAAGAAGAATTCTGGACTCTATGAAAGGACTAAACACAAAAGGAGCTATTTATTTATTTCTCCATTATCTGTCTGTCTGTCTGTCTGTCTGTCTGTCTGTCGTCTTGTCTCTGTCTGTCTCTTCTGTCTGTCTGTCTGTCTGTCTCATCTGTTCTCTCTCTCTCTCTCTCTCTCCTCTATCTCTCTCCATCTCTCTCTCTCTCTATCTATCTATCTATCTATCTATCTATCTATCTATCTGTCTGTCTGTCTGTCTGTCTGTCTGTCTGTCTGTCTGTCTATCTATCTATCTATCTATCTATCTATCTATCTATCTATCTATCTATCTATCTATCTATCTATCTATCTATCTATCTATCTATCTATCTATCTATCTATCTATCTATCATCTTCACAACCCATCTTCCTCATAGCTGCCCATCTCACAAAGCAAGTGACTCTGGGAGGCATACAACAAAGCTAAAAATATAATAAATTCTTAAAATAATTAACATCATTAAAAACATGAAAAACTAGAAAACAAAGCTGAGAGAAGAAGTGGTAGGTGGAAGGATGATGTTCATGATGATGATGATGATGGAACTACCTCACTAGTTTGCCAGTCCCCTGGGGTTCCCAGACCTGCTGGCATAAACAAGTCTTGAGGGGCCTGCAGAAGCTCAGAAGTCAGAACCAGAACCAGCCTCTTCTCTTGAAGGATACTATTCCACAACATGGCTGACACAGCAGAAAAGGCCTTCTGCCTAGAGCCCACTAGATAATACAGGGACCTTGGAGATCTTCTAGCCCAACCCCCTGTTTAAGCAGAAGACCCTATACCATTTCAGACAAAAGTCTGCCCAGTCTCTTCTTAAAAACCTCCAGGAATGGAGCACCCCCAACTTCTGGAGGCAAGCAGTTCCACTGATTAATTGTTGTTGCTGTCAGGAAATTTCTCCTTAGTTCTAGGTTGCTTCTCTCCTTGATTACTTTCCACCCATTGCTTCTTGTCCTGCCCTCAGGCGCTTTGGAAAATAGGTTGATCCTCTCTCTTCTTTGTAGCAGCCCCTGACATATTGGAAGGCTGCTATCATGTCTCCCCTAGTCCTTCTTTTCATTAAACTAGACATACCCAATTCCAGCAACCGTTCTTTATACGTTTTAGCCCCCACCATCTCTCTATGAAGCACCTTCTGGTAAATACTCCCCATGTCATATAGCAGCCTATTCCACTGGCTGACAGCTTATATACAGTCAGCAAAGTCCTCCTGATGTTTGACCTACACCTTCCTTTTTATAGTTTAACCCAGGGGTCTTCAAACTTGGCCCTTTTATGACTTGTGGACTTCAACTCCCAGAATTCCTCAGCCAGAGCGCACGCTGCCCAACTTTTGTGTAAGTATTTTGTGCAGTTCTGGTCCGAGAGAGCCAAACTATCAGCTGAAAGCAAAATCCTAAATTCTTTGAGCTATTGCTATTACGCCTGTGGATGTTGTTGCGATCTCTACTCAAACAATTTTCCCATGGTTTAAGAGCCAACAACTAATGTATAAATATATGTGGTTAAAAAAAAGAAAATGTTGCCAAATGAATTCATGAAGGAAAAACTCCAAACAATGGTTAAAAGTCATCCTGTGGAGAGATGGGGGGGGGGGGGAGGGAGAGGAAACAAATTTAATAAATAATAATAATAAATAATAAAATACGCAGTAAATGATAAAATATGCAAATACAAAAGGAGATCAGTCTTTCCCAAATACCTTTTGGGAGAAAAATATATATATATATATATGTCATAAAGAAAATAAATAAAAACGATCACCGGGATAAAAATCTTAAAACAAAGATTGTTTAATTTACAAAGCTGAGCTTTCGTCGGCCATACTGCCGACATCATCAGAGCATATAACATAAGATTTGGGAGTCCGTTCTTATATGACTGGCTGTTTCTGCGCCCGGGCTCTCGACCTAGTCATCGGTCTGCTCCTCGGCGTCGGCGCACTGTTCTTAAAGGGGCCGTTTCCACAGATATCCTCTCTCCTCCAGTTGCCGTTGTTCTTAGGGCATGTGTGCTGGCGTTAGGGGGTCGAGTGTCAGATCGCTCCTGCTCCTCCCGTTTCGTGCCGGGGGATCGGGTGTCAAATCATTCTTGTTTCTCTCCCCCCTCCCATCCCCATGGTCCTGTTCGTTTTAGTCTGTCTCCATGTCCCTGAGCTACCCGTGGAGCATGTAGTTTCTTCAGCGCGTGTGCAGGGGTGCAGGAAATAGTCATCTCGCGGTCTGCACACGCTGTTCGTTGTTTCCTTCGTCGCTGAGCGCGGTCGTGTCCCTATCGTCTGGTCTTTAGCAGGGCGTATCTTCGCTGTTCCCCTTCTCTTCCCAGCCTCCGCTGCCCCTCTTTCGTGTGTGTGTCACAACATTGGCTGTCTGGTCCTTCCTGTTCGTTGTCTTGCTCCCTCTGTTTTGTATGGATCGGGGTGTGTGCGTCTAGGGGACCTATGGGATAGGCTTCCTCTGTTCTTTTACTCACTGCCCCAGTGTCTCCTTGTATGTGGGTTCCTGGGGGTTGTTTGTCTGGTAATGTTCGATCACCCCCCCCCTTTCCTTTTTGTGCCCCGCTGGGTCTGGGGCGTTGTCTTGTTTGTGGGGTGTGCTTCTGGTTCGTTGCTCTCTCCGGGGATCGTGGTAGTCCTCCTTTCTGTTGCCTCATCCTTCCAGTTGTGCCTGGTGTGGGCAGGTTGTTTGTTTTGCCAGTTGGTATGATGCCCTCCCCACCCCTTTAACATTTGGTACGCAGGGCCAAGCTCAACCGACATATAGAGCTTGGCCCTGCGTACCAAATGTTAAAGGGGTGGGGAGGGTATTATACCAACTGGCAACACAAACAACCTGCCCACACCAGGCACAACTGGAAGGACGAGGCAACAGAAAGGAGGACTACCTAGAAGCACGAGGCCGAAGAGACACCAACCTGAAGATGACGAATGAGACTTCGTCGAAACGTCGCCAAGACACTTCCAATTTTACGCGGGAGAAAATCCGAATACGCCAAGCCCTGCATATATATATATATATATATATATTTAAAGTCAATTAAATAAAATAATGAACTCTGGGATATTAGAAAAAAGGCTTCTTTATTGCTGAGCTTTCGTTAACAACCTGTTAACATCATCAGAGCAAAGGGCTAAATGGCAAGGGAGCATGTGCATAAATTCACATAACAGTTGGAAAACGGTTATTGTGGCATGTGCACATAGCGTGCTTAGGAAGCTCGTTTAGAAAAATCACATTGACGGTAGTAGGTATACAGTAGAAAGTCTCCCGACAAGATTTAAAAGTCGCGCTTGACAGCTGTCAGGCTGATCTTGTCGGCCTGATTCTTCTCGTACGGACAGCCATTCCACAATTTAGCCCTTTGCTCTGATGATGTTAACAGGTTGTTAACGAAAGCTCAGCAATAAAGAAGCCTTTTTTCTAATATCCCAGAGTTCATTATTTTATTTAATTGACTTTAAATGTCCATACCTGGGATTCCAATATTTAAAATTATTAAAGACATATATATATATATATATATATATATATATTGTTCCCTGATTTTTGGACAGCGATTATGAAAAAGGTCGGCCTGACTTCTCTAGGACAGCCATTCCACAACTTTGGCATCCTGATGGAAAAAACATCTGGCTTTATTTCTAAAAAAAATAAATAGGTTGAACCCCCTCTTCTCTTGGTCCTTCACTTGGGTGGAGGTTTGAATGAGGCATCTTCTCATGATCGCTTAGTGCAGAGGTCCCCAACCTATAGGCCACAGCCCACTACCAGGCTGTGGCCTCTTGGCCACCAGGCCGCGTGAGTTGCTGGGCAGTGCATGCATGTGTGTGCGTGCTCACCACCCCTCGTGCCACCATTGCCGCGAGTGTTGTGCGGGAAGTGGTAGCGTGGGCGGCAGTGTTGCCACGAACCTTGCATGGGGGGCGGCAGCGCAGGAGTGGCAGGTGGGTGGAGGCACACCACACACAGGTGGCGGCATTGCCATGAACCTTGTGAGGGTGGCGGCAGCGCCACAAGTGGCAGATAGTCCGCGGGCGATCCTTGCACGGGGTGGCGACGCGAGCCTCACGCCAAGGTGGCATCACTGGGGGCCGTGGTGTGATCCTTATGCAGGAGTGGCGACGTGAGCCTCGCGCTAAGGTGGCATCGCTGTGGGATGCAGCACGATCCTTGCATAGGGGTGGCGGTGTGAGCCTCATGCCAGAGATGGCATTGCTGCGGGCCGTGGAGCGAGCCTCACTCTGGTGGTAGCATTGCTGTGAGCCTGGCGGCCGTGGCGTCACAAACCTCACACAGGGGCCACTGTCACTGAGAGCCTCGTGGGCATGTTCGCAGCCCCATTTGTGTGGTGCTCATGCTCGCAGCCAGTTTGTACGTGCACGCGCATGCGTGGCCACATTCACACCTGCCCCTCCCTCTCCCACCGGGCCACCAATCCAAAAAGGTTGGAGACCCCTGGCTTAGTGGAACATGAGTGAAGGAACGTAACCAACTTGTTCCACTTTCCTCTCTTCCAGAGCTTCTGCAGATGTTTGGCCCCTGCTTACGAGCTGCTTTTGCAAGCAGTGGAACAGGAGGCCGGGCACTCTGAACATGCCTCCTTAAGACAAAATGCATTCCCTCTTTGACTCAAGAGAGAAAATTGCCCTCAAAGTGTCTCATCAGAGCAAATCAAGAATGCTTTGTGATGTCCAACACTTGAGCAGTGTTAAAGTTGGATGCTTACCAGTTTTTGTTTTTTTATCTCCAAGATGGTGTGGGAAGAATCCAGAGAAAGAAATATTTTGGGGAATATTAAAAAGACAGAATATATTTCCCCAAAGGATTTTAAAGGCAGAAATCAACCCCCCCTCCCATAAGTCTCTCTGCCCCAAACAGAAACCAGGTCTGCAGAAATGCAAATGTGATAATCTTGTCAGAAAGATTGGAGTCAGGAAGCTGGGATTAGAAAGACAAAGATCTCTAGAATCAACAATCCCCTCACACCAAAAAAATCCAACACTCATCAGCCACAGCCCCAGGGAAGCAGGATATGACCTTTGGGACATAATAGGATTAACCCACCACCATCAGAATACCAGAAAGGCACACTCAGACTCAGTCAAAGTTCATGCCACAGGGACAACTCCAAACAAAAGCCCAAGAAGGTATAAAAACCCACTCCCTACTACATGTGCTCTTTTTTCTTCCATCTTTCTGTCTGGCTCTCCTCTTCAATAAACTACAACCTTCTTTCTAAAGCAGTCGCCATGTTGTTTATTCCCGGCTTGGACTGGACCCTGATGAAGATTTTTCCTTCAACAATGGTCTTCAATGAATCCCTGTATGCTTGGCAAATTTAGTCTTCTGTAGTAGAGCACAGATGACTTGCTTTAGAGCAGGGGTCCCCAACCTCTGGTACTGGTCCACAGCACATAAGCAACTGGGCCACATAAACAAGCAATGGTCCATGGAAACACCTTTCTCCACAGAACTGGTCCCTGGTGCCCAAAAGGTTGGGGGCTGTTGCTTTAGAGTTATGTCTGGTTTTTCCTCTGCGTAGCTTAGGCCTGGGTTCCTTTTCAAGTCTGATAAAAAAGGATGGAATTTAGGAAGAGAATCTATACCCGATCTATATTTCCATCTCTGTATATTGCATTTAAGGGGCTTCACTCGTCAAGATATTTAGAATTATGGATTATATTGCTATAGGTATTGTTTTTGTGCAAGCAGATAAAGTATTTCTTTTTGGGTCAAATTGTTAGCGTCATTGTCATTCATTGCACAACCCAGCTTATTCTTTCCATTTGACTTCCAGGTCAGTGAATAAATTCCCCTTCCTTAATATTTCATAAATGCTACTTAAAAAATTCCAGCTTGCAAGATCACTAAATGGAATCATACAGGATTAAGGGAGATACGTGTTGAGAGAGAGAGAGAGAGAGAGAGGGAGGGAGGGAGGGAGGGAGAGAGAGAGAGAGAGAGAGAGGAGAGGGGAGGAGAGAGGAGAGAGGCGGAGAGGAGAGAGAGAGAGGAGAGAGAGAGGGAGGGAGAGAGAGAGAGGGAGGAGGGAGAGAGAGAGAGGGGGAGGGAGGGAGAGACAGAGAGAGAGGGAGGGAGGGAGGGAGAGACAGAGAGAGAGGGAGGGAGGGAGGGAGAGAGAGAGAGACAGAGAGAGAGAGAGAGAGAGAGACAGAGAGAGAGACAGAGAGAGAGAGGGGGATACTGTAAGAATAAAAGGACAGCATTTTCATCAAGACAAACACTGTTCAGCCAACCATCCCTAATTATTCCTGTTTTAAATCAAAATGCAAAAATACAACTTGGTCTATGTGTATTGATAAAGTGTGAGTCAAGCTGTGTACAGTTTAGCAGCAGAAAAATATGACCTGTTTGCTTTCTACTCCTGGTTTGCAAACAGCTGAAAAAAGACGAACTGTCTGGTGGAGAAATATATTCTGTATAATATTTATATATATAAACATTCCACAGCCATTAAATGTACGAAGGTCCAACGCTAAAGGACAGAGAGAAGTTGGCCGACCCATCAGATGGGAATATACTAGCACATGTGGCAAACCTTCATAAGGTGTGATTGTTTAAAGTCATTAAAGTAAACCTGGATTTGTATGGACTGAAATTCTGTTGAGACACTGTGGGAAAATGAAATGCTAGTAACTCCGGTCAAAGTATCAGGTAGGGAGAACAACTGGTGACATCAGAAGAAGAACTTTTACGACCATCGTTGGTCCTGGTTGGTCCCGACAGCAGAGGAGAGGAGCTGTGAAGGACTTTAGGGCCACCCCAAATTTTAATAAATCGAATCAAATCAATCAGGATCTTGACAGACTTGAACACTGGGCGCTATCTAACAAAATGAAATTCAATGGTGAAAAAAGTAAAGTTCTACATTTAGGCAAGAAAAACCAAATGTACAGGTGGTACCTGGCTCAATAGCACTAACTGTGAGAGGGACCTCGGAGTCCTAGTGGACAATCACTTAAATAGGAGCCAGCAGTGTGCTGCAGCTGCCAAAAAAGCCAACACAGTGCTGGACTGCATTAACAGAGGGATAGAATCAAGATCACGTGAAGTATTAATACCACTTTACAATGCCTTGGTAAGGCCACACTTGGAATACTGCATCCAGTTTTGGTCACCACGATGTAAAAAAGATGTTGAGACTCTAGAAAGAGTGCAGAGAAGAGCAACAAAGATGATAAGGGGACTGGAGGCTAAAACATATAAGGAACGGTTGCTGGAATTGGGTATGTCTAGTTTAATGAAGAGAAGGATGAGGGGTGACATGATAGCAGCCTTCCAATATCTCAGGGGCTGCCACAAAGAAGTGGGAGTCAAGCTATTCTCCAAAGCACCTGAAGGCCGGACAAGAAGCAACGGATGAAAACTAACCAAGGAGAGAAGCAACCTAGAACTAAGGAGAAATTTCCTGACAGAACAATTAACCAGTTGAACAATCTGCCTCCAGAAGCTGTGAATGCTCCAACACTGGAAGTTTTTAAGAAGAGACTGGACAGCCATTTGTCTGAAATGGTATAGAGTTTCCTGCCTGAGCAGGGGGTTGGACTAGAAGACCTCCAAGGTCCCTTCCAACTTTATTATTATTATTATTAAGGACATCCCACAGAGAGAAGCTTCCTAGTACAGGTAGTCCTTGACTTACGACCACAATTGAGCCCAACATTCACATTGCTAAGCGAGACAGTGGTTAAGTGAGCTTTGTTCACTTAGTAACACTGCTGTAAAGTGATTCTGCCTTCCCCATTGACTTTGCTTGTTCAGAAGGTCACAAGAGGGGATCACATGACCCCAGGACATCGCAACTGTCATAAGTACATGCCAGTTGCCAAGTGTCTGAATTTTGATCACGTGACCTTGGGGATGCTGCGAGGGTTGTAAGTGCGAAAAACGTCCCATTGTAACTTTGACCGGCCACTAAACGAAGGGTTGTAAGGCAAGGACTACCTGTTCAGTACAATATATCATTTCCCATCCATGAATTTTATATTTATTGACCAGGTCCTCTTATTAACAGAAGCATTTCTTAGGTCCTAAGATTTTACACCACACAAACTGCATCTACACTAACAGAGATGCGATAGCAAACAGCCAAGTCTTCTAATCACGATAGACTATTTCTCACCCTACTTAAATATTTCAAGCACAAGATGGCAGTGTTACTAACTCTTTTCAAAGCTGTTTGTTCATTAAATAAATCACTGATTGGTTTGGGAATTCTCCCTCAGATTTGAATCTTTTACCTTAAGAACAATCTGGCCCATGTATCAAAGAAGGCCGAATGGAAAATGAACTAAGAATTAAAGTGCTATTGTGTGTATATGTGTTTATGTGAAATTCAATAACACCTGATGCAGGTTTGAACCTTGATTCAAAACAAAAGCTTGGTGAAAACTGGAATGTGGTTAAAGTTTTCCCTGTGGGATCCAGATAGTACCTTAAATTTTCTTCTAGGAGAGAAAATATGTGATTGCCAAAAGAGATGGCAATAGCCCTTAGACTTATATACCGCTTCACAGTGTTTTTCAGCCGTCTCTAAGGAGTTTACAGAGTCAACATATTTGCCCCCAACAATCTGGGTCCTCATTTTACTGACCTTGGAAGGATGGAAGGCTGATTCAGCCTTGAGCTGGTGAGAATCGAACTGTCAAACTGCTGAATTAGCCTGCAATACTGCATTCTAACCACTGCGCCACCATGGAATTGAGAAAAGTTTTTAAAATTCACAGAAGGAGAAGCCTTTGACACCCAAACTGGAGGTTTTCAAGAAGAGATTGGACAGCCATCTGTCTGGAATGATATAGGCTCTCCTGCTTGAACAGGGGGCTGGACTAAAAGACCTCCAGGGTCCCTTTCAATCCTGCTATTCTATGTTCTGTCTCATGGAAGTAGAAAATGATGGTGGCATAATGAGTAAGGTGTTGGACAAAGATCAAAGAAAACAGGTTCAAGACCACTGCTCCGTATGGGAACTCCTGTGATGTTGGGCAAATCCCTCTCCCTCAATCCAACCAACCCCATCAAGTTGTTGTGGTAAGCAAACTTTATATTCATCAGCTTGAGTTCGAGGTGATGCATATAAAGCAATCAAGCTGAAATGTAAATCTAACAGGTAAATATTAACAAATAAAAAATTTTCTTCTCCTTCTCTTCTTTCTCCTTCTCCTTCTCCTTCTTCTCCTCCCCTTCCCCATTCCTTCTCCTTCTCCTCCTTCTCCTTCTCCTCCTTCTCCTTCCCCATTCTTTCTCCTCCTTCTCCTTCTCCTTCTCCTTCCCCTTCTCTTCCCCTTCCCCATTCCTTCTCCTTCTCCTTCTCCCTCTCCCTCTCCCTCTCCCTCTCCCTCTCTCTCTCCCTCTCCTTCTCTTCCCCTTCCCATTCTTTCTCCTCCTCTCCTCCTCCTCCTCCTCCCCTTCCCCATTCCTTCTCCCCTTCTCCTTCTCCTTCTCCTCTCCTTCTCCTTCTC